>CM067173.1:95931126-95993626 GCA_034093135.1 Erigeron breviscapus | reverse complement strand
CAGATTTGTGACAAAGGGAATCCTGTTCATTTCACCAAAGAGGAAGCACTTATCCTAAAACCTGGATATGTAATTCCTGAAGAGTGGATTCTGTTGAGGGCTCCAAGGAAAAAGAGATATATATGCAATGGCATTAGGCATCTCTAATCCTGAGATTGAGACCACATGTCTTTTGTCTCAAGCCTCTGAGTCCGACTCTTTGCTTTGGCATAGAAAAATGGCACTTCATTTTCAAAAAATGAATTTCATCACCAAAAATGGGTTGGTGGAAGGTGTTCCATTAAAGAGATACGGAAGTGAGGATAAATGTGTTCCATGCAAAAAGGGCAAACAACACAAGATTAATCACAAGTCCAAGTCTCTGAATTCTGTTGCCGCTCCTTTTGAACTTCTTCACATGGATTTATTTGGTCCAGTGAATGTGAGAAGTATCGGAGGGATGTATTACTGTTTAGTTGTCACAGATGACTTTTCAAGATTTTCTTGGGTGTTCTTCCTTACTTCGAAGGATGAGACATATGAAATACTGTTGCATTTCTTTGCGAAAGTGGAAAATGTCTATAACACAAGAATTAAGAAAATTCGTAGTGACAATGGAACAGAGTTCAAGAATAAGATGATGGAGTTTTATTGTCTTAGCAAGGGCATTGAGCAGCAATTTAGTGCTCCGTATCAACCTCAGAAAAATGGATTTGCAGAGCGAAAGAATAGAACACTAATTGAGGCTGCACGAACAATGTTGGCTGACTCTAAGCTTCCTACCTTATTCTGGGGTGAAGCTATAAACACTGCATGCTATGTACTCAACAGGGTTCTCACGGTTAAGCGGTTTAACAAAACGTGTTATGAGCTGTTACATGATAGAAAACCAAATTTGAGTCACTTGCAACCATTTGGTGTACCATGTACTTTCCTAAAAGTTCAGCCAAACTTAGCAAAGTTTGATGAAAAAGTGTATGAGGGATACTTTCTTGGATATGTTCCAGGAACACCAAATCGTCATGTTTATAAAAAAGTAACCGGTAAAGTTGACATTGCATACAATGTTGAGATTACCAGCTGCTCACACGGAATTCATTCAGGTCCTGAGAAAATGTTCAATTATGAAGATATTTTTAGTTCTTTTGGTCCCTCTATGATAGAACTACACAATTCAGATGATATAGTAGTTATCCGCGATGATGATGTTTTTGCTTCACCATCATACGGAGGACCTATATCTAATGTAGTTTCTGAGGACAGACGAAGACAACAGGACTCTGAACAAGAAGTTATCTCAAGAAGATATGATGAACCAGTGGGTCCAGATGCTTCGGTTGAGAATACTTCTAGACACACTGTAACAGAGGAACATCCCTTAGTTCAAACTGAGGAAGAAATTTCCACCAATTTGGGAGGAAATCTTGATGTTGATCGTGTTACACAAAAACACATTACGAAGGCTCATCCTGTGGAAAATATCTTGGGAGATCCTAGCGTTGGTGTTAGAACTAGGAGCAGTCTCCAGGAAAGCACAAATCTTTTTGCTAGCATCAAAGATACGGGTATACTGGAAACATGTAAGTACAGTTGCTTTATCTCCCAAGTGGAACCCAAAAATGTGCAAATGGCACTAAAGGAACCATCTTGGGTGGATGCCATGCAAGAAGAGTTAGACCAATTCAGAAAACTAAAAGTTTGGGAATTAGTAGATGTGCCTGCTGATATCAATCCTTTTGGAACAAGATGGGTATTCAGATGCAAAAGGGATGATAAAGGGATTGTTACTAGAAACAAGGCTCGGCTTGTTGTTCAAGGATTTGCACAACAAGATGGATTAGATTACACCGAAGTATTTGCACCGGTGGCTAGAATTGAGGCAATCAGGCTGTTTCTAGCTTTTACATCCTTTAAAGGTTTTAAAGTTTACCAATTGGATGTAAAGAGTGCATTTCTCTACAGTAAAGTACAGGAGTTGGTTTATGTGTCTTAACCTCCTGGTTTTACTGATCCTGACTATCCTGATAGAGCATATAAATTGGATAAAGCTCTATATGGTCTTCATCAAGCACCCAGAGCCTGGTACGATACATTATCCACACATCTAGTGGAGAATGGATTTGTAAGAGGTCAGATTGTTCACAAAATGGAAAGGTGATGACTTCTTACTGGTACAAGTTTACGTCGATGACATTATATTTGGTGCATCGGACGAAAACATGTGCAAAGAGTTTGAAGAAATCATGAAAAGCAAATTTGAAATGAGCGCAATGGGAGAAAAAAAAAAAAAAAAAAAAAAAAAAAAAAAAAAAAAAAAAAAAAAAAAAAAAAAAAAAAAAAAAAAAAAAAAAAAAAAAAAAAAAAAAAAAAAAAA
This sequence comes from Erigeron breviscapus, assembly GCA_034093135.1. NCBI lineage: Eukaryota > Viridiplantae > Streptophyta > Magnoliopsida > Asterales > Asteraceae > Erigeron > Erigeron breviscapus. Next base: position 95,991,273 of record CM067173.1, on the reverse strand, counting down.
AAAAAAAAAAAAAAAAAAAAAAAAAAAAAAAAAAAAAAAAAAAAAAAAAAAAAAAAAAAAAAAAAAAAAAAAAAAAAAAAAAAAAAAAAAAAAAAAAAAAAAAAAAAAAAAAAAAAAAAAAAAAAAAAAAAAAAAAAAAAAAAAAAAAAAAAAAAAAAAAAAAAAAAAAAAAAAAAAAAAAAAAAAAAAAAAAAAAAAAAAAAAAAAAAAAAAAAAAAAAAAAAAAAAAAAAAAAAAAAAAAAAAAAAAAAAAAAAAAAAAAAAAAAAAAAAAAAAAAAAAAAAAAAAAAAAAAAAAAAAAAAAAAAAAAAAAAAAAAAAAAAAAAAAAAAAAAAAAAAAAAAAAAAAAAAAAAAAAAAAAAAAAAAAAAAAAAAAAAAAAAAAAAAAAAAAAAAAAAAAAAAAAAAAAAAAAAAAAAAAAAAAAAAAAAAAAAAAAAAAAAAAAAAAAAAAAAAAAAAAAAAAAAAAAAAAAAAAAAAAAAAAAAAAAAAAAAAAAAAAAAAAAAAAAAAAAAAAAAAAAAAAAAAAAAAAAAAAAAAAAAAAAAAAAAAAAAAAAAAAAAAAAAAAAAAAAAAAAAAAAAAAAAAAAAAAAAAAAAAAAAAAAAAAAAAAAAAAAAAAAAAAAAAAAAAAAAAAAAAAAAAAAAAAAAAAAAAAAAAAAAAAAAAAAAAAAAAAAAAAAAAAAAAAAAAAAAAAAAAAAAAAAAAAAAAAAAAAAAAAAAAAAAAAAAAAAAAAAAAAAAAAAAAAAAAAAAAAAAAAAAAAAAAAAAAAAAAAAAAAAAAAAAAAAAAAAAAAAAAAAAAAAAAAAAAAAAAAAAAAAAAAAAAAAAAAAAAAAAAAAAAAAAAAAAAAAAAAAAAAAAAAAAAAAAAAAAAAAAAAAAAAAAAAAAAAAAAAAAAAAAAAAAAAAAAAAAAAAAAAAAAAAAAAAAAAAAAAAAAAAAAAAAAAAAAAAAAAAAAAAAAAAAAAAAAAAAAAAAAAAAAAAAAAAAAAAAAAAAAAAAAAAAAAAAAAAAAAAAAAAAAAAAAAAAAAAAAAAAAAAAAAAAAAAAAAAAAAAAAAAAAAAAAAAAAAAAAAAAAAAAAAAAAAAAAAAAAAAAAAAAAAAAAAAAAAAAAAAAAAAAAAAAAAAAAAAAAAAAAAAAAAAAAAAAAAAAAAAAAAAAAAAAAAAAAAAAAAAAAAAAAAAAAAAAAAAAAAAAAAAAAAAAAAAAAAAAAAAAAAAAAAAAAAAAAAAAAAAAAAAAAAAAAAAAAAAAAAAAAAAAAAAAAAAAAAAAAAAACAAAAAAATCTAAAAATGGGTTCGTAAGAGGTCAGATTGATAGCACATTGTTCACAAAATGGAAAGGTGATGACTTCTTACTGGTACAAGTTTACGTCGATGACATTATATTTGGTGCATCGGACGAAAACATGTGCAAAGAGTTTGAAGAAATCATGAAAAGCAAATTTGAAATGAGCGCAATGGGAGAAATGAATTTCTTTCTTGGTTTACAAGTTGAACAGAGAAAGGAAGGAATTTTTATTCATCAAACCAAATATTTCTATGACATACTTAAAAAATTTGGTATGGATGATGCTTCTCCCATAGGGACTCCAATACAAGTTAATCACTTGTTGGGAGCTGTAAACAGCTTGGATCAAGACGTTGATCCAACATTATATCGGTCAATGATAGGGTCATTAATGTATCTTACCTCATCTAGACCTGATATTATGTTTGATGTGTGCTTATGTGCTCGATTTCAATCCTGTCCGAAAGAGTCACACTTGAAAGGAGTAAAAAGGATTCTTCGATATTTAAAGGGGCAACCATCACTTGGTTTGTGGTATCCCAGAGGAGGAGAATTTGATCTGTATGCATATACAGACTCTGATTATGGTGGATGTAACTTTGATAGAAAATCAACTTCGGGAGGATGTCAATTTTTAGGAGATAGACTAGTGTCATGGCAGTGCAAAAAACAGACATCTGTTGCAAATTCAACTTGTGAGGCAGAATATATGGCCGCTGGCAGCTGCTGTTCACAAGTATTATGGATTCAACAACAACTGCGTGACTACGGTGTGAATTTCTCTAACACTCCTATTAAAATTGATAACAAATCTGCTATTTCCATTACCAATAATCCTGTGAAGCATAGTAAAACGAAGCATATTGATATTAGATATCATTTTATTCGTGACTGTGCTGAAAAGAAATTAATCCATCTTGAGAAAGTGTTGTCTGATGACAACTTAGCTGATTTTTACACTAAAGCCTTTGATCGATCACGTTTCGAATTTCTAGTCCAATCGACTGGAATGAGAAACCCTTAATCTCTATCTCACAAGAACCATATTATATTCAGAAAATGCAACAAAAAAAATATAATAATGATTTAAGGGGGAGTCGTTACTGCAAGAGAAATGAAGACAACTTGTGGCATTTAAGTTTACTCATTTGCTACACCCGATCTTTTTGGTAGTAATTGTTCCTTCTAAAATCAGTTTAAATATAACGGACTAAGCATGACTATTATAAGATTGATTAGAGTAATTTTGATTCTAAAATTACTGTGATCGATTTTGTAACTTTATGCTCCGTAAGGTTCTTGCTCAGAATAAAAGGGTTCTATTTCACGTGAGATAATGCTATATAGGGAATCTGAATTCCATGGGGACTTAATTGTGTTCTTGGTGAACACTGCAGAAACGTATATCATGATAAGGATGCAGTGTAAGTCAAGACTCTAATTTGAGTGTGTTTGGCACACCTTGAATTAGGTCTTGCATGAAAATTGCTCGAAAGATTAAGTTTAATACTTAAGGTTTCGGTCAAAATAGGTCAAACGGAGTCATTCATTTGATATATTTGACAGATATTTTGATTTGCAATTTATTTTGAATAATTGAATTGAATATGCTTATTGTATGATATAACATGATAAGTTCTTAGATTCTAATCTTAATTGGGAGAATCTATTGCTTGTTATCAGTTATATTTGTTTAAGTATCTTCAGAATTCGATTATTTGCTTCTGAGCAAAATACATGTGTTGTATAGTTCTCATGAGTTTGATGATGTGTTCGCAGAATTATTTATCTTAGCTGGATGTGTGTCAACTACTAAGATAAAGGATCTCCAAAGTGTATGAAAATTGCTCGAAAGATTAAGTTTAATACTTAAGGTTTCGGTCAAAATAGGTCAAACGGAGTCATTCATTTGATATATTTGACAGATATTTTGATTTGCAATTTATTTTGAATAATTGAATTGAATATGCTTATTGTATGATATAACATGATAAGTTCTTAGATTCTAATCTTAATTGGGAGAATCTATTGCTTGTTATCAGTTATATTTGTTTAAGTATCTTCAGAATTCGATTATTTGCTTCTGAGCAAAATACATGTGTTGTATAGTTCTCATGAGTTTGATGATGTGTTCGCAGAATTATTTATCTTAGCTGGATGTGTGTCAACTACTAAGATAAAGGATCTCCAAAGTGTATGAAAATTGAGTCTATCCAATCCGGAATGGAGAAAGCTCAAGCTTAAAATGGAAGCAGAGTACACTTGCACGTCAACAACTCATCAAAGTTCAAACAGAGACAAAAATAAAGATGGAGAGATTGTTTATCAAGTTATTCAATCTTGTATCTTTTAATTTTTGTTGTATTTGAATTTATTTAACAGCATTGACTGTGTCCAATGTCTGTCATTGTCAAAAACTTAACATTGGTACTTTGTAAACCATTAATTAATTAATGACATAATGGGTCTTAATTTAATGATTGTACATTGTATTTCTGTTTAAGTAGTGACGAATAATTATGATACGAAAAAGAGGTTCGTATCTGGCTTATCGTGATCTCTAAAGAATTCTTTTCGTTAATTTTACCAGGTTCAAAAGAAAAATTCATGATGAATTTTAAAAGTGTTAATCAAGTTCCTGAATATTGATCTTGTAAAAAGTCAAGGTTCAAATGAATCGAAAAGGAGGCTAAGTGAAATATACATATTTAGCTAAGTGGATATAATATGCGTATTTTGCAAAATGGGCTAATATGCGTGTTTTGCCAAACAGGGCCACATATGCGCGTTTTAGTGTCAGGTTAGGGTTTGCGTGTTTGTTTGGATATAAATAGAAAAAGGATACGCATTTAATGATTATTTCAAAATCATTTGCGTGTTCTCTTTTTATCCCTCTCCATTTGCGCATTCCCATCCAAACACTATTCATCTTCTCGATTCATAAAACTTGATTTGTACGTGTTTTAGACACAAGAAACACCATCCTTAACACTTATTGAACAAAGGATTTCAGGAGCTTAAAAAAAATGTCAGGAGCTTCCAGAGACAAAGATGATAGTCAATCTCAACAGTCCAAAAGAAGGAGAAGGGCTGAAGAAGATAGACCATCAGTGATTTCTTCTCAACCGAGCACCTCAAGCCCAAATGAAGACATTGTGTCCGGCCTAGAAAAGGAACTGGAAAATATGAGAGTCTTGGTTACATGCTTGATAGAAAGGTTCTCCAAGCAAGAAGAATCACACCATCAAAGACTTGCAGAGTTGAAGACAGAAGGGATTCAACTTCAGACAAAACATGAAGCTCTACAGAAGATTCAGTCAGAGACAACCGAGCATCTGAAAAGATTTTTCAGGAAGCTTAATAAGTACAAAGAGGCTATAGAGAGCCAAATTGTAGGTCTGGCAAGCTTTGATGTAGATTATAAGGAGCTGTTTAAGATAGTTGATAATCTTGGATCTCAGGGGGAGATGAATCCTATGTGCAGTGAAGATCTGAGCAAACAAGGAGAAGAGATCTCAAGATCATCAAGGGGTATTCGGATTGGCACTCCGATTGCTACATCTCAGGGGGAGCAATTGCATGATGATGCTGGTACTTCTCAAGCTCCCACAGCTGAAGATAAAGGGAAGCGTATCGCTGATGATACTTTCCCATTACTGACTGGAGATGTAGATGTCGGTTTCCAGACTCATGCCTATGATTCTGAGAGTGATGATGAGCTCATTGCCATTGATGCTATCACTAACTTGGATGATGTGGCTGAAGAAGATTCGGAAGGCTCAGAGGAGGGGGAATGGATACCTCACTCAGATTGGCAAGGAGTGATGGTATCACCTGAGCATAGGTTTGAATATGAAGATGCACTTATCGCAAACCCGAATCTCTTCAAATCTGAAGGTCAGAGGGAACGCAAGATCAAACCCTTTTATGAGCTTCCCGCTCAGGATTTGATCTTCTCAGTCTACTATAAGAAGGGTACAGGGAAAGATGCTAAACTTGTTGTTAGCAGTCTCACAGATGAACAAGGCAGAGAGATTAATGATGCTTTTGCTTCTGATGATGAAGATGAGTTTTATCATGTCTTGCCAAATGTTTATCCTGGTGATCCGAATCATCCATACTGTATATTAGATGTTCCTCTTCCTCACAGGTATTTCGAGTATGTCAAAGATCCTCGTGCATCAGGTCTACAAGAACTCATCCTCAGTTGGATGTTCGATGAGGAAAAGAGGCTTTATATGATGAAAAGACTTGATGGATGTCAGTACTTTGAGCCTAACTTTGAAGCTTTTAATTCAATGCCCAAGGCAGATTTTTATGGTCTTGCAGGGCTTAGGCTTATTGGTAATCACAAGCGTGCGAAGTTGTTTGAGAGCTGGATCAAGAATGACAATCATCTCAAACAGAGTGGAAAGTCAGATCCAAGAAAGTTCAAGTTCAAACCAACTCCGAGGAAGAAACGTGTCACTCAGGGACCAAATGGTGAAGAGATCATTGTTAGATTCATTAACAAGATCAAGAATGTTCGCAGGGTCCCTCTGAAGAAATGGCCGCAAAACATGCTTGATGACATGGATTATTGGAGAGTAGATGACTTTAGTGCAGCCGCTGTTGTTATGTCAACAAGAGCAACTGGGCACAAAGAGTTGCTTAGAGTCTACGATCCACTTCAGCTTATTAATCTTTCGAGAAAGGACTTGAAGAGATTACATAGGCATCAGCTGACTAGCTCACAACTCCTTATAGGCATAAAGGGTGTCTATGAAAGAATGGTGAAGTTTTGTCTTGCTGAGTATCTCCATGCTGACAGTCGAAGATTTTTTGATGAAATACCTAGACGGGTACGAGCAGGGGCTCCAGCTGGAAGTGAACAAAATTTGGTTCCTCCAGTTGTTGAGCCAAGTGCAGAAGCAGGGGTTCTAGCAGGAGTAGAACAAAATGTGGTTCCTCCAACTGTTGAACCAATGAGGATTAAGTTAATGATTGTTTCTGCGTATTTACAGCGGTAGAAACATTATCTAAGTTAATATTGTTGCTGCGTATTTACAGCAGTAGAAATATTATCTTAATATACTTCCAATGGAGGATTAAGTTAATGTTGTTTCTGCGTATTTACAGCAGTAGAAATATTATCTTAATATACTTCCAATGGAGGATTAAGTTAATGTTGTTTCTGCGTATTTACAGCAGTAGAAACATTGTCTGAGCTAATGTTGTTTCTGCGTATTTACAGCAGTAGAAACATTAGCTGAGTTAATGTTGTTTCTGCGTATTTACAGCAGTAGAAACATTGTCTGAGCTAATGTTGTTTCTGCGTATTTACAGCAGTAGAAACATTAGCTGAGTTAATGTTGTTTCTGCGTTTTACAGCAGTAGAAATATTATCTTAATATACTTCCAATGGAGGATTAAGTTAATGTTGTTTCTGCGTATTTACAGCAGTAGAAACATTAATCTAAGATAATATTGTTGCTGCGTATTTACAGCAGTAGAAATATTATCTTAATATACTTCCAATGGAGGATTAAGTTAATGTTGTTTCTGCGTATTTACAGCAGTAGAAATATTATCTTAATATACTTCCAATGGAGGATTAAGTTAATGTTGTTTCTGCGTATTTACAGCAGTAGAAACATTGTCTGAGCTAATGTTGTTTCTGCGTATTTACAGCAGTAGAAACATTGGCTGAGTTAATGTTGTTTCTGCGTATTTACAGCAGTAGAAACATTGTTGAGCTAATGTTGTTTCTGCGTATTTACAGCAGTAGAAACATTAGCTGAGTTAATGTTGTTTCTGCGTCTTTACAGCAGTAGAAACATTGCCTGAGCTAATGTTGTTTCTGCGTATTTACAGCAGTAGAAACATTGCTGAGTTAATGTTGTTTCTGCGTATTTACAGCAGTAGAAACATTGTCTGAGCTAATGTTGTTTCTGCGTATTTACAGCAGTAGAAACATTAGCTGAGTTAATGTTGTTTCTGCGTTTTACAGCAGTAGAAATATTATCTTAATATACTTCCAATGGAGGATTAAGTTAATGTTGTTTCTGCGTATTTACAGCAGTAGAAACATTAATCTGAGATAATATTGTTTCTGCGTATTTACAGCAGTAGAAATATTATCTTAATATACTTCCAATGGAGGATTAAGTTAATGTTGTTTCTGCGTATTTACAGCAGTAGAAACATTGTCTGAGATAATGTTGTTTCTGCGTTTTACAGCAGTAGAAATATTATCTTAATATACTTCCAATGGAGGATTAAGTTAATGTTGTTTCTGCGTATTTACAGCAGTAGAAACATTGTCTGAGCTAATGTTGTTTCTGCGTATTTACAGCAGTAGAAACATTGTCTGAGTTAATGTTGTTTCTGCGTATTTACAGCAGTAGAAACATTAGCTGAGTTAATGTTGTTTCTGCGTTTTACAGCAGTAGAAATATTATCTTAATATACTTCCAATGGAGGATTAAGTTAATGTTGTTTCTGCGTATTTACAGCAGTAGAAACATTGTCTGAGCTAATGTTGTTTCTGCGTATTTACAGCAGTAGAAACATTGTCTGAGCTAATGTTGTTTCTGCGTATTTACAGCAGTAGAAACATTAGCTGAGTTAATGTTGTTTCTGCGTTTTACAGCAGTAGAAATATTATCTTAATATACTTCCAATGGAGGATTAAGTTAATGTTGTTTCTGCGTATTTACAGCAGTAGAAACATTGTCTGAGCTAATGTTGTTTCTGCGTATTTACAGCAGTAGAAATATTATCTTAATATACTTCCAATGGAGGATTAAGTTAATGTTGTTTCTGCGTATTTACAGCAGTAGAAACATTAGTCTGAGATAATATTGTTTCTGCGTTTTACAGCAGTAGAAATATTATCTTAATATACTTCCAATGGAGGATTAAGTTAATGTTGTTTCTGCGTATTTACAGCAGTAGAAACATTGTCTGAGCTAATGTTGTTTCTGCGTATTTACAGCAGTAGAAACATTAGCTGAGTTAATGTTGTTTCTGCGTCTTGACAGCAGTAGAAACATTAACTCAAATATTCCTAAGTGTTATTTGAGGGTTCTTGGGAACGAGCAAATAGTTGCTTGTGGAAAGAACACTCAAATGGTCATTTGAGGGTTCTTGGGAACGAGCAAATAGTTGCTTGTGGAAAGAACACTCAAATGGTTTGAGAGTTCTTGGGAACGAGCAAATAGTTGCTTGTGGAAAGAACACTCAAACAGTTTGAGAGTTCCTATGGAAACAAGAAAAAGCATGCTTGTACACAAGAACTCTCAAACAGGGCCAAAACCCTAATGGGCTTATGGGCTTGACATGAGAACACTCAAATCCAATAGGATTTGAGAGTTTTTGTCACTTGCCTATAAATAGTGGGTGTGTGTATGCGTGTTCTAACAAGAGTGTAGAGAGAGAAACGAGCAAATCCTAGAGAGAGAAACTATAAGAACACGCATATAGCTATCTTGTGGGTAGTACTCGATCTCACGCACGAACCGCAAACACACACCCGGTTTGGTTGGCTTGTAGACTGCAGATTATCACGTTGGTTGATAAAGTGCGTCCGGAGAGCCGTTTCACTATAGTAACCAAATACGAGTGTTTATGTTCACGCAAAGATATATATATATATATATATATATCATAAAAGCTAGATATAAAAACCGTGGGTTATCTCGAGGAATTTCCGCACCTCGACATATCCTTAAGTCAATCTCGGTTCAGTAAGACCCGGGGGACTTACAGCCTCTTCTTCACCAAGCACGAAAGTTTAAGGATAACTGTAGGTCGGTGGCTACCTAAGGAAACTCCGATTTGATCCGCCCCCCGGCTGGGAGGCATCTACCTCATCCCGATCACAAGGAGAGGTTCACTATGATGGGGGGTACTTCTTTTTTTCCCTTCCGGAAAGAATGAAATGCATAGGGGACCATCCTTTTGTTGCGGCATGCTCCTCAGATTTACGGATTCACAGGGGGCCTCAGGCCCTACTTAGTTGACTGACAATGACAAAGGCTTGCGAAACTAAGTAGGGCCTTTTGAATTGAATCTTAAGTAGTCTATCAGTGGTGCAAAGCTAATTGCCCCTTTTCAGTAGGGGGCGAAAGGTTAGACCTTAGAAAGTCAGCGAACAGCGGTTCATGTAGGTATGGCGTTCCCCCTTGACTCTCCTAACATCGAGCTAAGTGATTTCATAACCTTTTCGTAGCGTAGTAGAATGAAGGCTACGCACCGACGCTCTCTTTTCTATTAGCCTAAGCGTCTTCGCTAACTCGCTGGCCTACTATACCCTACTATACCACTTTTAGGGTAGGCTAGGCTAACTCAGCCGCTTACTTCTACTAATGTAGGGCTAAATAGCGCCCTTTCTTTTTAACCAATTTTAATTATTGCGAACCTATAGGTCCTTAGTAGCGTTGACAAAGAAGAACAGCCGGGTAAAAGACAACGAATCTTTTTATTTATATCTTAATTATATATATTTTTATATATAATAATTAAGAATAATTAGTGAAAGAAGGAGGTCTATTTCGTTGATCGATGTCAATGGACCAAGAAATCTGTCCTTTGCTGAAAGCTCATAGGGTAAGAAGAATTGAAAGGTAGGTTTTGTCAGTGATTAAATGGAAAGGTCAGCTGGAGCGAAAACCAATCAAACTCAGAAAGATAGGTAGATCGAGCGCGCTGAGGGAAATTCGAGAGATCCGGAGACATGGCCACTACTGGCCTACGGTCCTTGCAGATTACATAGCACATGCTAAGAGCTGCGATGCCTGCCAGAGGTATGCAGGAATCCAGCGCAAGCCGGCTTCCGAGTTATACCCGATTATAAAGCCTTGGCCATTTCGAGGGTGGGCCATGGATATCATCGGAAAGATCTATCCCAGATCTTAAAGAGGTCATACTTTTATCCGTAGCTACGGTCCAGCCTTCTCAACCTTTTGCCCTGGGTAGAAGCCGAGCCTCCCCAGAATGTGACTTCTACAGAGGTAATAAGGGTCTGGTCATTTTAAATCCTGGATTTTCAAAACTTTTGCCTAACGGCGTTTAGAAATGCGGAAACAGAACCTTTAAAACATAACTAATCCGTAACGGATAGTTCATTTATAAAAAGTGGTGTTACTACGTCCATATCATCAAAACAGTATAAGATAATCTAGATTTGGCGCCAACATGAATGCCAGCATAAATATTACATAAGTCTTAACCTTAAAAGTCAGCGAACAGCGGTTCATGTAGGTATGGCGTTCCCCCTTGACTCTCCTAACATCGAGCTAAGTGATTTCATAACCTTTTCGTAGCGTAGTAGAATGAAGGCTACGCACCGACGCTCTCTTTTCTATTAGCCTAAGCGTCTTCGCTAACTCGCTGGCCTACTATACCCTACTATACCACTTTTAGGGTAGGCTAGGCTAACTCAGCCGCTTACTTCTACTAATGTAGGGCTAAATAGCGCCCTTTCTTTTTAACCAATTTTAATTATTGCGAACCTATAGGTCCTTAGTAGCGTTGACAAAGAAGAACAGCCGGGTAAAAGACAACGAATCTTTTTATTTATATCTTAATTATATATATTTTTATATATAATAATTAAGAAAAAGTGAAAGAAGGAGGTCTATTTCGTTGATCGATGTCAATGGACCAAGAAATCTGTCCTTTGCTGAAAGCTCATAGGGTAAGAAGAATTGAAAGGTGGGTTTTGTCAGTGATTAAATGGAAAGGTCAGCTAGAGCGAAAACCAATCAAACTCAGAAAGATAGGTAGATCGAGCGCGCTGAGGGAAATTCGAGAGATCCGGAGACATGGCCACTACTGGCCTACGGTCCTTGCAGATTACATAGCACATGCTAAGAGCTGCGATGCCTGCCAGAGGTATGCAGGAATCCAGCGCAAGCCGGCTTCCGAGTTATACCCGATTATAAAGCCTTGGCCATTTCGAGGGTGGGCCATGGATATCATCGGAAAGATCTATCCTAGATCTTAAAGAGGTCATACTTTTATCCGTAGCTACGGTCCAGCCTTCTCAACCTTTTGCCCTGGGTAGAAGCCGAGCCTCCCCAGAATGTGACTTCTACAGAGGTAATAAGGGTCTGGTCATTTTAAATCCTGGATTTTCAAAACTTTTGCCTAACGGCGTTTAGAAATGCGGAAACAGAACCTTTAAAATATAACTAATCCGTAACGGATAGTTCATTTATAAAAAGTGGTGTTACTACGTCCATATCATCAAAACAGTATAAGATAATCTAGATTTGGCGCCAACATGAATGCCAGCATAAATATTACATAAGTCTTAATAAAAGTAGCCAACATCATTATGGCTAAACATAAATGACTAAGCGGGGTAACTAAAGGTCTTCTTCATAGCAACTACCCGCCTCACCAAGCTAAGTCTTTCACTAGCTCAAACCTGCTTAACCTGAGGGAACAACGACTTTTCAAAAGAGCAAGTGTTAGCTTTAAAAGATAAGTAAGATAACATGAATTTGAAAACATTTACCGATTCATTATATATTAACAAAATCATTTCATAATCGTTAATATCACATAATAATCATAACAGAGTTCATTTATAAAAATTAGTGTTACTACGTCCATATCATCAAAACAGTATAAGATAATCTAGATTTGGCGCCAACATGAATGCCAGCATAAATATTACATAAGTCTTAATAAAAGTAGCCAACATCATTATGGCTAAACATAAATGACTAAGCGGGGTAACTAAAGGTCTTCTTCATAGCAACTACCCGCCTCACCAAGCTAAGTCTTTCACTAGCTCAAACCTGCTTAACCTGAGGGAACAACGACTTTTCAAAAGAGCAAGTGTTAGCTTTAAAAGATAAGTAAGATAACATGAATTTGAAAACATTTACCGATTCATTATATATTAACAAAATCATTTCATAATCGTTAATATCACATAATAATCATAACACAATAGGATCAACACTTTCCTATGGTGTCTATCATATCACACATGAGCAAAAGCATATCATAACATTTAAATAACGTACATAAATTAACACATTAGGATCCATCGTAGTCCTAAATGTGCCTATCATCATAAAGCTTTACTTTTCATCTTTCTTTTCTTATCATTCTTACAAAATCCTACGTGTGATTGCTTCTTTAGATAAAGAGTTTTTTTCTCAAGAAAAGTTAAGAGGTATAATGATGGAGTCATTTATAGTTTCTTAAAATAAAAGAAGTAAAAGTTTTCAAGAGCATTTGATTCCGAATTGACCATGTTTCTCGCCTAAGTGATTTACTCATATAAGGCAAAGATTATATTTCTAAAGTCGAGGCCACCCGTAGTTCTGAAAATTTCTGATAATGTTCCCAGTTTCATTGCGATCGTGAGGTTAAGCTCTCCATTGATTTTTATATATAGTGCTATTTCTATGCAAGGGCACTTTACCTTTTGTTCTCACTAAAGGAAGGAGTTAACGATAACGGATGCGAGATGTATTTCCTACTCTAAGATAGATTTATGGTCTCGCTACCATATGTTGAAGTTGATGATGAAAGTCATGCTAAAGTTATTTCTACACTCATAATGACTATTGAGTTTCTTGAAATACCTTCATGATTAACGAATGTCCTTACCGTGTCATGAACTTAAGGAATCAAGTCTAAAGTTTTCTCTAGATCGTTCAGTCATTACGTTTAATGATGACAATCTTGCCTATTCTAAGTATGACGAAGAACATCATGTTGCGTAAAGAGCGTTATTACGATTTTCTACACGAAGAGGCTTAATTTTAAATTCTCCAAAAGTGAGTAAAAGTTAAGGGAGCAGCTGACGCTTAGAGTTGAAAGGAACAAGGTTCCATTTAGTGTTTAAGTTCCATGACTCTAAGGTTATGGTAAACACTTGACTACAACGAGTCAGTCAAAGGTAATGTTTCTAGAGGCGAAGATGTCGGTATTATGTGTGTGGATTCAGAAAATCCATAACTAACAATCGCGAAACTATATGTTTAAAAAGTAAGATTTCGGTACCTGATAACGAAATGACCAAAGAGATGTACTTGAGAAAGCTCATGAACCATGGTAATCTACTCTTTTGGAAGCCGCCACAAATGTATTACGAACTATTATGAAGCAAAGTGACGTTAATTCTCTCCAATGATGTGTGATTTGTATCAAAAGTCAACATTATGTGTCAAAAGTTGTATGGAATCATCAAATATTCAATGATCCTCTAACGGAAGTGAGGAGTCACGTTATCACGGACTAAGTAACAAAGTTGTCTAGGATGCCAAAGGTACTGACTTGATAAGAACATTAGTAGGCAGGTTGTCCAAGAATGCTTATTTCTTGGTGAACTATTGACCATTTCATTGGATATGAAAGAAAAGTTGTATGTTAAAGAAGTTCTCTTAAAGTGTGAGAGTTATTTGTTGAATGTTTCAAATCGGGATGGCCGTTATGTAAATAATTTTAAAGATGATTCGGAGAAGTATGAAGGAAATGGTGAACTCAAGTGATGCCTATCACTCCTAGATTGATGGGAAAGGGAAAGAATGATTTAGAAACTTGGGAAAATCATATTACATATATACATCAACATATCATCATCACATATTAACATCATCATCATCATCATCATCATCATCATCATCATCATCATCATCGATCATCATCATCATCATCATCATCATCATCATCATCATCATCATCATCATCATCATCATCATCATCATCATCGTCATCATCATCATCATCATCATCATCATCATCATCATCATCATCATCATCATCATCATCATCATCATCATCATCATCATCATCATCATCATCATCATCATCATCATCATCATCATCATCATCATCATCATCATCATCATCATCATCATCATCATCATCATCATCATCATCATCATCATCATCATCATCATCATCATCATCATCATCATCATCATCATCATCATCATCATCATCATCATCATCATCATCATCATCATCATCATCATCATCATCATCATCATCATCATCATCATCATCATCATCATCATCATCATCATCATCATCATCATCATCATCATCATCATCATCATCATCATCATCATCATCATCATCATCATCATCATCATCATCATCATCATCATCATCATCATCATCATCATCATCATCATCATCATCATCATCATCATCATCATCATCATCATCATCATCATCATCATCATCATCATCATCATCATCATCATCATCATCATCATCATCATCATCATCATCATCATCATCATCATCATCATCATCATCATCATCATCATCATCATCATCATCATCATCATCATCATCATCATCATCATCATCATCATCATCATCATCATCATCATCATCATCATCATCATCATCATCATCATCATCATCATCATCATCATCATCATCATCATCATCATCATCATCATCATCATCATCATCATCATCATCATCATCATCATCATCATCATCATCATCATCATCATCATCATCATCATCATCATCATCATCATCATCATCATCATCATCATCATCATCATCATCATCATCATCATCATCATCATCATCATCATCATCATCATCATCATCATCATCATCATCATCATCATCATCATCATCATCATCATCATCATCATCATCATCATCATCATCATCATCATCATCATCATCATCATCATCATCATCATCATCATCATCATCATCATCATCATCATCATCATCATCATCATCATCATCATCATCATCATCATCATCATCATCATCATCATCATCATCATCATCATCATCATCATCATCATCATCATCATCATCATCATCATCATCATCATCATCATCATCATCATCATCATCATCATCATCATCATCATCATCATCATCATCATCATCATCATCATCATCATCATCATCATCATCATCATCATCATCATCATCATCATCATCATCATCATCATCATCATCATCATCATCATCATCATCATCATCATCATCATCATCATCATCATCATCATCATCATCATCATCATCATCATCATCATCATCATCATCATCATCATCATCATCATCATCATCATCATCATCATCATCATCATCATCATCATCATCATCATCATCATCATCATCATCATCATCATCATCATCATCATCATCATCATCATCATCATCATCATCATCATCATCATCATCATCATCATCATCATCATCATCATCATCATCATCATCATCATCATCATCATCATCATCATCATCATCATCATCATCATCATCATCATCATCATCATCATCATCATCATCATCATCATCATCATCATCATCATCATCATCATCATCATCATCATCATCATCATCATCATCATCATCATCATCATCATCATCATCATCATCATCATCATCATCATCATCATCATCATCATCATCATCATCATCATCATCATCATCATCATCATCATCATCATCATCATCATCATCATCATCATCATCATCATCATCATCATCATCATCATCATCATCATCATCATCATCATCATCATCATCATCATCATCATCATCATCATCATCATCATCATCATCATCATCATCATCATCATCATCATCATCATCATCATCATCATCATCATCATCATCATCATCATCATCATCATCATCATCATCATCATCATCATCATCATCATCATCATCATCATCATCATCATCATCATCATCATCATCATCATCATCATCATCATCATCATCATCATCATCATCATCATCATCATCATCATCATCATCATCATCATCATCATCATCATCATCATCATCATCATCATCATCATCATCATCATCATCATCATCATCATCATCATCATCATCATCATCATCATCATCATCATCATCATCATCATCATCATCATCATCATCATCATCATCATCATCATCATCATCATCATCATCATCATCATCATCATCATCATCATCATCATCGTCATCATCATTTCATCTCACTTACCTAGAATGATAGATATATGTGATTTCCAAATCAATCTTGTATATTAGTAAATGTGGTTCATTTTTGCTAGCAAGTGATTCTAGTATATAAGCAAATGAAAGGGTTTCTTGGGTCTTGATTTTTGAGTGGTAGCCATTCTTGGTCGACTATTCATGGAGTAATAATATATATATATATAGAGTGTCGGATTAATATATATATTATTCCATGTAGTGCTTGACTATTTGTAGTACAAGAGTGATGTTGCCATGGTGAGTGTGGGAAGTAACTGGTGAAGAGAGACAAAAAGAAAATTAGTATGGTTAAAAGATATATGTGGGGGTGATTGAAAAGAAGACAAAAGAGATAAGATGCTAGGGTGGGGGTGGGAAGTAAAACGTGTGGACCAAAGATGTATTAATTATCCATATATAAATTTATAAGGGCTTTTTGTTTCTAAAGGTACTGAAGTTGTCAATTTTTACTTTAGGAGGTACCAATCTTTAATTTCATATATTGTGGGTTATGTAGTGACAAACACCTCCTATTGAAGAGTTTAAAAATACCAGAAGGTGGTATTTGCTGACGTGGAGGTGGTTTTGTATAGACCTACAAACTTTGACCAAAGGAACAAAACCGCGAGGAGCAAGTGGCCAAAATATTCATCTCGGATGTTTGTATATATAACCAAATGCATTTTAAAGCAAGTCTTTCTTCAAAGGTGTTCTATAACAATTGCAAAAAGAAAGCCATTAAGAATTTAAGATGCATAGGCAACCCCCCTAAAAAAAAAAACCCAAAGATTACATAATATCGACCCAGTACTTTAGCAATCTCTTATGCTTCTTAAAAATCTGCATCATTGCTTCACTATATGCAGCCTCCAATTTATCTTCAAAATCATCATCATCATCGTCATTATTGTTAATAAACCTATCAATTACGACATCATGGTGATCATCCGCCATCATCATCATCACCATCACAAGATACACAGCCCAGATCAATTTCCTCATGTAAACAAACTCTTGATTCCAAATCACATAAACAAACATTCACAAGAAAAATTTCGAGTTCAACACCAAAATTCTTGTCAAAATCATTAATTAATCTGACTCGCGGCTGATCATTGTTATCATTGACCTCATGTACTTCAAGATGGTCCACATGGTGGCTGGAAATTGGGGCAGCGGTGGTTGATGGTGGTTGTACGGTGGGCGTGGCAGAATTAGGGTTTATAGCCAAATTTTCAACCAAAATACGATCCAATTCATCAATCTGTGGCTGTGAAATTAAACCATGACCTTCCTTAATCAAAGCCGCCCCTTTCCCATCAATTAATTGTTCAGGTGGCTGCGTGTGGGTGGTTGATGGTGGCTGTGCGGCGGTTGAACCCAGATTAGGCTTTTCAATTAGGGTTTCGGTATGAACAGCCCTAAATTCGATCGATTGAGTGTCAGATCTCAAGACAGAAGCAACACCAACAAAATTCGGTCCCTCCCCAGCCCTATTCTGATCAGATCCGGCCGGAATAAGAGGTGTCAGCGTGGTGGTTTGTGGCGGCTGGTCAGATCACGGCGGAGACAAGGTGCTGCGCACCAAATTCGGCGGCTGGTCAGATCACGGCGGAGACATGGTGCTGCGCACCAAATTCGAAGCAGTAGAGGCTGAATCAATGGATTTCGATTGAGAAGTAAAAGATCTAAGATTATAAATTGATTGTACATATTTTTTATTGGCTTCAAAATCTTGTTTTATAGAAGTAAAGATCTAATATAATATCACCTTTACTTAAAAAAAAAAATAGATACGGTCAAACATGTATATGTGACAAAGAGCTGGTCAACACACACAAAACCACCACTACAAAACCGGATAGTTGTTTTGCCCCCCACAATATGTGAGGTTTTACAAAACATAACCCACAATATACGAAATTAAAGATTGGTACCCCCTAAAGTAAAAAAGTACAACTTCAGTACCTTTACAGACGAAAAGCCCAAATAAATGTGTAAGTGTCAAGTCCATTTCAATTCCTGTACACACTCTTTCTCTATTTCCAATACACGCTCTCTTAATATTCTTTTTCCTCTTTTAAATCTTGCAACACTCGTTCTCTCTCACACATAACTAAATATTCAACTTGAGATAAATCATTCATTTATCCTTTTCATTCAAATTGAGTAGCAAAGATGAAGAACATCACCACTACAAACTCACAAATACTCAAAGTCACAAATTTACATTTGTCTATATTCTGAAGACGTAACCAGCAGAGAGACAAGTTCATTTCGGAAGCCTGTATATATTGAAATCACTTTGAAGCCCAGCAAGAAAAGTCCATTTTCGGTTCAACCTATAAAACCCGAACCCGACCCGGCTAAACCCGGGCCCGAACCGACCCGCCCGGGAGGTTAACGGGTCGGGTCACGGTTCCGTTTTTCGTGTAGTCACGGGTCATGGGTCATCCGGGTCGGGCCGGTTTCGACCCGTGCACATCCCTAGTGATAGCAACTTATCGTCATATCATTTCATTATCATAACTGATTGATCAAATAATCTCACTATGGCTAAACCGAAGGTATGAGTAGGGTTTTGGGTGTTTATTGGCGATTCCCTTCTGATCAGAGGGCCGAAGGCCGCTTTACGCCTTTGTATGGTGATCTAAGTCGATTTGTACGACTTAGGGTTTATTTATTTTGAGGTCGAATATGGTTATTATGTATGCCGTGCAATTCCTCCTCTATTTATATAGAGGGTAAAGTCTTGGAGAGGAAGATTGGATTTAGGGTAAATCTCATCCTCTTATTCGTGATATCTTCTAAGTATGGAAGATATGTTTAGGACTCTTAGAACCGTGTCCTAGTTTATAGGGATGTTTGTTTTCATTCCCTTATAGGGAGATCGGATAAGCATGGAAAGAATTCATGTGTATCCGTTTATTATTTGTGATCATCTTTAGGGGCTCCGGAATTACGGAGGTATGTATCGTAGCTTCGGCTACGGAAACGTTTGCTTGGTATAATTTATTAGTACCTTCGCTGCTTACGAAGGGTCCTTCGTATCCAATCTTTTGTATGGAGGTAGAGCTCCGTATATGGTATATCATCAAGCCCCCCAGTCTGATGGGAGAGTCTATCTGTAGAGTATCGCATTAGACTTCAAAAATATTCTGAAAAAATAGAATAAAATAAAAGTGTACCTTCGTAACCGGGCTTCAAAAGAGCTTTGGTGTTTTATTTTCAGAATGCGTCGTATCTTCTCCGGAGCTCGATTTAAGGGTAATTTCGACATTTCACCGTGCCGCGTATATATCCCATCAGAAGTTTTAATTCATGCGCGCTTATCCCGAAGAGAAAACCAATCAACGGTTTTAGTGGGTTATGCGCCGGTTTTTCAAACCATCTATTCTGTCCCCTATTTAATTTTGACGGCTCCGAAGATTTTCTTTTCCACTTCTGTTTACTCTTTACACTTCCTTTTCATCATTAATCATCATATCCCTCGTTCGATCTTCTTCGTCACTATGGATCGTAATCACTTCTGTGTCATTAGCACCACGTATTCGGAGATGACCGATGATGATGTCGCGTGGTTCCGCCAATGTTTCTGCCGCCCTGACGACCCAGAAATTAGGGTTCCGGGGCGATCAGAATCAATTCTTGATGCACCTCCTGGATTCGTAGGTATGTATACCGCTCCCTTCTCTGGTGGTAATCTTAGGTTTCCCCTATCCCCTTGGTTATTAGGGTTACTTGATTACCATAATCTGTATCTATCCATGGTGCACCCCTTATCGATTACTATGATAATGTCTTTTATCATTATTTGTCGTGCATTCGATGTAGAGCCCAGGATAAGTTTGTTTGGGTATTTTTTCAAATTTGGTGTACGTGACGGTTGGGTCATGGTTGAGGAGAGGCCCGGTAGGTTATTTTTTGATATAGGGGATTCTGATATGTTGAACTGGAGGCCGGGGTTTTTGTTTTTCGGTGAGGAATATGTTCACCCGCTGTTTAGGGGTATATTGGATAGGAATAGGTTGGTGCCAAGGTTAACGTTTGAAGATAATGAGCGTGCTTGGGATTCTCTTGACAATGAGTTGATTCGTCAGGTGCGTAGGTCTCCATTTGGGTTGGTTACTTATCCTTCTGTGATTCTATATCTTGCTGGGATTACCATGTCATGGGAGGGTTCCCCTGATCAGCCTGTCTTGATATGGTGTTGTGAAGGTACCATTCTTTTTTGCTGCTTTTTTCTGCCAATTGCATTGTGTTGCTTTCTTTTGATATCTTTACGTTGTGTTTGCAGAGTTGACACTCAGAGAGGCTGTGACCATGAATCCTCGAGGCATGGTTGTTGGTAGGAGGCCTTTGTCTCCTTCGGATGGGGAGGGTCCCCTTTTTGCTGGTGTTGATGTTTCTGAGCCTCCTCCGAAGAGGCAAAGGGTGAGGGATGGCCCCTCTGCTTCAACGGACCCTATGGCTGCAGGTCCTTCTGTCATTATCCTTGATTCTTCTCCCATAAGAGATCAAGTTGCTGTTACTACTGCTGCTCCAGCTTCTGATGCTGGTCAAGGTACATGTTTCTCCCTGACTCTATTATTTGTGTCACCATAGATCTGATTTGTATGCTTTTTCCTTGTTTAGCTGGGACTTCTGATCCCGAATGAAGGCCTGGGAAAGAGCCAGTTGATGAAACTGGAGCTACTACAAATGGAGTTAGAGCTTCCACAGCTGAATCGGGGGCCACAATTGGTAAGTGGCTGGATATTACGTAGATGTTTCAATCACTGTTCCCCTTTACTTATTGTAATTCTTCGTAATTTTATCAGGGGTTCCTCTTCAGAGTGATTTGCCTGATCCTCAGCTTTGCCGAATGAGTCTGGATATGCTGGTTCCTGATCACCTTAGGACCATGTTGGATACCATGCCTGCTCAGAGGCTTGCTGAGATGACGAACCAGGCTCTTTTCGCTGTTGGTATGATTGGTTCGGCTAGCAGTGCCAGAGTGCACTATCTGGAGGAGAATCTGCAGAAGCACAGGGCGGAGTTGGCTTCTCTGAGGGCTGCTCCGTCTGCCGGTAGTGATTCTTCTTTTGTTGATTTTTTGCGGAGGGAGCTTGCCGACTCACAGGAAGCTATGTTCCTTGCTACGCAAAGTTTGGATGCTGCTCATGAGAGAATTTCTGCTCTTATTTCTGTCGGGCCTGCTGCAGTGATCAATAGATTGGAGTTGGAGTTGGAGGATTCAAGGAACTCCATACGTCAGGTTATTTCTGGCGTCATTCCCCATGTCTTCCGGATGTTGATAGCGAGTCCTGAGTTTGAGCTAATCGAGGCTAACCGGGCTGATTCAAGAGCTTCACTGCTTTTCCGTATGGAGAGTCGTGGGCAGGTTGTCCTGGCTGGGAATAGGGAGAGGCTTCTTGGTACTGAGGAGAGGATCGTTGCTGCTGAGGAGGCCTTAAGGAGGATTTCTTTTCCTTATATCCAGCGGATTTCTTCAAATCCTGATGCTTCGGTGACTGATCTTTATAACATTAGGCCTCAGGGGATGTAAACTGTTTGATCCTCTGCACTTTGTACATACTTTTTGATGCCGGACATTTGAATTGTAAATGACTTGTTCTTCTTTTTCCCCCCTTTTTTTTCTTTTTTGCTTCTTGCCCCTGTTTGTGCCATCATTGCTTCGCTTTATGCAGAGCTTTATCATTCACATTCTCCATTGGGAGAGTGACATTTATTGTTCTGTTGTGCTTATACACTCTTAAGAGAATGTCTTATGCACTAATGCTTATGCACTTCAATCATAAGGAAGGAGTGACTTATGCATTAGATTCATGGGTTATTACCTCATGATTAGTGTTTGAAAAGTCTTATGGGCGTCCCCTTAACAATTCAAAATTAAGAATTTTTATGCGCATTTATGATATTATTACGATCGTTTATTTATTTGGGAGCTTGTAAGTACATGGCAGGAGGAAGTTACAAAATTTTGTATTTTTCCTAGCTGCTACTTTTATGCTGCCCTGTTTGCTCCGTTAATTTGGCTTATCCCGAGGGCAAATTATGCTCCAACCGGTCTTAATGCCTTTCGGAGTCTTTTGTGTGCTCATGTCTGCTTCCTCCATTTGCCCGGAGCTTTCTGCACTTTCTTCTTCGAAGGATCCTTCTGCCGCGTCTTCCAGTTGTCCTCTGGGTCCTTTTTGGATTATTCTTCTGTTGCGTTTGTACCTTGGCACGGAGCTCCCACCTTTTGTATCCTCGGTGAATGAAGAGAGCATTGTTTGCATCCCTCTGTGAGATTTGTACTGAACGCAACCGTGTATCGTGGATGCTATCATGTGAAATTTCCTCATTCCTTCTCTGCCCAGAAGCATGTCATAGGGCGAGTTTGCCTTTATTACGACTGCCAAAATTTTTGCGGTTCTTCGCCAGGGGAATCCTCCAATGGTGGCATCCAGCCATATTTCTCCCAAAGGGCGGATGCGCTCACTGGCAAACCCTACTACTTCCGTGTCTAGTGGCATAATTGTTTCTCGCAGTTTCTTTGGTAGTCGGAGGAAACTTTTCTCGTAGATTATGTCTCGTCCACTTCCTGTATCCACTTGTGTGTTCTTCAGGCATACACTGCCTATATTCACTCTTATTAGCACGGGGTCTATCGATACCTTGTCATCCAACTCACCGAAGTGGTAGTGTTGTGGTCCTTTTCGGATCAAGGTATTTGATAGTATTCTCCTCCGGTGCTCATCTGGTTCTGCTTCTTCGAAGCTTGGTCTGCTCCTTTTCACCAGATGTGTTAGCTTGTTTTCTCTTGCTGCGTTGTCTATCTGCCTTAGCAACTCTCTACAATAATCCGTACTATGCCCATATCCGTTGTGGAAGCAACAGAATTTGTCTAAATTTCTGGTTCCTCTTCTGGATAGAGGTAGCGGTCTAACAAATGTTTTTGCTATCTCCTCGGACGACAGGATTTCCAATGGGGTTTTCCGGAGGTTGCTAATTGTTCTTTTGTAGCTGTTGGTCCTACTGTACGCAGGGCAGGATTCGTCGATTGCTACGTCCTCAGTTGCCTCGGTTGGCTTCCCATTCTTCTTTATCATCGTTTTCCACTTAGCCATGGCTTTCTCTGCTATTTCTTCTGCACTTTTCCACTCATGGAACGTATCCACCAGTTCTGTATAGCTTTTTGGCTTGCTGAGGCATAGATGCCGTATTAATTCCTTTGATCGGAGTCCATGTATGGCTCCAGATATCCTTTCTTCTTCTGATATACGCACCAGGTTCCGAGTGCTGTCTCCGTATCGCTTCAGAAAATCTTCTGCTTCTTCGTTCTCCTCCTGTTTTATATCATGTGCCCATGAGTGAGGGCCAAATTCCTCTCTTAACTTGATTTTGAAATCTTTGATATCGTGTATACTTTCTTCGGGTAGGCTTTCGAGCCATCTCCTTGTTTTCCCATGCAGGAGGTAGAGGATGACATGGCAGGTCACCGGGATACTCCATCCTTCTATCTTTGCCGCTTCGTCGATATTCCTAAGGAACTCATCAACATCGGAGGTACCATCGTACCAGGGCAGTTCTTGGATTTCCAGTATCTTTACCGGAGGTACATGTTGGCGTAAATCTCTTACGAACTGCAGGCACGACCCTTTGTATTTAGGCTCTGCCTCTTTTTCTTCAACCTTGTCCCCTTCGGCTCCGGTTGTTGGGCTTGCCTAAAAATACTGGGGGGTCATAATTCCATAAGGGTAATACCATGATGCCTGCATATTTTCTGGATAGTTTACCCCAAAGGGTGGCGTTCCCAGGTACTGGATCTGTGGCCCTCCGTATGGGTAAAAATATCCTCCGTAATAGCACGATGGATGTGTTCCCGGCGATAGGTACGTCCCTAGTCCAGACATTGTCTGCATGGCACCCGCCGCTACTGTCCCGATGGAGGTCCCTTGATAAATCGGGTATAGCGGGTATGCTTGTGTCGGACTTTTTGTCGTTCCGGGATCTCCTTTTTTGTCTTCTGTTTCCTTCTTTCTGCCCAGATTCTTTCCGGCTGACTTCTGTCTGCCCTTGTCTGCTGTTATGGGACCGTCTCCGCTATTCGGAGCCTGCTCTCTATCTTCTTTTTGAAGCTCTTGTGCCACTAGCAGTGGGTCACTTTGTGTGGTGTACACAAGGTGCGGTACAACGTTCTCCCTCGGATCTGGGGATGGACTTCTTTCGGTGCTACCCTCTTTCACGTCGAGGATGCCGTTTGCTGCCTTGCTTAATGCCATTATTTGGCAGGCCGGCTGACCTGCCATCTGGTCATCTTGCAATTGGTGGCTGCTTTTGTTTTCCTGTTAGTCTGGTGAGCTAATCTTCCCGACTAAGAGGGTTTCATCACCGACTTTTTCTCGGGCACAGGCGGTATCTGACTTGTATTGTTTCGGAAGGGGATTAAGGTCTGACATAATGCTTCTTGTTTTGATCGTGGTTGGATTCAGTTTTTAGAGTAGGGGTCCCACGGATGGCGCCAATTTGATTGATCAAATAATCGCACTATGGCTCAACCGAAGGTATGAGTAGGGTTTTGGGTGTTTATTGGCGATTCCCTTCCGGTCAGAGGGCCGAAGGCCGCTTTACGCCTTTGTATGGTGATCTAAGTCGATTTGTACGACTTAGGGTTTATTTATTTTGAGGTCGAATATGGTTATTATGTATGCCGTGCAATTCCTCCTCTATTTATATAGAGGGTAAAGTCTTGGAGAGGAAGATATGGATTTAGGGTAAATCTCTTCCTCTTATTCGTGATATCTTCTAAGTATGGAAGATATGTTTAGGACTCTTAGAACCGTGTCCTAGTTTATAGGGATGTTTGATTTCATTCCCTTATAGGGAGATCGGATAAGCATGGAAAGAATTCATGTGTATCCAATTATTATTTGTGATCATCTTTAGGGGCTCCGGAATTACGGAGGTATGTATCGTAGCTTCGGCTACGGAAACGTTTGCTTGGTATAATTTATTAGTACCTTCGCTGCTTACGAAGGGTCCTTCGTATCCAATCTTTTGTACGGAGGTAGAGCTCCGTATATGGTATATCATCAATAACATCATAGCAATGCGTCATCATATCGTCAATTGCATTATAGCATCATATCTTTATATTAACATAACAACTTATCGTGTTAACATCATATCATCTTATCTTTACATCATATACATTTCATATCATCACATACTTTATTCCATCATATCATATCATTATAACATAACATATACATATTTCATTTCATCATAGCATGCATAAGATTACCATTCATCAACAATGGTAACCATAGTCAATCCCATAGTAACCTCCCATTCATTCCCGAATACATATAAACATACAATCATTCATTTGGGGAAGTTAACTTATGAAAACTATGTTTTGTTGTCCCTCATGTGATAAAAGATGTTATCTTACCTCGGTACTGCTTAATAATGAGTTATGTATGCCTTACAGTGCTTGCTAAGTGCTCCCGACAACCTAGAACGAGTATAAGATCGATCTATAAGCTAAACAAGTCAAAAGTACCAAAACATGCATATATTCGCCGCATGGAGATTATATGTGCCACATATTTCAACTTTTCAGAAGTCAGAGAATTCCATGCGTTTGAATATGCTCCGCATATTTCAAAAACTCAATATATGCACCACATGGGAATTCCATGCGCCGCATATCGGGCTCCGATCAGCAATTCCCTAACTTTAAACCCTTTAAACGATTTCCATTCGAACCCAAACCCTTAATCCGACCTGGAGACATAAAATTAACCTTTTTGATGATACTTTTGATGACTTCAAACCATCAATTGATCCTTTAACCTTTTCAAACATGATTCACTTATTGAATCACCCGAATAACATGAAATCGATAAACGTTTAGCCAATTAACCCAACCCAAAACCCTATGCCCTGGATTGAATTCACAAATATGACTCATATGATCAGAGATCAAAGGAAAATCACCTATATTACCTGTAGATGACTTAAAGGATTCGAGATCTTAACAGAACTTGATCGAAACACCACGAAACAACGAGATTTGAAGAGAATATGCTTTGGAATTGAAGAGGGAATCGGCTAGGGTTTTGCACACACGTATGGATCAGATAAATGACAATTAGGGATGCCTAGTTTCCCCTTAACCCCTGGCCATCAACTCCTAATGTTACATCTTTGGTCCTTTAACTTCTAAACGTTACATTCTTAGCTTAACTTTCTCACCGGAACACTTAACGACTTAACAAGCACTTAACTTTCATTACTTTACTTTAATTACTTTCATTTAACACACTTTAATCATTTCATATTAAATACGTAAGCATTTAATCACATAATCCCATTTAGGGCACATAAACTTAACGAACCTGACGTTAATTAACGGAATAGTCAACAAGCCAAACACAAAAGGTTTGGGATGTTACGTTACTGTTATTCGTCCAGATATTGCTTATGCAGTTCATGTAGTGAGTCAATTTGTGTCTGCTTCTACCGGTCCCCGTCGTGGCGTTAGGAGACATTCATTGGGTAATTCCGCAGAAGACCACACATGCCATAGGTAATGGCTCTTATGCCTTGCCAGCAGAAATCAATGCAGAGACTGTCCTCCCTATCGCCCGCCCAATGCTTACTATCGAGATTGGTTCGTCAGGCTTTACTCCCATTCCAAAGTTTCCAAATTAGCTTTAGAGATTGAGCAAGTGTAAAAAGTATAGAGTGATCTGGTTTGCGCAGCTTTCAGGTTATGTCTACTAGAATAACAACCCGTAGTCTAGTTGAAACCCTCTTTTACAAGATTACAGACTAAAATGACTCGCTTTCTTTCTGAATCTGCTTTCTCTATTAACATATTAGAGTCTCGACTTGAGCGCTTCCTCGAAATAAAATGGCGAAGGAACGCCTTCTCTCTCGTGCTATGGCTTTGCTTCCTTATCTAGGGAGACGTGACTAAGCCTAAAAGGCGCTAGACGGCACTGTTGGCGCCTTATTGTCTTTCCATAGGAACTCCTAAAGTATACTTATGCATTTGAGTCTGTTTAGTCGTGCCTATCCCCAATAGTCACTCCTTCACTCACTTTATTTCCTTATTTATCTGATTATGTGACACGTCTATCTTTGAAACTATTACCATTAGCTAAAAGACAAAGATTAAATTAAAGGTAAGGTATAACTAAACCGGCTAAGTACTATGACCCCGACTAATTTTATCTATCCCTTTCTCAACTCTATTAAGGAGGATCGCTATCGAAGATAGATCCGAAGACAAAGAAGCCTGTTGTTACTTTGAAGTATGAGCCGACCAAGTTTGCCAAAGAAGTTCCTTTAAAGAAATTCAAGAAGGACTTATTGGATAATATGATAGGCTGGTACTTTGATAGTAAGATGTATGAAGTTGTGATGTATGGTGATCATTACTATGAGATTGTGAGGATTTATGAGCCTTTGCA
Source organism: Erigeron breviscapus (assembly GCA_034093135.1). Classification (NCBI taxonomy): domain Eukaryota; kingdom Viridiplantae; phylum Streptophyta; class Magnoliopsida; order Asterales; family Asteraceae; genus Erigeron; species Erigeron breviscapus. Next base: position 95,963,547 of record CM067173.1, on the reverse strand, counting down.
TCTAGTGAACTTCTGTAAGAAAGATCTACCGAAGCTGAACAGTGTTAATATTTGGTTTCCACCAGATTTTCAGGGTCCAGCGTTGCGATATAGAAATACAGTGAGTTTGTGCTTGAAGATCGGCTTACATTCAAAGTGTGATTTTTATAAGGCTGCAGATGATTCAGAGGAAGTTCAGAAGAAGAAGAAGGCTGATAAGAAGAAGTAGAGGAAGTAGATTAATGACAAAGACAAGACGAAGACATATGTATGTTAACGTCTAGAAGCTATTGCCAAGGGGGGGTCTGTAAGTGCACATCTATGTCAATAGAAGTCTAGATTGTTTGAGCTTATATTGTTATATGTCTTTGTAATTTGATTGTCATTAATGAACTTAGTATTATGCATAGAATACTAGATTAAGTTGAAGTATTGAATGTGTAATAAATCTGCTAAGTGTGAAATGCGACCTCGCATTTCACATAGGGAATACGACTCCGTATTTGCAGAGACAAATACGAGGCTAGAGCAAAAATACGACCTCGTAAATAGGTCGAGCTGGGCCTGAAATACGAGGCCAGTATGATGAAGCCCAGTCGTATTGATCCCTATATAAACTGAACCCTAACAGAGTTTAGGGTTGAACATTTATCGAAATATCAAGCACGTATTGCAGGTTATAGTCGTCAAAGGTTGTTCTGCTAGCGCGAAGAAGATCTGCGAGGCAGCAAGTGATCTAGGGGCTTATTGTTGATCACCAAGTTATAGTGAGGGATTCCGCACCTCAAGATAACTGGAGCAAGCTATTAATGATCCGTACCAGGGGACTTACAATTGGTATCAGAGCCTCTTGGTTTAATACCGGAAGGTTATAGCTTGTTGGTGATAAACATATCGATTTAGGGTCGTTTAGACGTGATTCTTTCACGAGTTTACGACCAGAAATCTTGTTTGTGACCTCGATTTGTATTTGCAGCAGTCGAAGGTATTGTTGTTGGCTTTTAGGGTTTTGAATTCAAGAGATCTAAGGATTCCATCATCGTTTGCGATCTCGCGGGCTCGTATTACCTCATCCAGCTCATATTGTGATCTGGGTAGCTAATTACGACCTCGCTAGTTCAATTGCGACCTCGTATTTCGTTTGCGACCTCGTGAGCTCTTTAAGACCTCGCTAGTTCAATTACGACCTCGAGTATTTAATTGCGACCTCATATTTCTTTACGACCTCGTGAACTTTTACGACCTCGTTTATTTTTGTAAACAGTTCGTGAATTTTGCTAGCTCGGAGAAAATGACGTCTCAATTACCCGCAAATTATCAATCTTTGGTGAATCAACTAATTCTGATGGATCACGAAACCGGAAAGGCCAATTCACCGCCCAAGTTAATAAGCCTTGACAGATATTTCAGTTGGAAGGGCAGATTCGAGTCATATTGCAGGTTAATGGATGTGAGGATGTGGATATGTATTGTTAATGGTTATGTTTATCCCACTGTGCAAAGTGAAAAAGAACCTACTGGTTCTAGTGGTGGAAAAGCGGCTTCGTATGAACAAATGACTGTCGATCAAAAGAAAGACTACGAAGCAGAAAGTAAAGCTTTAGGATCGCTACGAATGGCTCTCTAAGAAGAATTCTTGCACTTGTTTGAAATGTATGACAGTGCAAAAGGCTTATGGGATGCACTCAAAGAGCATTGTGAAGGTGATGATGATCTCAAGAAGAGAAGGAAGGATTTGCTAAAGAAGCAGTATTATGTCTTTACTAGCTTCAAAGATGAACCTCTTGATGAGATCTTGATTCGTTACAGTCATATGCTGGTTGAGCTTTCATACTTTGGGTACAAACCTAATCCAGAAGATGTCATCGAGAAGTTGTTGGAAGCTCTTCCAGTTAAGTGGGAAGGGTTTGTGACTTTAATCCAACAAAATCCCGAATTTAGCACATGGACTCTGGATCAGATCATTCGAAAGCTGAGAGGTCAAGATATGAAACGAAAGTCGAAGGAAGCAGGTAGCAGTGATTTTGTTCAGCGTCCTGAACTTTATCATAGCAAATCAAGCGTTCCTTCTGCAAAATCTTCAAGTGGAGGGATTACTGCCTTCTATAGTGGAGATGATGACAAGATGAAGATGTCAACGGATTCTGATAGCAACTTGATATATGTAACTTCTACAGAATCGGCCATGGTAGTGCATAATGGGATTCAGAATGGTAGTTCTCCAAGCTCGAGTTACACAGGGATGCCGATGAGCATAAGATCTGCTGAGGGACATTTGGGCATGCTCGCTTCATTTGTGTCTGCTTATGAGAAGTTAATTGGAGGAAAATTGACTGATCCTGATTTGGTTAGGGAGGATTACAAGCAAGTTGATCCAGATGACTTGGAAGAAATGGATCTGAACTGGCAATTAGCTATGTTAACATTGAGAGTTCAGCGTTTCACAGATAGAACCGGAAGGAAGGTTGTGAATGGAAAAGTTGGGTTTGACAAGACCAAGGTGAAGTGTTATAACTGTGATGGTTTTGGACATTTTGCAAGAGAGTGTCAGAGGCCAAGACGGGACAACAATTCAGCTACAGGCCGTCAGAACTTCAATCAGAGTGGTTCTATAGTGAGTCAGAATTCTGGACATCAATATGCTAATACTGGGAACAGAAGCTCAGGAGATACGGACAACTCAAGAGCTTTAGTTATTCAATCTGATGGTACTTATAATTGGGGTTCGACTAGTACCGATGATCAGAATCATGCATTCATGGCAATAATTCAAGACCTTGATGAAGAAATGAATGATCTTGCTGATAATTCATTTGATCCTATGGTATGTGCCAATGATCATGGTAGTGTTCATCAGAGGGTAGAAGAGGAACCTGAATCATCAGAACCAGTAAGAGATGAGAACGAAGATGTCGCCGAAGCTGAGACGAGCTTGATGGCACATCTTGAGGTTGTTGAACATAAGGAGCCACTAAGGAGAACTAAAGGGTTATGGTTTGTCAATAGTGGATGTTCAAGACATATGACTGGTGACAAGAGACTGTTAACGGAGTTTACACCAAAGGGTCTTATGTTAGTTTTGATGGTCCCAAGGGCGGAAGTATTTCTGGTATTGGAAAAGTCGTCAATGGGAAGATTAAAATGGATAATGTGAACTTTGTTGAGCAGCTGGAGCATAATCTGATGAGCGTATCTCAAATATGCGACAAAAGGAATCCAGTTCACTTTACAGAAAGGGAAGCGTCTTAATTGATAATGTTAATTTTGTTAAAAAACAGGATCAGAACCTTTTGCCAGACGTATCAATGTCTAAGAAGGACTTAGAAAAGGAAAAAGTATATCTTACTCATTATACATTAAAGGGTAGTGATCGAGTTTTTATCGAGATGGAATTTTCAAGATTTTGTTTTCCTCGGGTTTTGATTGACAAGGTATGGAGTGTAGAAGTTAACAAGGAGGATCACAGCTATGATCGTCTGAAAGTTGTGCCTCTTGTGTTAACTCCTGAACAAGAAGAGATTTGTAGGTATCATTAGCAAGCTGTCAAGGACTTTGAAGATGTGTTAGATGGACGAAAGAGAAAGATCCATTAAACTCATGATCAATGTTCCAAGAAGACTTGTTCTAATTAGTTTATATTTATTATTGTTCATGTGATAGACAAAGTACTATAGAAGATCATGACTAGATGATGATCTATAGTACATGTTCTAATTTTTATATGTTTGATTTATGTTGTTGGTTATGTTATATGTCAGTTCCAGAAGTGCACTAGTTTAATCACAGGGATGAAGAAATTGGTGTTCTTGAGGAAGTAGACATCAGTGGATGTTTGTCTTAGGGGAGAGATCGGATTACATAACAGCAAGTGAATACTCATTCACCGGCTCTGGCTATCACGGTTAGGTTTTCCTTTGTACTCTCATAAAGACAGATTGTAAATCCACTATATCCATTACCAATAATCTTGTTAAGCACTAGTAGGACTAAGCACATAGACATAAGGTTTCATTTTATACGTGATTGTGCTGAAAAGAAATTAATAAGTCCTAGAAAAGGTGTCGAGTGACTTTAATTTAGCTGATCTGTTCACTAAGGCTTTCGACCGAACTCGTTTCGAGTTGTTAGTCCAATTGATTGGAATGAGAAATCTATAGTGACAGTGTCTCTCAAAAGAAACTTTGTAAAATGAGTCAGTGTTTGTGTCGTAATGTATGTGTGTCATATAGTGTCAGAAAAACAAAATAAAAAACAGAAAAATCAGAAAAGAAAAAGAAATTAATAGTCCTAGAAAAGGTGTCGAGTGACTTTAATTTAGCTGATCTGTTCACTAAGGCTTTCGACCGAACTCGTTTCGAGTTGTTAGTCCAATTGATTGGAATGAGAAATCTATAGTGACAGTGTCTCTCAAAAGAAACTTTGTAAAATGAGTCAGTGTTTGTGTCGTAATGTATGTGTGTCATATAGTGTCAGAAAAACAAAATAAAAAACAGAAAAATCAGAAAAGAAAAAGAAATATAATAAAAAGAGTAAGGTCACTGCATCAAGACGATTAGACGTGACGATACTTTAGCTTTTAAGCCCACTTAATTGTACTTTAAAATGCTCAGTTCAGTGATACCATTATATGATGTATCGGTAGGCACAAGGTACCAAGGTTTCCTTATAATCTGAACTTAATATATACAATGTTCTTATGGGAAACGTATTCAGATATATGGCTGAGAATGCTTGTTTTTAAAATAGACAAGTCCTTTAAATCTTATGAAAGATCTTGCATTGTAATTATGTATATTTGTGACAAGATATGCAAATATCTAATAAATCTGTTGAAAATATGAAGCTAATGTGGCCTTTGAGATTCGAACAAGTAAGTCCTTGGGGTGTCTTTGTATACCTAGCCTACCTAAAGCTTCCAACTTGGGATAGGTTGTCAGAAAGTTCGCTACACGGGTCTCATCGAAAGTCATGGGTTTTCATAAGTGCTTAAAATAATGTCACAAATATGCAAGTACTTGGCATTATGCAATGTTGAGTATATTTCCGTACGTGAGTCAAGTTAAGTCGCTTTGCTCATGAGGAATCACCGACCTGTCACCGCTGACTTGATTCTTAAAGACTTTCTCACTTTATTCACCAAATGTCTTAATCTTAGTGCTTGTGTCGATTGTGAGAGTGTATTTGAATATGGGGCACATAAGTTCGCAAACATGATTAAGTGACATATTAGGCTACTCGGGTTGCATGGTGACTGTCCTTGGCCAGGGAATGTCGAAAGTGTCACAAACCAAAAAGGAGTCTGGAAGTACCGAGTGTTTAAGAGGACAAACATATTGGTAATCGTTGATGGATCACTGTTCATAACTAATAATAAGAGAATTATTTCTCACTAGTAGGCTTATGTAACATGCTAATCTGATCTAATCTGCAGTATCTTTAGCTCTTGTAACTATGCTATTCGTTTATGATTCAGTGTATGTGTGTGTGTGTGTGTGTTTACGTTTTTTGTGAAATGTATAAATTTTTTATTTATATTGAATTGTTTAAATAAAAGTTCCTATTGCACGAGAGATATAGTCAGAATAGAATCTAGCTAGTTTCCAAGAGGACTCAACTACGTTCTATGGAACACTGAATAAACGAGTAGGGTAGTTAAGCGATAGTGTTGTGATCAAAAGCTAAAAGAAAGTATGTCACATTAACAGAATATGGGTTTAAGGAAAAGAACACAGAGTTGTTGATTTCAATAAACAGATATTAGGTTAATGTGTATTTTTATCATTCTTAGAAAGAAGATTCTCTTAAGAATGAACACAGAGTTGTTCATAGTTTTGAATTTGATCTTTAAAAGAATCATTTTATCCGGATCTTTAGAAAGAAGGTTTTCAAAGAATGAACACAGAGATGATTCATAGTTTGAGATCGATCTTTGAAAAGAGTTTTGTTGAATCAAAAAGATTTGATACAGAGATGTCAAATGATTTTGATTAGTGCTAATGTGCTAACAGTCTATTATTGACCTCCAGAGACTGTTAAGTATATTCATTTTATCTTGCTATGTTATTCATTTCTTCAGATTGTATGTTATTACTTTGATAAGATTTGATGCTTTTTGTTGAGATGTGCTGATTAACAGGACAACGAACAGATGAGTTTTTTCTGTAGGTTGTGAAGTTAAAGTGCAAGAAAGACAAATACACAGAGATGGTATAGGTCACTCAATGTGAAACCAAGATGTATACTAGTATGATGAGGCAATCATAGAAGTATTACATTTGGTATAAGTTTTCTTATGCAAATTTATATAGATAGATCTCATATGCAAAAGTATAGGTGATTAGGTTTTAGTTAGATGTCTTTGCTGAGTTAAAGACAAGCGACTTTGGAAACTGAATCTATAAGTTTGCATAATGAAGGATACTTTATTGGAAGACCTTAGTTCAGGTTATCCGTAGAATGATAAGACATAATCTGATAAGACATAGATCTTAAGATTCTAGATCTTGATAAGTATGTGTAGAATGATAAGACAGAGATCTATGTGTAGAATGATAAGACAGAGATCTTAAGATTCTAGAATTTTTCTGATAAGTTGACGGATAAATAAGGAGTTTATAGGTCAATGATTCTGAACAATAAGACTGAGATCTTACGGTTCTAGATCTTGATAAGTATTGCATAGAATGATAAGACAGAGATCTTAAGATTCTAGATCTTGATAAGTATGCGTAGAATGATAAGACATAGATCTTAAGATTCTAGATCTTGATAAGTATGTGTAGAATGATAAGACAGAGATCTTAAGATTCTAGATCTTGATAAGTATGTGTAGAATGATAAGACAGAGATCTATGTGTAGAATGATAAGACAGAGATCTTAAGATTCTAGAATTATTAGTTCAGGTTATCCGTAGAATGATAAGACATAGATCTTAAGATTCTAGATCTTGATAAGTATGTGTAGAATGATAAGACAGAGATCTATCCGTAGAATGATAAGACATAGATCTTAAGATTCTAGATCTTGATAAGTATGTGTAGAATGATAAGACAGAGATCTATGTGTAGAATGATAAGACAGAGATCCGTAGAATGATAAGACATAGATCTTAAGATTCTAGATCTTGATAAGTATGTGTAGAATGATAAGACAGAGATCTATGTGTAGAATGATAAGACATAGATCTTAAGATTCTAGATCTTGATAAGTATGTGTAGAATGATAAGACAGAGATCTATGTGTAGAATGATAAGACAGAGATCTTAAGATTCTAGAATTTTAGTTCAGGTTATCCGTAGAATGATAAGACATAGATCTTAAGATTCTAGATCTTGATAAGTATGTGTAGAATGATAAGACAGAGATCTATGTGTAGAATGATAAGACAGAGATTTAAGTTAGAATGATAAGACATAGATCTTAAGATTCTAGATCTTGATAAGTATGTGTAGAATGATAAGACAGAGATCTATGTGTAGAATGATAAGACAGAGATTATGTCCGTAGAATGATAAGACAAAGATCTTAAGATTCTAGATCTTGATAAGTATGTGTAGAATGATAAGACAGAGATCTTAAGATTCTAGATCTTGATAAGTATGTGTAGAATGATAAGACAGAGATCTTAAGATTCTAGATCTTGATAAGTATGTGTAGAATGATAAGACAGAGATCTTAAGATTCTAGATCTTGATAAGTATGTGTAGAATGATAAGACAGAGATCTATGTGTAGAATGATAAGACAGAGATCTTAAGATTCTAGAATTATAAGAAGGATACTTTATTGGAAGACCTTAGTTCAGGTTATCCGTAGAATGATAAGACAGAGATCTTAAGATTCTAGATCTTGATAAGTATGTGTAGAATGATAAGACAGAGATCTATGTGTAGAATGATAAGACAGAGATCTTAAGATTCTAGATCTTGATAAGTATGTGTAGAATGATAAGACAGAGATCTTAAGATTCTAGATCTTGATAAGTATGTGTAGAATGATAAGACAGAGATCTTAAGATTCTAGATCTTGATAAGTATGTGTAGAATGATAAGACAGAGATCTATGTGTAGAATGATAAGACAGAGATTATCCGTAGAATGATAAGACATAGATCTTAAGATTCTAGATCTTGATAAGTATGTGTAGAATGATAAGACAGAGATCTATGTGTAGAATGATAAGACAGAGATCTTAAGATTCTAGATCTTGATAAGTATGTGTAGAATGATAAGACAGAGATCTTAAGATTCTAGATCTTGATAAGTATGTGTAGAATGATAAGACAGAGATCTATGTGTAGAATGATAAGACAGAGATCTTAAGTTCTAGAATGTAAAGGTTACTAGTTAATATTTTTATACCTTAGACATAGATATATCATTTAAATTTGAAAGATTGTCAAATATATTTTGCAATCTTAGAAATAGAGTAAATGTAGAAGGTTATGTGAAACCTTAGACATAAGTGAAATGTAGAAGGTTATGAACCTTAGACATAGATATATCGTTTAAATTTGAAAGATTGTCAAATATATTTTGAAATCTTAGAAATAGAAACATATATGAATGTGAAAGGTTTAAGCATTGATTATTTAGATCATATAGTTATGAAAACATGTCATAAATTGAGGGGGAGTACATAAGAATGATAGTGGTTATATTGATTAATCATAGTTATACATCCTAGTCATAAAATTGAGGGGGAGGTATAAGAATGAAGAATCAATTTTATAACTGGTTTGAAATATGGATTGTTGCAAGTGGTACAGATTCGGGAAAGCTAAATTTGAAAGTTTTGGAAAGATTTATCGTGGAAAAGTTAAAGAATTTCGGTAAGTTTATTAACTTTTCAGGTTTAAGACGAAGATCAAGGAAAAGATGAAAATTTGATGCCTAAAGGTTTGGTCATTTAAATATTTCATATTTCCAGGAAGTTCGTTGATCAATTATTCAGAAACTTTGATAAAAATTTGATTTTAAAGTGTGCAGGAGGTATTTACGACCTCGTAATTGAATATGGCAAAATGCGACCTCGCAATTGGTCAATTGGGCCAAGTTCAATACGACCTCGCAATTTGGTGGGCCGGGTTGACCCAAGCCCATTCGGGTCGAGTGGGTATATAATCCAATTTAACCCTAATACGACCTCACAAAATTAAAATCAAATTTTGAGCTTTACGACCCCGAAAATACTACTTTGCTACCCCGTTTGAGATTTGATATATACAATTAGATCGAGTGTTTTTGAGTGATATATTTTTGATCCTCGTGAAATACTGAATCTAGGTATACTATTTAATCGTCCTATAGTTAACCATGCAACAAGAAAATCAAGAAAATAGAGTTCGAAATTTTCGAAATAGGTTTTTCAATTTTCATTCGATTTTGATGTTTTTGGTTAAAAATAAGGGTTGGGGTATCTTTATCGTTTGAATACGAGTATAAAGAAACAATTTTTACCAGTTTTGGTTGGGTAAATCGCGAAATCGCGTTGGGGAAGACGAACAGTGCGACGGACTCGCATTTGGGGTTTTGCTAGCCCAGATTTGCGACCTCGTAAATGTCAATTTATTTTGACCGGTTTGACTTTCGAAATACGATGCCGATTTACGACCATGGACTAATACGTGGCCAAATTGGAAAATACGACCTAGTATTTTAGAGTTTGGTTGACCGTATTTTGACTTTGAAATACGACCTCGTACAGGGATGCGACCTCGTATTTGACTTAACAGATTTTCAAAAGTTTATTTATAAATATTTGAAAATGAGTTAATTTATCTTTAACTTAATTACAGGGATAATTTAAGTTAATTTAACAGATTTTCAAAAGTTTATGTTAATAAAGATTTGAAAATGAGTTAATGTATCTTTAACTAAATTACAGGGATAATTTATGTTAAAACTATCTATAACTAAATTACCGAGATAATTTATGTTATGTTAACTTTATTACAGGGATAATTAAATTTAATTATATGTTATGCGCATGAATTTTTTGTGTCTATTTAAGTAATTAATTATTTGTTATTGATTACAGAAATGGCAAGAGAATTTGTATCAGGTCATAACTTTGTGATCAATTTGGATGAGAATCAAGATGGAACAGAATATTATCATAACATTTTCAGGTTTTTGAAGTGGTCAAGAATTCACCATATTCTTACTCATTCACCAGTGCTTTATGAGTCATACCTAGTAGAGTTTTGGGAAAATGCAAGGCATAAGAAGACTGCTACTCAGGAGTTGATTGAAACAGTGGTTGCTGGCAAGACCATTAAGTTCTCTGCTCAGGATCTTATTGATATCTTGAGTTTAGGTACATTAGATCAAGAAGGAGGAGAGAATGGATCTACTACTTTTAGTAGAAAGGTCATTGTTGGAGGATTTACTAGAATGGGATATGCTGATGACTTGAATGTAGGAACATTGAAGAAGCGGGGATTCTTTGGAAGATGGAGTACTTAGCGCACGTATTGTTGGTTAGTTTGTGTAGTAGAAGAACCAGATGGGATACGCTTAATCAAGAATCTCAAGCTCAGATGGTTGGTCTGGTATACAACAAACCGTATAGTTTTTCTAAGTATTTCTTCAACGAATTGAGGAAACAAACAACTGCCAGACTAGGGCATAGGTTTATGGTTTATCCTAGATTCGTTATGATGATCATTAATCATCATATTCCTAATCTGCCTGCTACTAAGTCTGTCCTGAAAGTGACATCTATTGTAAAAAGGGCATATGATGAGCTCAAGAGTCGCTTTGATGGTGATCCAGGTGCTCAAGATATTCCTTTGTTTGGAGCTCTTGTGGATATTAAATTCAATCCACCTACAGCTGAGGAGTTTGCCAGATTCAGGACTGAGATTGTTCCACATGAGCCAGTTGCTAATCCAGTTCCTCTACAGATGGTGATGCCAGATGTGCCAATGGGCAACATACCACAACCACAGGTTCAAGGCACAGAAGAGGTGATAATTGAGAGAGACGTGGTTCTTGAAAAGGAAGCAGAAACACATGAAGATATTGTTGATCATGCTGCTAGTGCTTCGGAAGATGCTTCAAAGAAAGTTCCATCTGATCAAAGTCTGAAAAGGAAGCGAACAGAGTCTTCTAAGGAATCTGAGGTGCCAGAAGTTGAAGAGGTACCTGCTCCAAAGAAGAAAAATGTTATCAAATTGAAAGTCAAGGAGAAAATTGCTGCTAGTGGAGTAGATGAGACGATCAAAGCTCCAGAAGTATCAAGCAGAGTTCTTGAACAGAGGTCTAGTAGATCAGTTGAATCACATGCAGAGACAGTGATACCAAGAAGATCTCAGAAGACAACTGTAAATCTTGAAAGGCCATCTACAACTCATAGAATGAAGGATTCAGTGCCTAATCCTGAACTAAGAACTGAAGCGACTACACGTCAAGTTCCTATTTTACCACCAGTGTTTGGTATGGCTGACATGAAAGGAAAGATGACGGTGTTAGAGGCTAGAGTTAATGGTTTGTTTGATGAGTTGGAGAAACAAAACAAGAACCATGAGAAAGAGATGCAGAGAAAGCAAAAGGAATTTGAGATGTTAAAGAAAGCTCTTAATGATGAAAGAAAGAATCATCAAGACTTTATTAATACTCTCATGTCCAACTTTGACATGGTTCGTTGTGAAGCTACTAAGGCAGAAAGTTCGGCTACTAGAGCGAATAAAGGAGTAGTTAGAGTAGCTGAATAGATGACTAAGATTGCTGATGTCATGCTAGATTGTGTGATGCAATCAGAGTTAAATGAATTGTTTGAGAAGTTTTTGGTGAAAAAGAAATTGTTGCCAGATCTAGGCTGTAAGGGTGATGAGCTTTCGAAAAAGAAAGATGATGATTCAAATCAAGACCCGGATGCAGCAAAAGATAAAGGCAATAAGCATCAAGAGGATCTGACCAAGGCAATAGAGTCTCTAAATGAGATTGCAACTGGTATGGTAGGGTCTTCTAAGACAACTGATGATGTGAGAGAAGAAGGTGAGATAATCTATGGTGATGAGAGTTGGATGGATATCGCAGAAGTCGATATGCTAGTTACAGCTTCAAGGCTTGTGGATAAAGATGCTGAGCGCAAAGGGTTTAGTATTGATGACTTCAGAGCTAAGCTTGATAGAATGGACAGGTCTGAACAAGTCCAAGATCCTGAAGCTCCAGTCATGCAAGAACCAATTGCTGAAGATCCTGATGTGCAACATACAGAGCCTGTTGATACTAGACCAGATTGGGTTATTACTTGGAGGGAAAACATGGCTAAGTATGAGGCATCGCATAAACCTATCAAGTATAAAGACAAGATTCATGGAGAGAAGGTTGAAGCCTACGCCACTACTTCATGTTCAAGAATCGTGAGTTTTCATTGGGATGAGGAGTTGAGACTTCTCATTATTAGGAGAACAGACGGAGTGCAGTATTTGGACTATAACGAATAAGCTATCAACTCACTTACTGATGTTGATTTTTGGTGCTTAGCTAGGATAGAACTAATCAATCCAGTGGATCTGAATTTGGAAATGATATTGCTAGGTCTATAGCGAAAGACATGAAGATCAAGGATCCATCTCAGAGAAAGTATCATCCACAGGAAGGCAAGATGGTCAAGGATAAATCGAAGATAGATCCGAAGACAAAGAAGCCTGTTGTTACTTTGAAGTATGAGCCGACCAAGTTTTCCAAAGAAGTGCCTTTGAAGAAATTCAAGAAGGACTTATTGGATAATATGATAGGCTGGTACTTTGATAGTAAGACGTATGAAGTTGTGATGTATGGTGATCATTACTATGAGATTGTGAGGATTTATGAGCCTTTGCATCTAGTGAACTTCTGTAAGAAAGATCTGCTGAAGCTGAACAGTGTTAATATTTGGTTTCCACCAGATTTTCAGGGTCCAGCGTTGCGATATAGAAATACAGTGAGTTTGTGCTTGAAGATCGGCTTACATTCAAACTGTGATTTTTATAAGGTTGCAGATGATTCAGAGGAAGTTCAGAAGAAGAATAAGGCTGATAAGAAGAAGCAGAGGAAGTAGATTAATGACAAAGACAAGACGAAGACATATGTATGTTAACGTCTAGAAGCTATTGCCAAGGGGGAGTCTGTAATTGCACATCTATGTCAATAGCAGTCTAGATTGTTTGGGCTTATATTGTTATATGTCTTTGTAATGTGATTGTCATTAATGAACTTAGTATTATGCATAGAATACTAGATTAAGTTGAAGTATTGAATGTGTAATAAATCTGCTAAGTGTGAAATGCGACCTCGCATTTCACATAGGGAATACGACTCCGTATTTGCAGAGACAAATACGAGGCTAGAGCATAAATACGACCTCGTAAATAGGTCGAGCTGGGCCTGAAATACGAGGCCAGTATGCTGAAGCCCAGTCGTATTGATCCCTATATAAACTGAACCCTAACAGAGTTTAAGGTTGAACATTTGTCGAAATATCAAGCAGGTATTGCAGGTTATAGTCGTCAAAGGTTGTTCCGCTAGCCCGAAGAAGATCTGCGAGGCAGCAGGTGATCTAGGGGCTTATTGTTGATCACCAAGTTATAGTGAGAGATTCCGCACCTCAAGATAACTGGAGCAAGCTATTAACGATCCGTACCAGGGGACTTACAAATAATAATAATAATAATAATAATAATAATAATAATAATAATAATAATAATAATAATAATAATAATAATAATATTAATAATAATAATAATAATAATTGACGATGTACCCCTTCGTACCACTGTACGAAGGGCACTCTGCACGAAGCACCTGCACGAAGGGCTTATGCCCGGAGGTGTTAATAATAATTAAATGGTTAGGGATAAACCTAAATCCTTTCCTAAATTATAGTAAATCATATCCCAATTATAAAGGGATAAAGATGGCAAGTAAATCGGATAAATATATCCTAGATATGCCAAAATCCTAACTAGGGTTAAAACCCTAACTTCCTCCTCAAGATTACCCTCTCCTATATAAGGAGAGGTAACCCTCATTCAATCGACATGATCACTAAATCAGCCGCACACACACATATAAACCCTAATAAATCCTTTGGCGTAAAGAGGCATTGCCCTACCTTCGGGGAATCGCCAACAAACCTTTAAACCTCAATCATTCATCCACGAACGGAGCCTCTAGCCGGAGTTTACATCCTACATGCGGTTTGGTGCACAATCATTTGACGCCATCCATGGGACAACACTGATATACATCACAAAACCCACCATTAAACCACACCCGGATCTGTCGTATCAAACTAAACGGATGATAGATCACCGCAAGGAAGAAGCCGACGAATTAAAGATTTATTCCTTCCGCGATATATAACAATTTTCAATCAAATCTGTAAATATTCTTCAAACTTTCATAAATATATATTTACTGCATGTGCTTACGGAAGGCGAGAAGTACTAGAATATTATTAGCATGTACTACAAATTGTATCATCATGATATCTAAATAATAATATATATATGGCTATCTCATGGTTGATAAATCAACACATACATATAACAGATGCTTATATATATATATATATATATATATATATATATATAATATATATATATATATATATATATATAAAAAATAAAAGTTAGTTTCGAAACAATTCTAAATCTATAGCATCTCTCTTCTTAATCACTTTTCTTAATGATAATAATGGGTTGGTTGTTAATACAATGATCAAATTCCCCTACAAAGAAGATGGGAGTTAAGATGGGTTTAAATGTGAATTCCCAAACGTAATACCTATGCATGTGAAAGAGCAATCATTAAATTAGTAGATATATTTTGTGGTGTGAAAAACTTTTCGACTACTGTCAATTACCAATACCCTAACCATCTTCATTATGTACCATACCCTTTAATCATCTTCCTCCTTACAAACTGTGCAAGCTTTACCGATGTCGATTGTAACAAAGGTCATCTTCTTCCACTTATCTGTTTTTTCTTATCATTTTGTTTGATGCCACAGAAGTTATTAATTTTCTTAATGAAGATAGTTCTGTTAGCAATCGTTTCCTTTAATTTTTATCCCATCTTTATATTGGCAGCTTTCAATGTTGTGTACTACTTATCAAGTCACTAATAATAAAAAACAAATTAACAATTAGTTTAGATTCGTTGCCCTTCAAATTGATCTCTCCCTGTCATTTTTTGGCATTCTTTTATAGTTAAATTATTAGAAAGTTTGCTTATACTATACTCATGTCTTATGCAAACATAATATACATAACTAACCATTCTATTCTATTTTTATTAAAACTTTAGTTAATGATTTATCTATCGATTAGACTTGAATTCTTACATCCTTAAAGCCGTAACTAACTCAAAATTCTTAGTGAATTATATGTTACTTGGTCTCCTATATTGCTTCCATAGAACCTTACATGATAGACTAATGTACCATATCATGTCATTCTAATGGTTCTTTAATTTTGCTCTTATCAAACACTATATATGTTATAATTAATGGGAAAATCTAATATGATGTTAACATCATCTACCATAGATGATGTTGCTCTCACAAACCCACTAACATCATTTTCTACACATGTCAAAAAGCCCCCATGAATTTTATGGTTTGTGAGAGCAACATCATCTAACCAAGATGATGTTAACATCATCCAAGTTATCCCCTTAATTAATTATGTCTTTTAACATTTATTTGTCACCTGACATTATAACAATGCTTATCTATTGAGCCCTTGCTAATTACCTCTTGAAATTGTTTCCAGGCTTCCTTTAATGCACCCATAGGAGACGAGCCATTGGCGTTAAACAAGACCAATATAAAGCATCGGAAGACACTGGACCAGGGTAATTGTCGGCGATTGACTTTTGTAACTGTTTGTATTAGAGGTGCACAAAAAAACTGGTTAACCGAACCGATTCGAAAGTTAACCTATAACCGTAACCGGTTAGTAACCGATACCGTACAAATCAAAAAAACCCCAAATGGCCAGAATAATAACCCTAACAAAAAAACCCCAAAATCAATCCCATTCTCTATCAATCGCAATCTTCTCTATTAATCCCATTATCCCAAATCAATCATTCGATCAATCTTCTCTATTAATCAATCTTTACAATACACATGGCTACCACAAGTGCTCACGATTCTAGTGAAGTTGGTGCTTCCACAAGTGAATTAATTGTGGTGAATATCCTAGAAACCACAAGGAACCCAAAAACATGGTTAAATTTTGAATTATGCGAGATGTCGAACAGAAAGCAGAAGGCCAGATGCAAACATTGTGGAACTTTTTTGTTTCAGTTTGGGTATATGATTTGTACAATAGGCATTTGTAGTTGGTATATGAGTATTGAGTAGCAGTCGACATTGTTAAGGTTATATAAGTATAATGATAATATAAGTGAAATAACTAGAACAAATATATAGCTATTCAAACAGTTTTGAACGATTAAAGAAAGTCTAAGAACCAAACGGAGCTCAGTTCATCAATGTTTCTTTAAAATCTGTTATATCTTTGAGTTGGTTTTCATGTTTGTGATGCAGCTGATGCTGTTGCTGCTCCTGTTTCTGTTGTGTTGCTGCTTGCTTGCTATGTTGGCTGCTGGAGTGCTGGCTGCTGCTACTCTTTAGTTTTATGAAACTGTTGCTACTTTCTTGTTTGCTACTTTTTGTTTGCTACTGTGGTGTTGTTATGTTTCTGCTAGTGCTGGCTGCTGCTACTCTTTTCTTTTATCAAACAGACCACGTGGTTAGGTTGCTGCTAATGTGTTTATGTTTTTGTTAAAACATGTAATTGTGACATTGTCTTGTTTGTGTTGGACTCTTGGTTATAAAATGCGATGTTGGGCTCTTGTTTATGTTTTTAGTACTCTTGTTGTTTGTTTGTTAGTAGTTCTGTCCAGGTTTTCATTCAATTCTTTGGAATTCTGCTATGTGGCTTTTTTGGTTAACTGGCAGGTTAATCAAAGCGGTTAACCGGTTTTTTTAAACCGAAATCGGTTGCATCGGTTAGAACTTTCAAATAGAGTAACCGGTTATTAACCGGTATCGGTTAACCGAAACCGGTTAATTTTTTTTTATAAAAAAACCGATTTCGATTACTAGAAAAAATAACCGAAATCGGTTAACTTGTTTTTGCACCTCTAGTTTGTATCTCCTCCTATTTTTATTATATTAGTCGACACTGTAAGGGACAACTTTACATTCACCCAAATGATATGAGGTATCTACGATAATTCTAATTCTAATTAAGTATATAATTGTGTATTTCCATGCTCTAATGTATCCGGTTTTGTTATGTACTTCTTCAAGAAAATACACCTCTTCTTTTCTCATCCGACGACCAACCAAATAGTTTTCCTAATTCCTTTGTAATGCGTCTGCAACACGCAATCAATTTCAATTCATCCCGTCGTGCAACGCACGAGCTTTAAGCCTATCGTATATATAACAATTGAAGTTCTCTTAATTACAGGGAACTTCATTATTTTTTAATTTTGTCATTAAACTTTTATATTCTATTTTTGATACAAACTTTGTTTATCTATATTTTTAATTTTTTAATTTTTACCACACTATTTTTACTTTTTATTTTCTAACAACGATTT
The DNA here is from genome assembly GCA_034093135.1 of Erigeron breviscapus. Classification (NCBI taxonomy): domain Eukaryota; kingdom Viridiplantae; phylum Streptophyta; class Magnoliopsida; order Asterales; family Asteraceae; genus Erigeron; species Erigeron breviscapus. Next base: position 95,945,959 of record CM067173.1, on the reverse strand, counting down.
ATTTTCTTTTATTCACTTCAAGAAACTTTTAAAATTTTAATTTTTGACACAAACTTATTTTATCTAGATTTTTGGGTTTTACAATCACACAACTTTTACTTTTATACTTTTGATACAAACTTATTTTCTCTTCTTTAGTTTAAGTATTGTTTCCTTACTTTCGCCAAATAATTATTTTTTCTATTTTTTACACAAACTTACTTTCTATTCTTTAGTTAAGGGACTTTAATGATTCTGAACTTTCGCCACAAAAACTTTACATTTTTAGAGAAAATTACATTAATAGCCAAATTTCGTTGCCATTATACCAAAATAGCCAAGTGCTTTTTGGATTATCACAAAATAACCAACAAAATCGCAATATCCTACAAGAATCGTAATGAGAACCTGAGAATCGCAATAAGATTTACAAAATCGCAATGAGATTTTATAAAATCGCAATAAGATTTACAAAATCGCAATGAGATTTTATAAAATCGCAATGAGATTTTACAAAATCGCAATATAACTTTGACCTTTTTTTTCTTTTCTTGATGTGTTTTTGCAAGTTTGTTAGTGTTGGGGATGATTCACGTGGACTTTCATGGTGATGATTTCAATGCTAGATTCGTATAACAAATTTTCAATTCTAGATTCAATACAACTATACAAGTATCAACCAGGCCCAAAGCCCATAATTAAAAACGAGAATTGCATTCATAAAGAACGCAAACGATCTGTGGCTACAGTTTATAATAAATGTAGTTGGTTAATAGAGAAGTTTGAAGAATATACTTAGAATATCGTTATTTCATGATGGAATAAGAAAAAAGCACAAATATATTGATATAAACACAAATAGAAATGTAAATATTTACAGGAATTATATTTGTGGTTTGTTGGTGTACTTGGAAAGCGATAAATAGAAAAAAGTTTGATAACGCAAAGGTAAGTGTTGTGAAGATTTTTCAAGAGACAAAGTCGATTAGATTTCTTTGTTATATAAATAAGTTTATGCTTTGTTCGATAAGTTGGGATGATTGAACTTGTTTTAATGTAATGTAATAGTTTGCTTGTGTTTTTGTTGCCACTCTTTTATTGTGTAAGTTAACGTTTTAAGAAGAAAGTTATTTTTAAAAAAAAGAATTTTCATTGATATAAAAGTTATTTTTAAAAAAAAGAATTTTCATTGATATAAATAATAATTTACATAGAAATAAAATGAATGTAAATATTTATTTTCAAAGGAACAAACAAATATATAAACATTTTGTATCTTTTGCTAAAAAGAGCTTTCCATTCATTGTACTGTACACACCTACCATTTGTCATTTCTCAATAAATAACAAAAAAGAAAAAGAAAATCCTTTATTTCATATAAACCCCAAAACCCCCCACACCCTCCATGCCACTCACCACCACGTCACCAAGCTGAAACCACCACCACCACCACCACCACCCTCATCCACCTAAAACCACCGTTTTCACCGATCACCGAACGTCCATCAGCATTATCTTCAAAATGTATGTCAGTATATATATAATATATACATATATTTGTATTACTATATATTTAATATTTGTTTATGTTAATAATCTTTTAGTTTAATACCCATCAACTAAAAACCCATAATAATGCACCAATTTTGTAATATGGGTCTCTGTTTTATGTATAAAAAAAAGTTATCATTTTTATAAATGGGTATTGGGTAGAAATGGGTGTTTTATATTTAATTTAGCCTAATGTTTTGTTATTACTTGTATTATGAAATGATCATGCTTTTTTGTGTTTTGTGTTGAATCTTGTGGTTTAATGCTTATAGATTAATGAATGAATATTACTTTCGTCCCAAAATAAGTGTCCACTGGATAAAGATCGCGGTTGAAAAATGTAATTAATACGGCTTATTTTTATGAACAATGATAGTTTTACGGTTTTTGCGTTTGCGGACTGAAGAAAACACACGGTTGTCAAGTGTCATTGTTGCTGCTTATCTTTTATGAACATGATAATTTTTACTATTTTACCATTTGACGTCCGGTTGAAAAGGGTAATCGTTGGAACTTCCCTTTTACGGAAATGACAATTTTATCGTTTTAGCATTTGTTTGACGAATAAAAATACAGTAGAAGTTACTATTTTCGCACTGAATGAAAACATGTTCAAAAGTTTAACTGTTATGACTTACCTTTTTAGGAAAATGTCAATTATCGGGTTAATGCTTCCTGAGTTTTGTGATACTAAGCTCATTTAGGGGTAAACGGTACTATGTGAAACACAATAAGTTATATTGAACATTTATAGAAAAAAGGGATAAATATGTTTCGTACGTGCAAAATAGTAAGGGGATACTCATTTTGGGACGGTTGAAGTAGTATGGTATGTTATTGAAATCATTGTGTGAGTAAAAACTTGATAGCATGAGCTGGTAGATTGGGAAAACCAAATTTCTGTGATCTTAAGTGATGACACTGAATCAGTATTCAAGGGGTGTTTGCGATTGCGTTTGTAATAACAGATTTTGGATTTCGAAGACAGGATTTTGAGAAATCGTGTCTTAACTTGCGTTTTTCAAAATTGTTTATGTGTTTTCTCATTAAGATAATGCAGATAATCACTTTTTTCGGAGCGTTTGCCAAACACTATCTTTTGACTATTTGCCGTCCCAAAACATCTACTATTAGATATCGCTTCCTGTGTCTATTTCTTGAACTAATTGTATAATTGGGTGTTTAGTTCTTGTATGCTCTTATTGCACCATATGCAACACTTGACAACTCTAAATGCAGCATTATGCCTTAATACATTCAATATGCATTGATTTGAACACTCATAATGTTTAGTGATGTTCTGTAAATATAAGGTATCAACTATCAAATATTAACATCACACTGTTTTAGTTATGGATGACTTGAATGTTATAGTTTAAAGCTTTAAATGATGCCTTGAATGAGTCTTCTTCTGTCTCTGCTGCTTTTTGGAGTATTAAATGGTTTGCAGGCTGGAAATGGGGGATGGTCAGGTTAACATAAACCTGGCCCTTTTATTAAATGGGTTACCCATGTCGACCCCTGACCCGAGTTCGTTTAACCCAACTCTGACTCCTTTTTTTGTGACGGGACAGTGTCATGTCAGGAGTTGCTTTCCCTATTTGATCATTATACTATTAATTAGATATTGGTTTTGTGTCTATCTTTTTGCTACTAAATGCTGTCTTGTTTGATTGCAGACTGTTAAAAGATGGGCAGGACAAGGAAACCCGCCTGGAGAAACTCAAATGGAGACGGGTACAAACGAAACAAGATACAAAAAATTACCACCCGAGCTTCAACATCTATGGGAAGTCCTCAATCACTTAAGAAGACATCCCCCTTTGTGTCTGATGATGCTGAGAAAAGATATAATAAGTTTACCTGCAACCGGAATCTATTTATGGAAAGAGGTTTCACATGGTCAGAGTCTAGCGCACCTGAGTTTCCCGATACCATTACTCAAGCTATCCGATTTCATAAATGGGAAAACTTTTGCCAGCATCCTTCTTCTGCGTGTATTGCTGTAGTTCAAGAATTCTATGCTAATTATGACGCTAATAGACCTGATTCAGTGTTTGTTCGAGGTAAATTAGTTGATGTAACTGCATCATCCATCAACTCTCTATTTGAACTCACTGATCATCAAGGTACTCTATATGAACTTTCCTCAAAATTACTGCTTTCCACAATGAGCGACATCCTGGAGAAATTGACTGAACCTGGAACAGTATACACCCGAGCATCAAATGGGAGTATTACATTCCCGCGAACATCTCTCAAGGCAGGCTTGAATATCTGGTTTAACTTTGTCCAACACAACCTTCTTCCATCTGCTGATGATACAATAGTTGAAAAAGATAGAGCCATTTTGTTGTATTGTATCTTGGTAGGAAAACGGATCAATGTTGGAAGAGTGATAGCAGAACAGATTCGGGTATGTGCTAGCCATAATGATGGCAGTTTGTGGTTCCCTGTTCTCATCACGCGATTATGTAATCGACATAATGTTCCCCTATCCAATCTTGACCCTATCCATCAACCTTATTCTCCTCTTGCTGTGGATCTGGGTAAGCAAACAGTGAAGAGTATCCCTATTGAGATCGAATCAGATCAGGAGACGAGCCAATCATATCATGCCCCTTCATCCCCTGCCAAGCCTCCGTCTCTGCCTCAGGGTGACTCAGAAATCGTGCTGGTGATTAGTATATTTATTGTTATAAATTATCATACAAGTTAAACCGATATTATTATTACAATGATCATTGAACTTCTGAATAAAATGATTTAGAAGGTGTTAAGCATTTTGAGTAAGTTTTAGGTGATCATTAACACATTGGAACCATTCAAGTCATTTATATCTTAAAACCTTTTTGTATATAAAATTAATCCATTTGACCCAATAGACACTGAGTATAACTCAAGCTGACCCATTTAACCAAAAAATTTACTTGAATTATATGTAGACTAACATGTGATGGTATATCTTTTTAGTTATTGGATGATGATGGCGATGAAGAACTCTTAGACCCAAAACTGGAACAGCAGGAGTTGGTTGAAAATGTGTCTTCTATGTCAGATTGTGTATGTATCTTCCTTCATCTCTTTATATTTCAGAACTGGTTGTACTAAGTTATTTTAAACAAATTTATGCTATAAACTCCTTTATTTATATTAGAAAGAGAAATTTTGGCCCAAAGGGACCAAAGTGAATGAATTTGGGCTCTTGAGTCTTTTGAGAAAAACAATTGGGTGATATAACATATCCAAACCGGCTAGAATAAAGGAAGTGCTTTATATTTTGCAGATCAAAATGGGTTGGGTCAGGTTGACCTTTGTAGTTTTCCTAATTCTTATATGACTAAAATGTTGAATATGAGTAAAAGCAGACTTTTAAATTGAATCTGTTTAAAATAGAACAATGCTAGAGAGCCAAGTGTTCAATCCTTTCAAGTTGTAACCCATAACATCACCACTGTAATTTGTTTGATTCTTTTTAATGCTACAAATCACTAATTTAAAAGCTAAGAATTCTAACTTCTAAAATTGAATATTGATAGACTGATAGTTACGGGATTTATAAGAATATAGAAAAAGTAACGTGTGGATACAACCCATTTGACCCGTTACGTGGCCCACTTATTTTGCCACCTTTGAATTCTGTATCCATTTTGTACAGCTGGGACAGGCATCTCCTATGAAGGCTTCATCTCCTGGCATTTGTGTCCATGGCTACAAAGTGAAGAAGAGTAATGTACCGATTCTTGAAGACATTTTCAAGAAACATGGTGACATTGCTGCTGAATCCATATACACAATAACTTCTATGAGATCTTCTTTCTTTGAGGGTATTTGTGAGGTTGTCAGGCTAGTTAAAACCAATCATGTTGTAGAAAATATGGAAGAAATTGAACATTATGTGTCACAGGCAGAGCAAGCCAAGATTGATGTGTCGTGGCTTCGGGCTCACTTGGAATCCTTGCAGAAAACAAAGGATGTTATGGAAAATATAAGTTTGCTTGAAGAAATGAAAGAAAACATCGTTTTGGTTAAACAAACCGCCCTAAAGGTTGAGAGGCAGAGATGTGCAGAGCTCTTGGCCGCACAAGAGAGATTTGTAGAGGCAGACAGGTGTGTGAGAGTTCTCCACTTTGTTGAAAAATATCTGGGAGACGATCTGGTGAAATCTAAAGCTGAAAAAGCCTTCTTGGTAACACAACCAATTCTATAGGTTAATTATAATTAACTTATGTTAGACATATAATTAATAGAAAGATCAACAGTGTCATGCCTAAGCCCCTGTATTGTCATTTCAGAGACATCTTATATTTGGTTCAGTGGTGTGTGGCCTCTTTTCTGAAAGACACCTTGAGTTTTGTTCATATATAGTAATTTCTAAACTACTGGGGATTACCTTGTTTTTACATCATTTTTATACTTGGGATTAGCTTGTTTCTGCATCATTCGTTTTGTATGCGTGCTAAAGATCACAAGAGCATGATTCTATATTGTGTTTCAGAGGTGGCAAGACGGGTGTGTTGGATTTAGGAATGGGTCAAAATGGGTTGGGGTCAAAGCAGATTAGGTCAGGTTGGAACTGATAAACCTATACACACTTTTATGTTCTTATAGAGTAAGTTCCAAAAACGTTGATAAATTAAGCAGGATTACTAAAACTTTACTTTTAAAAGAAGCTTATTTAATTTTCTGATTAATGAGTGAAGAGAGGTTTTAAGCATGTGCCGCTGTTAGACTTGTTTGACCCGTTCGATTCATTTCTATTATAGCCCTTTTCTTACTATAAAGATGCAACCCATATCGACCCGTTTCCATATTGTGCTTCCTTAAAGTTTAATAATCTAAACTTGCATTTTGAAATGGTTGAAAGTTTTTGGTTCTTATTCATTGAAATCCCGAGCTACCTGGCTTTCTTTATAAATTATATGAAGCTAACTGTCGCAACCTGCTCTACTCGGTCATTACTGTAATGACACAAATTTCTGCATATTTATGTCTCAGGTTTAGTCACTTAGTGTGTTATATAATTTGATGATTTCATGTGGAGATTCATTAGTTAAAAACCACCCCTATGAATTCAGATTTTAAGGTGATTCCATGTGCTTACATGAATGATCATTCCTAAATTGGCAAACCCATTGTATCAACAAAATGTTAGCAATAAAGAATTTGATAAACTTAGCAAACCCAAACTTCTATGGTTTTTTGTTTGTTCCAAGGAGAACTTATGTATGATGTTTAAAGTATTTGCCTTGTGGGATGTGGCCGGATGTCTTCGTGGAAGCAGTCTCTCTATCCTCGGGTAGAGGTATGATTGTTTGCATTCCACCTCCCAATACCACATCAAAGATAGTTCAAATTCAATGAATTACTAGACATGACAATGAGCTTACAGACATAAACATTTGACTTGACAAAAATGCTGTTGACTACATATATTATTAAAAAACCAGTCCCCAGTTGCTGGTACCAAATTTTTTACTTCGATCCGGTATTCAGATAACGTCTATGAAAAGTATCAACCAAACATATTTAAACAAAACAAAAGAAGATCTGAACCTAAATCAGGATCAAATACTCGGTTTCTTTGATCCAGATACACCAACAAGATACTATAGGTTTGAGCAGATAATGAAGTCAACATCTGATCTAGCTCAAACATCATCAATTAACGTTCCTATCCAAATCCTAAAATCATTCATTCAATGTTGTTACAACAACATAAAAGCTAGCTTTGCAAACATCTACTTAGCTTTTACTACCGATCGTTAATGACTAAAAAAACTCTACATTCTTCCTTTAATTAGTTAAAGCCAGGGAAGGGAAAATTACAAACGCGCATTACTTGTTAGCCCTAGCAGCTCCTCTCACATTTGCAGGTTGGACAGAAGGCTGCCATTCCAACTTGAAGGCCTAGGAGTAAGCACATGAGCCTTGTTAATTGTCCCCATTATCCTTGGGTTATTACCAACCAAATGATCATCACTGCCATTTTCTAACCCACTTCTCAGCCAAACAATGTTAGTTATGTCCGTTGCTAACGCAGCCAATTCATGGCTTGGAAAAGATGGCGGCTCAGCATATTCCACGAATTCGGGACCACTCAGCAATGATTTCTGATCAGCTGACACGTCACAACAACCATGACCGCATCTATGAGGGACCAACCGTTCATCTTGAAACAACTTGCACTTGCTTATTATACCATAATCGGGTTTTGAGGAGAATGGCATAGGATTCACGGGCCCATCTTGGAAGTTAAATGCACTAACACGAGCCCCGGGACGAAGAAGGGTATGTTGCTCATTTTCCACATTGCCAACACTCGTGAAGGAATTTACATCTCCACATGATAGGGTTTCTTCTGATGATGCTTTTGATTTATCTAAACTACCCTCCTCCGACCCAAAGAAATTGCCCCGTCGGCTAAGTGATGAATTCCAATGGTTCTTCCTGATCGATGCCCATGAATTGCGTGAGCTGAGGCTATAATACGTTCTTCTTCGTCTGCCAACATGTAATAACAACATATCAAAGTTAAACAACTACCAGAAAATCAGATTGCCAATTTGCCATGGTATAGGAACTGTGGAATCAGAAGAAAAAGAGCCTGTGAACTAGCAGTATGGGCTTCAACAATTAAACAAAGACGAACAAGGCTACCCCATAACAATTTCCAACAACCCCGCGCTATGCGGCGGAAGTAGATATTATTCCTAAGCGAAATCCGACAATTTTTTAGGTGGTTTAGTAGTGGAGAAAATACCTTGATTTGTTACATTGAACTTCCCAAAAATACAAATTTCAATACAGTATAAAATGTTAATAAGTTAGTTTTATTATAATGGACAACTTATCGTATAAATACACCGTTGATAATACTTTTAAAAAAAGTAAGTAAGTAAGCACCCAATGCCGTCTTCCACGGGTTTTAGGTCCCAATACCTCATCGGTGTATGTGGAAGGTTAAGATGTAGATAGTCTTACCACGACGGTATAAAAAGACAGCTTCCAGGTTCTATCTAAACTTCTAAAGATATAAAAGGACCTCCAGCCGTGCAAGGCATGAGGATAGAACCCTTGACCTTTGTCTCCAGGCTTAACCACTTATCCAACCTTGCTGGTTTTAATACTTTATTATGAAGAAAAAATCCATTTATTTTCTTTACAAAGACATTGTTTTTTGTGAGACAGAGGTCAAGGGTTCAATAATCACCCCATGCAAAGGTCGGAGGTCCTTTTCATAGAACCTAAGTAAGGTTATCTACAACTCAACTCACCAATACACCGTGGAAGACAGACATTAGGTGTTACATTTATTTTATTGTTTTTTTGTGATATTCATAACTTATTATTAGTGGGATAGAGTAATAAATACGAGTAATAAATAGAAAAATAAAGGGAGAAGGAATTTTATGTGAGGATTTTTTGGTTAAAAACCCCTAAGAAATTCATATTTAAGGGGTAATTTCATTTGCTTACATCATTTTAAACTAAAAGCAGATTTCCCCATTGTGGCTTTTAATTTTCTTTCCTTACACTAGAAAGTCTCTTAAATCATTTTAAACAAAAATAAAAATTGATAGATCCCTATTTTTGGTCATTTGCGTCACTAGTTGCTTATTAAAGACTAAAATTTAAGCATTTTGATTTATATTTTTGGTCATTTGTACAGAAAGTAAATGGCCCATCAATAATTATGAAATGAAAATTTGATTTCTCATAAAAAAAGAAGAAAATAACAAAATAAAATTAAGCATTTTCATTTATATTTTTTGACCATAACGTAGCTTTACCAATCTTTTTCCATTTTAACACCCGTATTCTATATCATCACTCACTCCGAATCCATATATAATACATGTTTTCTTCAATTGTGCTTGTTTGACTCGTTGAACCGAATTAACTAGGTGTATTTTCAATGAGTTGAACCGAATATTTGCCTTTTAAACTGAGCTCGTGAAACTACTTGAGCATCCAAATAACTTTTTAAATAAGCTACAACTCGCCGTTTTAAAAAAAAAAGCTACAACTTGATCTAAATAAGTTTGATATTGGAGGGACACCCCGATAACTGGTATCACATTGATGCCGAGTGCCGACATGTGCAGACCGCACACCTCATGACCCGGTAAAACCCCTCCACCAAATAGAGCACACACTTATTTAGATTATTTGTCTCCCACAATTCATGGTTGATGAGGCGTAAGTACTTATTGACTAATATTACTAAGGCTTATGATTAAGACTAACAAATATGATATGACTATCACACATGACTTAAAAATGAAACAAATAATATAATGAAATGACGAGTAAGTTAAATTTCTGATTCTTATTCATTGAAATCCCGAGCTACCTGACTTTCTTTATATGGAGCTAATTACTGTCGCAACCTGCTCTACTCGGTCATTACTGTAATGACATAAATTTCTGCATATATATGTCTCAGGTCTAGTGTGTTGTTATATAAATTGATGATTTTATGTGGAGATTCATTAGTTAAAAACCAACCCTATGAATTCAGATTATAAGGTGATTCCATGTGCTTACAAGAATGATCATTCCTGAAAACCCAGTGTATCAACAAAATGTTAGCAATAACGAATTTGGTAAAGCTTAGCAAACCCAAACTTCTATGGTTTTGTGTTTGTTCTAAGGAGAACTTATGTATGATGTTTAAAGTATTTGCCTTGTGGGATGTGGGCGGTTGTCTTCTTGGAAGCTGTCTCTCTATCCTCGGGTAGAGATATGATTGTTTACATCTCACCTCATCTTTGATAGGATTGTGTGGTGGTGTTTGTAGGATATAATCTTGACTTGGGTTTAGTTTTATTAGTTGGTCTTATAAATTTAGTATTTAGTTTTATGCATGTGTCAAATAAAAGAAATTTGGTAGAAGAGTTGACCGAGATTTTTGGAAGAACGTTGGAGGATTGGGTCACTCTTTAGACTTTTTCTTTAGGTGCTAGTGGTAGTTTGTTCCTAGTTTTTTGTTTGCACGTTTTATCTTTGTTAGGCTATATAAAGCCATCAGCTTTATTCATTGAAATGTCACTTTCACTTTGTTTTTCCATATTTCCTTTTCTTCTCTCTGAATATTCATATATATACATACATAACATATATACATATAGCAGTGTTTTTCCATAAAAAAAAAATAAAAGAAATTTGGTAGAAGAGTTGACCGAGATTTTTGGAAGAACGTTGGAGGATTGGGTCACTCTTTAGACTTTTTCTTTAGGTGCTAGTGGTAGTTTGTTCCTAGTTTTTTGTTTGCACGTTTTATCTTTGTTAGGCTATATAAAGCCATCAGCTTTATTCATTGAAATGTCACTTTCACTTTGTTTTTCCATATTTCCTTTTCTTCTCTCTGAATATTCATATATACATACATAACATATATACATATAGCAGTGTGTGAGTTTGTGACTTTGGGCCTGATTTCCAACATTATGGCATCAGAGCTTTAGGTTTGTGAAAGTGAAAGCAAGTAGCAAGGGAATCGATTGGTGAAAATCAGTCGATCTATAGCATGTTTTAGCAAGAAATAGCTGCAAATCAGCAAGTTTTTAGCAAGAAATAGCTGCAAATCAGCAAGGACAGCAGCAAGTTAGCAAGGACAGCAGCAAGAAATAGCAGCGAGATAGCAAGAGCAGCAGCAGACTAGCAAGAACAGCAGCAAGAAATAGCAGCGAGATAGCAAGAGCAGCAGCAGACTAGCAAGAACAGCAGCAAGAACAATAGCATTCAGCAAACAGCAAGGAAAGAAAGAAAGCAGCAGCATCGCAGCAAGAAGAAAGAAAGATAGCAGAGAAGGAATGGCGTTGGTACAAGCAAAAGAAGGAGGCTCAATGTCTTTCCAAGTTCCAACTTTGACTGCAACAAACTATCCAGTATGGGCTATCAAAATCAAGTCCATCTTGGATGCACATGGCCTGTTGGATACGGTTGAACCAAGAATTCTTGGTGCAGAACCAGATCCAATGAAGGCAAAACAAGCTCTAGCTTTCTTGTTTCAAGCAATACCGGAAGAGATGGTGTTGCAAATGTCGAATCACACGGACCCAAAGAAAGTGTGGGATAGCTTGAAAACACGATTTTTGGGTGTAGAACGGGTGAGAAAGGCTCGCGTTGCAACGATAAAAAGAGAGCTTGAAAGTTTGAAAATAAAGGAGGGAGTACTTGTTGATGATTGTGATGCTAAGTTAAGTGGGTTGGTTTCAAAGTTGAGAAGTCTTGGACATGAAGTTGAGGAAGAAGAAATGGTGAGAAGGCTTCTTGATGCAATGCCAAAGTCATTTCTTCAAATTGTGGCCTCCATGGATCAATGTGTCGAGTTGGAATCGATGGTCTATGATGAAGCGGTTGGAAGGCTTAAGGCGTATGAAGAAAGAATTAAGAGCCATGAGAAAGAAGGGGAACAAGGACAACTTTTGTTGACAAGTCAACAAAGGTATGGTGAAACTAGCGGTGGACGAGGTAGAGGTCGTGGAAGGAACAATGAAAGAGGTGGTCGAGGACGAGGAAGAGGTCGAGGTGACAAAAGTGGTTTTAGGTGCTATGAGTGTGGGGTGTTTTGACACTTTGCAAATGAGTGTACAAAATGGAAAGACAAAGACAATGAAGCAAATCTGATTGAAGAAGAAGAACCTACACTTTTATGAAGTGGGTCAAGATTAAGGGGGTTAATGTAGGATATAATCTTGACTTGGGTTTAGTTTTATTAGTTGGTCTTATAAATTTAGTATTTAGTTTTATGCATGTGTCAAATAAAAGAAATTTGGTAGAAGAGTTGACCGAGATTTTTGGAAGAACGTTGGAGGATTGGGTCACTCTTTAGACTTTTTCTTTAGGTGCTAGTGGTAGTTTGTTCTTAGTTTTTTGTTTGCACGTTTTATCTTTGTTAGGCTATATAAAGCCATCAGCTTTATTCATTGAAATGTTTCTTTCACTTTGTTTTTCCATATTTCCTTTTCTTCTCTCTGAATATTCATATATACATACATAACATATATACATATGGCAGTGTGTGAGTTTGTGACTTTGGGCCTGATTTCCAACAGTGTTACTATGGAAATGGATTCTTCCTTGTTGATTAACCACTTTTATCTTTGTTTTGTTAACTGTTGTGTTTTAATGGTTTATCATGGTCACAGTAATAACTCACAAAAGCAATAAGTGTTAATTTGCCATGTTATTGGTTTTATGTAACAAATAGTATGTAATTTGCCATGTTATTGGTTTTATGTAACAATAAAAGTAACGCTATTTGAAATATAGCTTTTCACAAAATATTACTCGTACCATTCTACTCAATACCACGTAAACCCAAGACTACAATTTGTAGTTTCATACCATAATAATATTCTACAAAATACGTTTTTCAATAGAATGTGGCAACCACATCAAAGATAGTTCTAGTTCAAATTCAATGAATTTCTAGACATGACAATGAGCTTACAGACATAAACATTTTAGTTGACAAAATGCTGTTGACTACATATATATTAAAAAACCAGAGTCCACAGTTGCTGGTTCATAACTTTTACTTCGATCCGGTATCCAGATAACGTCTATCAAAAGTATCAACCAAACATATCTTAAGCCAAAAAAAAAAACCTGAACCTAAATCAAGATCAAATACTCAGTTTCTTTGATCCAGATACACCCAAAATATACCATAGGTTTGACCAGGTAATGAGGTCAACATCTGATCTAGCTCAAATATCATCAATTAGCCCGAGCAGCTGCTCTCACATTTGCAGGTTGGACAGAAGGCTGCCATTCCAACTTGAAGGCCTAGGAGAAAGCACATGAGCCTTGTTAATTGTCCCCATTACCCTTGGGTTATTACCAACCAAATGATCATCACTGCCATTTTCTAACCTGTTGGAGTGTGATCATGTTTTAATAAATCGCATGTCTGGAAATAATTTAAGCCTACGGGGTCACACGAAATGACACGGTAACTCTATATTATTAATTAGTATATTAAAGTAATATATTAATTAATTTGATTGATTAATTTAAATATTAAAGGGTTAATTGTATTTAATTAATTAAGAGGAGAATTAAATGTGAATTTAGGAAATTAGTGTTGGACTCTAATTCCTAATGGGGGGATTTCCTAATCCCACTCTAATTAGAAAACCCTCCTAATTAAGCCTATAAATAGAGACATAGGTTTAAGGGTTTTTTAAATTAATTCACACAATTTCTCTTATTTATCCCTCTTGGCTTCGGCCGAATTCTTTCACACACAAAAGGAGTTTTGAGTTTTGTGATTTTGGTTTTATGTTATTCGACTATCCATATGAAACTATATATATAATTAATGTCCACCATTAATTATGGTGCAATTTGTTTTACGGCAACAAATATAGTTTCGGTTCATAGGGTTTCGAAATAAGGGATATTTACAAAAGGGTTTGTTGTTCGTGATCGGGGTACTAGCATACTATATAAGGGGTGTCTAGTGTGCGATCGTAGAGGGGTTTTACTTTAAACCCTATAATAATAATAATCTTATTAATAATATTATTGGAAGTTTTGCGCAAAGATACACGTTTCGATTCTCTCTTTGTTAATTAATTTGATTACATATACGTTTCTTTCCGCTGCGTACTCGTGAATTGTTATAAGTTTATGTGCTAATATTCTAACAGTGGTATCACGAGCCACATATGTGATCTATTAATTACAAAGATCAAAACTTGAAGGGGGGTTTAAGGGTTGGTTGATTTTAATTAATTGTTAAATAATTAAAAGGTAGTTTTTTTATTTTTTTAATTAAAAACGATTATTAATTAAATAAATTAGGGTTTTATTTAATTAATTTAACCTAATTCAATGAATGATTGAAACCCTCTAAGCAAGTTTTGAGTTTTGAATTGACATGATTTATTTGATATAAATTGCATGTTGTGTATCTTTTATTTAATGATTGTTAGCTTAGTATTATTAGTGCTAGTTTGTAATCATGTAAATAGATTTGTCCTTGTGGTTAATCTTGATTATAAGGAAGGTTGTTAGTGTAATTAACCAAGGACTATCTTGTAATTAGGGAGGGGGTTTAATGCAAATGTCAAGCCTATATAAACCCCCTCACCTCTCATTTGTAATTAGCTTTTGAAATACAATTTACATTTCTCCCTTTCTCTCTCTAGCTTTCTCTCTCACACACATATCACTATTCACGATTTAGCATAGTTTACAATTGGTATCAGAGCAAAATCACAACTTGTGTTAGATCCATTGCTTGATTTTGTTCAATTTTTGCTAAATTGTGTTTTCCTCACTTTAC
>CM067173.1:95896114-95930126 GCA_034093135.1 Erigeron breviscapus | reverse complement strand
ACTATAATGACTGGCAACCCCTATAAGTCAGTTTTTACTCCCTCTTTTAAGGTCGAGCCTATATAAAAGTAAATATGGTCTAGCTAGTTATCACTTCTCCCCCTATAGTTATAGCAGTACTGGGGAATTCCTCTATCTTCTTTGAATGAGGAGAGAGAGTACTCATTCCTCTCCCTCTGGTCGAGTGGCTTCGCTCCTATAAGCTAGTTCTCACTTCCGAGCTCTAACTCCTTACTTTCTTTCCCACCGTAGAACTCCAATTGAAAGGGGAATCTCCCCTTGGTCCGCTTTCTCTATCTGGGGTTCATTCTGTTCGTACACATCTGATCCTTCTTTCTCAACCTTCAACTTCTTCCGATCCTCTTTAAGCAGGAAGTGCGATCTGAAGGCCTGGGTTAAGCAAATATCTTTCTTCAATGGTAGATTCCACTCCATTCGCTTGTACTGCGCTCTACTGGCTCTAAGACCCAACATTATAGGAGTAACCTACACTCGCTCGCTCCCTTTCATCCGATAGAGAGTTTGAATTCAGTGATTTAGGAGCATAAATGTACTATCGGGAGAGGGCAAAAGCAAGCCTATATTCTGGATTGGATACTGCGCGAATTGGTCAACCGGAATATGGAATAGGAAACTCTCTCCTTTCATAGCTCTCGGGCCTATTCTATTCATTACAGGAGAAAGTCACTATCCTCAATTACCTTGTCTCTGTATTTAGCCCCCCCTTTTCAGCCCTAGACTGGGTAGACTCTTTCGATACTTCAATGAAAGCCTTCATGAAAGCTGCAACAGGATAAAGGATATCCTCTCTTATCGCTCTGTCTGCTTAATGCCTTCTATTGAATCGATTGGTGCCATTTCTTCTCTTGGAGGCAGCGCAATAGATTCATCTTGTCCTTGGCTTGTGAAGGGAATGAGGTAGGGTAGCCAAAGCCCCCAACAAAGGGATAGGGCAATTCTTCCCAAGTAATGCATAAGCAAGATCAGGACTAGAGGGGTGTGAAGAGTAGGGGGATCTCTTGTGCAAAGCAAAGACAGGTACGTGCTAGCAAAGAAGGGAAGTGGCAAGGGATTTCAAAGAAGAAGAAAGAAGAGAAAGTTAGTACACAGAGTCTTCCCCTGCCTAATTGATCTAATGATAAAGAAGTAGGCTAAGTAAAATATGTGTAAACAATAAGTAATGACTTGCTTTGTGAGAGCTCAGTTTCTAAGACGAAGGCTACGAATTCTCTACCAGAGGGATTGAAAAGATCGAGGGTAATTTCTGAGTCTTAATGGACCTTTCTTATTATAGGCCAAAGGAATAGCTAAGGACTTCTTCCCTCATTCTCATCAAATTGGGGTAGCTCAGGAACTATAGAATCTCTCAGGAGTTGAATAAACTCTTTTATGCTAGTGGAATTGGGAAGCATGAGAAGTCCATACTCCACATTCTAGCTTCAACCTTGGTTTTCAAAGAAAGGAAACTTCAAAGACTAACAAAAGAGAAAGGTAAGATAATTCTTTCTGGCCTTAACTGAAAGTGGGGGAGGCCCAGGTCTACATACAGGTCTTGGATCAATAGAATCCTCCAATTGCTAGGGAAAGAATATCGGGATTAGTCTCCTTGCCATTGCTACTGTCTTTGAAAGTCTAGCTATCCTCTCCTTGTCATGCTTAGTTATTCTGCATTGCTCCTTCTTCTGATCTTGCTTTCTTGCCTTATAGAACTGACCTTTGTCCTCTCCTTCCGGTTTTAACTCACTTAAAGTCCATTCCTTGCTCTTGCCTAGTTCTAGGCTTAGATGAAAGAGCTCATTCATAGATTCCATCTTTCTAGCATTTCATGTCTTTCTTCCTTCAACTCTAATTCATGCCATGAATTGTTAAAGTCCTTCTATAATAGCTATTGGCTCTCTTCTCACCTCCCCTAGAGCCTATTGAAGAAAAATTCGAGGCTCACTCGTTGCCCCAAGCCCTACAGTTCCTTCGCTTACCGCCTAAGATGAATCTATTGCCTCCCCTCCCTCCACGAGTAGATATTTAGTATTGAATAGTGTCAAACCCAATCCCAAGCAATAGTCAAGAAGAAAAACTCAGGACTAGGAAAGAAGGGCAGAGACAAGGATTGATTGATTGATTGGAATAGAACAAGTGTTGTATTGTTATTGATGTTAATGATGATGATTATATGGTCTGAGAAAAAGTTAGAAGAAAGAAGAAAGAAGCAGGTAAAAGAAAAGGATGAAGAAGAAGTGAGGGTGTTTAGAGGTGAAATGTAACACCCCAACAAGGCGGAATCATGGGATATCACTTAGAAAAGCACAGCACGACATGGAAATTATGTAGAGTCAAACTATATGCATTCATAGGATTGAAACAATCCACAAACTCACTCAAATGTATACAATAATCAACATCAAGCAAAGATACACACTCAATCAATATTAAATGAAAATGTTTAAATGATAGTAGTTGATCCTAAGCATAACCCATTAAAGGGAAATAAGGATCACGGATCCAGAAAGTCCGAGGCAAGTCCAATCCTAGTAATGCAAGCACACAATCATCCATTTTGTCTCTGATTAACCTGATTACCCGAAAAGTGTACTAAA
The DNA here is from genome assembly GCA_034093135.1 of Erigeron breviscapus. Classification (NCBI taxonomy): domain Eukaryota; kingdom Viridiplantae; phylum Streptophyta; class Magnoliopsida; order Asterales; family Asteraceae; genus Erigeron; species Erigeron breviscapus. The sequence continues at coordinate 95,927,532 of CM067173.1, read as the reverse complement.
ATGCGTCAACATAAAGTTGGTGAGTTCGTAGGGACAAGTAACAGGAAACAATATGTATCGGGATAACAACCGTTAACGATAAGCGAGGATTAGAATATCTAATCATGTCCAAAGAAACCCTAAAAGGTTTCACATTAGCACAAATCAATACAATCAACATTTCAACAACAATATCATTATACATAAACTGTTACGCCTTACCTGTCAAACAGTGCGCCAGTAAACCGTTACGACTTACATGATAAACAATGCGCCAGTAAACCGTTACGACTTACATGATAAACAATGCGCCATATATCGTAACCCGTTGCGACTCACATGATAAACAATGCGCCATTATACATTAACCATTACGCCTAACATGATAAACCACTTACATGGTTATCAAAGCGACATTCATCATTAATCAATACGCCTAACATGATAAACCACTTACATGGTTATCAAAGCGACATTCATCATTAATCAATACGCCTAACATGATAAACCACTTACATGGTTATCAAAGCGACATTCATCATTAATCAATACGCCTAACATGATAAACCACTTACATGGTTATCAAAGCGACAATCATCATTAACATTCACATCAACAATCAACAATTAAGCAAATTGACATCTCGATCCATATCATAACAAGTGAATCAACCAACAAATACGATGCACATACACTTTTTATAATTCTACTTTAAAGGAATCATCAATGCTTATATATAGGGTCACCCGCAGCCTTCCCACCACATCTACTATTCATAAAAAGTATAATTATCTTCCATGTATGTACAACTATCTAAAGCACAACAAGTATTCATAACGAAGTCAAAGTTAACCAAGCAACAAGTCAATACATTAAACAAACAATCAATCAACAAGCATGTACACTTTTCAGCCCGAATCTCAATTGAGTAGGGAGGGTTTACGAAACTCACCTAAAACGTCTGTCAAACAGTATAAGGTTTGTTACAGTCTGAAATGTACCCGAATAGCCCAAACGTATTAGCCTTCAGTAAAGGAAACTGTATAGAATAACCCATTTTAATAGAGTCATCAGTTTAGTAAGAAACTAAAGGCCAAAGGACTAACACTGTAAACAGTATATCGGTTTAGGACTGAAACTGTCAGAAAATCTAACGGTTTAGGACTGAAACTGTCAGAAAATCTAACGGTGTTAACGATCAGATTACAACTTTGTATTTCTTGTTGCAAATTCGTTATGGGAAGCTTATAAGTAATAAAACAACATGTTTTCTAAGTGATTGATGATGGCAAAAAGTGGTGGCTCGTAAAGATTTCATGACTTTTATATATATAACGTTTTAAGGTTTCATTAGTAAATAAATGAGCATGGATCGACTTACACACCTTACATGCACTTGAGCAGCAGTTTAACATCATAGTAGCAGTGGTATAGTAACACGATCAGTAGTTTAATCACTTAATGGCAGTGGTGGTTCGGTGGTTCACGACGGAGATGATGATGAATAGTAACAGTTTAGCAACAGCAGCCGTAAACAACAACAAGAAGAAGATTCATTATGGCTAGTTATGGTTCGGTGGTAGAAGGTGTATCAACAAGGTGGCAGCGGTTGTAACCAATAAAAAGAGAAGCAGTGGTGTAGCTAGCAGTAGTAATAATAGGCTCGATGGTGGTCGTGATGAATGGTTCACTGAACAGTAGCAGTAACAACCATGGAGTAGCGACAGCAGCTTGTGGTGGGGGTTGTGTTCCGATTAGCAGCAAAGAGAGGGAGAGATTAAAGAAAGAAGAAAGGTGGTGATGTGTTGTAATACAATTGTTCCATCTATATCTATATATATATTTGTAGTATACTGGTGGTGGGGGTCGTGGGAGCAAAAGAAAAGAAAAAGGGGATTAATTGTTTATTCTAGTGCATCACGAGAAAGAATATTACGGATAGATTGTCCATCTTAACTTTTTATGCCGACATAATTTGTTATTCGAGTGATAATCATTGTTTTGCTAAATGTTTAATCCGTGATTTAATCTAAATAGTTGACGTTATTTTGTCAAACTTTAAATTTGATCTTATTAAGGCTTTAGACATAATACCTTATGATTTTTATATTCTTCATTAGTCGTCTTTTATCAAATTTATAAAGTAAAGATGTATTATGTAATTGTATATTTTTATACAATTAGATATCCATAAATTTTCTTTAAATCGTAAAATAAATATTTTTATTTCTTATTATTTATAAGTTATTTCAAAGTATTTCTGTGAAAACTAATAATTTCACATACGTTAAATAGTTTGGAAAATATATATATATCAACATATATTATATAAAAGAACTCAAGTATCTAGTTTGTTCTCTTGAATTGTTACAGAAAATATTGAATTAATCAAATTTTATATTTACTCAGATTTTTGCGAGTTGTTACATTATTCCCCAGTTAAAAGGATTTCGCCCTCAAAATCTAGATTGTATCGAATAAATTATACTTAACTTGATTTACGTTTTATCTCAATGACAATAAATCGATATTAGAGGACATGGCATCTAAGTATCTATTCTACATTAGACAATCACACATAATTAACAGAAAGATACAAGGCGCATCCCTATTTGATGTCTTCTACTCTCAACAGAGTAGGATGAACTCATATGATTCTATACAGAATCCTTCTACTCTCAACAGAGTAGGATGAACTTGCACACAATCCTCAACACGATTAGCATTTATAATTAGCATGTATAACATCCTACTTGAACTCGTGAAGAAATAAATAACTTATACACATATAGTATAGACTACTTACACATCTATGGTATAGATGATCTGTCCGTACACAGGTAAGTCTGATTAAAACACTATACAAAATTCAAATTCACTTTATCTTCCATATTTGACCGTTAGAAACGGCTCCTTTTTAGACTATATAATAATACCTTAGCATACTTTTCTCCATGCCATATCAACTTAACATTTTCCTTTCTTCAGGATCTAACCAAAACCCGAAACCTAATATCGAAAATGTTGAGTCCTTTCCTAATCGTAATCTACATTATTATCATAGTGTGGTTAATTACTGTGGCTCAACTTCCATTGGATGAGGCTATTCAGTGGTTAGTTGCGTTCGTTCTTGGCGTGGTTCCCTTACTGTTTGTCACCACCTGGGTTTCTTTGTATGGTTTTTAAATATGTTGTATCCCTAATTGTTGTATTTCCGCTTAAATAATGTAACAAGTTTCACTTGTATTGTACGAATAATGAAATACAACTTTCTTCGCTCTCTTTTGAGGATTGTTGTCGATTAGGGAAATTCCCCAGTTAAAAGAATTTCCCATATTTGTCTTGATAGATTTTTTTTTATACCAAGTTCATTTGTCTATTTTAATCGTTGATCGCCCATCATAAATTTTAGCCTTTCAAATAATTCTTATTTTCAAATTTGAAGTTCTTTTACCAAGACACTACTGTTATCCAGTTGGAAAAGTCGACATATTTTTGTTGATAACATTTGTCTCATTTTCTTAAATTCAATCATTAAAGGCGATCCACGGGTCAAAGAACCAAATATTACCTAGATCACTCCTGAAACAATAGTTTGGATCAAAAATTCATCTAGGGTTCAAAAAGATGAATTAGCAATTGATATGGTTCTTGAAAAAGAAGCAGTGAAGAAAAATAGTGATGTGTGAAAGACGGTCTATTCATTAAGCTATTAATTAAGTTGGGGATTTTCTCGACATAGTATACGTTTTTGAGTAAACTGTTCAGCTCTTTTCAACCTTGGTTAAAGGGATGATAAAGTTTGGAAATTTTATCTTTAGAAAAAAAATACAATTCGGTAATTACTAATTACCGTAGCAATGATTAAAATTTCTGTAGTTTATGGACACCTGTCCGTTCTTTCAGGTTACATTTCCCTTTTCATCCTCTATAATAGAAACGCGTTTTCTTAAGGAAGAATGCACACTAAATATTCTTTCTCTATCTCTTTTATTTACTTAGTTCTTCATCTGCCAATTTGTTTTTAGCTATTCCGTTCACAGCCAGCTTGTTTTCTAACAGATCTCCGACTTTCTCTTTGGTAAGCTACATTTTTGTACTCTTTCTCATCTTAGATAATATACTATCTATTTATATGTTTATATAAAACTTTTATCTTTTAATTCATGTTCGCTTAATTAACAATATTGTTCCACCGATTTATCATAAGACAATGAAAAACTCCGGTGCCTCTTCTAGCGATCCAAAAGGCAAAAGGCCAACGGCTCAAGATAATCCTGAAAATCTTGAAACAAATAGGGTCAAAAGAATTAAGCGGGAGGCCGTGATGTTAGGTATCTCATATGAAGACTACAAGGTGATGGTAGACGAAGATGTCCACCTTTTTGAGAAGCAAACTTCTGAAGATGAAAAGCTAGCAAGAATTTTATCTCAATTTTTAACAGAGGAGGAATCTATCCTTGTGAATCGTCAAATAAAAGAAGATGAAAAGTTTGCAAGAGCCCTAGTTCAACAAGAAGAAGATAATCTCTCTCAAAGAGAGAAGTCCATTTTCGCCATGTCATCTAAAGAAGAAGAAGAAAATCCCAATATTCCACCACTTAAAAGAAGAAAAAGAAATGTTGTCGGAGGAAGCAACATGTCAGGGTCGAGCTCTGACAGAACTCCTAATTCTTGAAATCAAAAGGGATTTTATAGAAATATTTGGAATCTGTTATAAAAAAAATTGTGTTTATAAATCAAATCTTAAGTTGTCCAGGATGTGTTTTTAATTAAAATGATATTGTTGATAATGTTTCCTTATGTATTTGTTATGTCAATTGTCTGACCAAAATTTATTGTAGATAAGAAGAACTCAATATAATCATGGACGCATGGCAAAACCCGATGATTGGTACTAGTGAATGGGGAACATCAATCGATGATTTTTGCCAAGACTGGCTTCTCCAAAATATAGTACCAACATCACAGTTAGAACCCTCAACAGAAAATGTCAGTGCATTGTTCTCAAATCCTATTGATGCAATTCATCATAGGGCCTCATCTTCTAACCTAATAGAACCTTTTCATCAAAGCTGGTCTTTCGATACACCAGAACCGATATTCCAGTTGGAATCAACATTCCAACCCGAACCAACATTCCAGCCAGAACCTTCTGAGGAGAGTAACAGGGCACCAGGCAAACGTCCAATGTCAGACTCGCCCACACTATACCCCAATCCAATTGGTGACACATATTATGAGGTCGCAACCTCGAAGAGGGTGGAACCGGTTGATATGATAATGAATCATGGACCAGAGTTTGAGAAGCTCGTAGAAGACTAATGGGCTTATATTTGCAAGCTTTATAGTCGAAAGAAGAAATCCGCAGAGGTATCGTCCACGAAAGCCCAAAGAAATGTAAGGTCAAGAAGGTCTTACCAGTTTGTGAAACAAAATACTACTTTGGTAGTATTTAGGGAAGAAATGGACATATCAGAGATGCCAACACCGATATGCTCATGCACAGGGAAACCTAGGACCTGTCGCGGGTGGACTACAGAGGGATGGACCTCCATTTGTTGTACAGCTTCTCTTTCCATGTATCCGTTGCCAACATATGTCGGGAAAAATCGTATTGTAAGGTTGCCGGGGAGAAGAATGGGTGGTGGTACATTCACAAAGGTCATAGAGGAATTGTTGTTAGCAGGGTACGATCTCGATTATCCAATTGACTTAAAGGAACATTGGGTTAAACTTGGGACTAACAATTATGCAGTGATTAGATAAATGTGTGATCTTCTTAGATTCAGGAATTTGGCTACTTAAACTACAGAGTAGGATTACATAAACAGTTAGTGATTTTCGTATGTCTTTTTCCCTCTTTTCTAGCCATTTTCTTGAACACATTCGTTAAATTATTAACTCAAGCTCAATGTTTATAAAAATGTTTCTTAACACACTATATCACATAATATTTCATAATATCTTAACCATAGTCTCCAAGAACTTTGGCTCATTCTATCAGTAAATCGTAATTATAAGTTTGAACTAGGTCTGTAGTTTATAATAAATCATTGGTCTACAATTATAGATTATAAGTATCTAAGACCTTAATAAGCATGTATTCTAGATCTTATTCTCATACTGTTATTCCAACAATGATTGATAATTGTAGACAATTATAAGTAATATAGCTTAGACATGGGCCATCCGGTAATGCTTATAATATAAGGCATACCATTGGCCAGCCCATCGCATTACCAACCCGTTCAAAATACCCTATGCCTGTACTACCATTTCTATTAACATAAAATTCAAGTTCACACAATTCACACTTGAATATCAAAATTGACCTTCAAGTAATACACAATTTCCACATCAAGTCCTTATAAATCATTGCATGAATATAGTTATCTCTACAGGGATATTATCATGGTAATAATCTAAGGCTTCAGCAATCGTACAATTTACAATCAACAATACAATCACGAAAACATTCAACACTATATAAATAAAAGGGTCAAGTCATAACAAGGTGGGTAAAGCATAGTCCGAATTTTAACTTCAACATTCGACACATTAAAAGTGTTTGTATATAGGGTGTACCATCGGCTAACCCTCCACACTGTTAATATATTGAATGGATGTCAAAACTCGGTACCGATATGTTCTCTAAGTATTGGTCGGGTATGTATACAGGGTGTACCAGCGGCTAACCCTCCACCTAACCAACACTCACTAAACACACCGGGTTAGCTACTATACTTTATCCACAAGGCGCAATCCATGAGATCATTAACTTTATATGACATAGGATAACCTTCAATTTGTTGATCAGTCGCCTCTAGGGTTATCGAATGTTATACTCCATTAATGCCATCATTTTATTTTGTTGGGGGGAACAATTAATAAATACATTCAAAATTCCACACATCAACGTTTATCACAACAACTCCATAATTCACGGTAAATCCCGACACTATCATTTACGTTCATCAAGTTGTCACGTAACAATCAAGTCATCAAATCATAAGTAACCTACGAACTCCGTTTAAACCATTTTTATTCATCATACAGTTCACGTTGCACACAAAATTTCCTATCATGCATGCTAATATGAAATGTGGGTGCAATGGCTATATACTAGGTCAATCCACCTAATTCTCTACAACCACGGCTCTGATACCATTCTGTAACACTCCAACAAGGCGGAATCATGGGATATCACTTAGAAAAGCACAGCACGACATGGAAATTATGTAGAGTCAAACTATATGCATTCATAGGATTGAAACAATCCACAAACTCACTCAAATGTATACAATAATCAACATCAAGCAAAGATACACACTCAATCAATATTAAATGGAAATGTTTAAATGATAGTAGTTGATCATAAGCATAACCCATTAAAGGGAAATAAGGATCACGGATCCAGAAAGTCCGAGGCAAGTCCAATCCTAGTAATGCAAGCACACAATCATCCATTTATACGCCTAACATGATAAACCACTTACATGGTTATCAAAGCGACATTCATCATTAATCAATACGCCTAACATGATAAACCACTTACATGGTTATCAAAGCGACATTCATCATTAATCAATACGCCTAACATGATAAACCACTTACATGGTTATCAAAGCGACATTCATCATTAATCAATACGCCTAACATGATAAACCACTTACATGGTTATCAAAGCGACATTCATCATTAATCAATACGCCTAACATGATAAACCACTTACATGGTTATCAAAGCGACATTCATCATTAATCAATACGCCTAACATGATAAACAATGCGCCATATATCGTAACCCGTTGCGACTCACATGATAAACAATGCGCCATATATCGTAACCCGTTGCGACTCACATGATAAACAATGCGCCATATATCGTAACCCGTTGCGACTCACATGATAAACCACTTACATGGTTATCAAAGCGACATTCATCATTAATCAATACGCCTAACATGATAAACCACTTACATGGTTATCAAAGCGACATTCATCATTAATCAATACGCCTAACATGATATATCATTTACATGATAATCAAAGCGACATTCATCATTCACCAATACGCCTAACATGATAAACCACTTACATGGTTATCAAAGCGACATTCATCATTAATCAATACGCCTAACATGATAAACCACTTACATGGTTATCAAAGCGACAATCATCATTAACATTCACATCAACAATCAACAATTAAGCAAATTGACATCTCGGTCCATATCAAAACAAGTGAGTCAACCAACAAATACGATGCACATACACTTTTTATAATTCTACTTTAAAGGAATCATCGATGCTTATATATAGGGTCACCCGCAGCCTTCCCACCACATCTACTATTCATAAAAGTATAATTATCTTCCATGTATGTACAACTATCTAAAGCACAACAAGTATTCATAACGAAGTCAAAGTTAAGCGAGCAACAAGTCAATACATTAAACAAACAATCAATCAACAAGCATGTACACTTTTCAGCCCGAATCTGAATTGAGTAGGGAGGGTTTACGAAACTGACCTGGAACGTCTGTCAAACAGTATAAGGTTTGTTACAGTCTGAAATGTACCCGAATAGCCCAAACGTATTAGCCTTCAGTAAAGGAAACTGTATAGAATAACCCATTTTAATAGAGTCATCAGTTTAGTAAGAAACTAACGGCCAAAGGACTAACACTGTAAACAGTTTATCGGTTTAGGACTGAAACTGTCAGAAAATCTAACGGTTTAGGACTGAAACTGTCAGAAAATCTAACGATTTAGTACTGAAACTGTCAGAAATCTAACGGTGTTAACGGTCAGATTACAACTTTGTATTTCTTGTTGCAAATTCGTTATGGGAAGCTTATAAGTGATAAAACAACATGTTTTCTAAGTGATTGATGATGGCAAAAAGTGGTGGCTCGTAAAGATTTCATGACTTTTATATATATAACGTTTTAAGGTTTCATTAGTAAATAAATGAGCATGGATCGACTTACACACCTTACATGCACTCGAGCAGCAGTTTAACATCATAGTAGCAGTGGTATAGTAACACGATCAGTAGTTTAATCACTTAATGGCAGTGGTGGTTCGGTGGTTCACGACGGAGATGATGATGAATAGTAACAGTTTAGCAACAGCAGCCGTAAACAACAACAACAAGAAGATTCATTATGGCTAGTTATGGTTCGGTGGTAGAAGGTGTATCAACAAGGTGGCAGCGGTTGTAACCAATAAAAAGAGAAGCAGTGGTGTAGCTAGCAGTAGTAATAATAGGCTCGATGGTGGTCGTGATGAATGGTTCACTGAACAGTAGCAGTAACAACCATGGAGTAGCGACAACAGCTTGATCGGTAACAGCAACAACAGCAGCATCCGTAGCTGCAACAGTACGTGGTGGTGGTTATTTTAAAGATAGTGATGGTCGTTTGGTGTTGGAAGAAGGCTCGGCAGCAGCAGCTTGTGGTGGGGGTTGTGTTCCGATTAGCAGCAAAGAGAGGGAGAGATTAAAGAAAGAAGAAAGGTGGTGATGTGTTGTAATACAATTGTTCCATCTATATCTATATATATATTTGTAGTATACTGGTGGTGGGGGTCGTGGGAGCAAAAGAAAAGAAAAAGGGGATTAATTGTTTATTCTAGTGCATCACGAGAAAGAATATTACGGATAGATTGTCCATCTTAACTTTTTATGCCGACATAATTTGTTATTCGAGTGATAATCATTGTTTTGCTAAATGTTTAATCCGTGATTTAATCTAAATAGTTGACGTTATTTTGTCAAACTTTAAATTTGATCTTATTAAGGCTTTAGACATAATACCTTATGATTTTTATATTCTTCATTAGTCGTCTTTTATCAAATTTATAAAGTAAAGATGTATTATGTAATTGTATATTTTTATACAATTAGATATCCATAAATTTTCTTTAAATCGTAAAATAAATATTTTTATTTCTTATTATTTATAAGTTATTTCAAAGTATTTCTGTGAAAACTAATAATTTCACATACGTTAAATAGTTTGGAAAATATATATATATCAACATATATTATATAAAAGAACTCAAGTATCTAGTTTGTTCTCTTGAATTGTTACAGAAAATATTGAATTAATCAAATTTTATATTTACTCAGATTTTTGCGAGTTGTTACATGAAAGGTCAAAAATACCCTCATGTGCATTACGCATGAGGGAGTTCACAGAATTCCATTAACGGACATTAGGGTGAGGGGTATCTAATGATACAAAAAGTCACCATAGGGTGATGTAATGATAAAAAAAAAACACGGGGGCAAAACTTAATAAAATGGCAAACCACAGGGGCATGTAATGAAATTAACTCAAAATCTTCATATGTAAGAGATTTTATATATACGTTTAGGTAATGAGCAATTGAGCATATATACTCATCTCTCAAATAAGAAACTATTTAGTAGTATAACTTGTAAGGTAGTCTCTACTCTTATGGAATACATACATTTTTATCAATACGCAACAATATATTTATCATATTGTTGTACAATACAATTATTTAACACATGTATCATGTTGTGTATGTCAAAAAATAATGGTATAGGAATCACTTTCCTAACTTTTAGCCTTTTATGATCATATTTAATATTTTAAATATTAACAAAAAACGACAAAAGTAAACACAAGCGGATTTGACCCATTTTGGCTCGCAAACTGTTTTTTTTTTAAAGGTGAATTTCGCTTGAAACTCCGTGTCGTGATTCGACAACGAAATGTCTAACATACGTTGTCTTAACCGGTTCTCACTAGAGAGCTCCCTCGAAGTAGAAATCCCTATTTCAAATACCCAGGAAAACCCCCTACTAATCCGCCCGAAAGCATGACGATTAATAAGGGTAAACCCTGCCCCCTCAGACTTGAACTTGGGTATACCCAAGCCAAGCCCTAATAAAAGGACTACCTATATCTCAAAGTTGGCTGAATGAGGATTCAAACCTGGTACCTATAAGTCACCAAGAGAACTCCAAACAGCTACACCAACTCTTCATTGGTTGGCTCGCAAACTGTTGCCAACATTCATTATTCGAGGGTTTTAACCCTTTTGGAGATGTCGTTACAAAATCCCGTATAACTATATAAAAAGCCTAAAATTAACTAGTTTTGCCCAGTTTGACCAAAACTTCCCTTTTCAATATATTCCATTCGAGTGTACTGTGTAACAAAGAAAGCTAAGTAAAACAAATCGAAAATAAAAGAGAGGTAGCGAGATATATTACCATTATCATCCTTTGTATTCAACTAGAGTAAGTGATTATAACATTCATATAAAAGTTTTAGTGTTAAAAATTATAACTCAACTAAATGTAGCTCCAAAACTCCACAGTTATACACTTATACCTCTTTAGCTGTGGGTTCCTTCTGCCGTCCTGATGAAAGAAGCTAGCCATCATATCTGTTACACAACACTTCTAATTCCATCGACATATGTGATTTCAACATATTGATTATAGGAACCAATGTCTCCTTCCCCATATTTTTTTGATTGATTGAATGTGCGTAGAATACCTTAGATAGTATAAAATATAATAGTAGTTAAGTTTATCAGAGTATAGTATTTCCTAACTGATACACAATCACTTAAGCATGAAATAAACCATAAACTTACGACCAAAAAGGCCACTGGGCCGTTGTAGTGACTTTTCGGATTCCAACCCTTTCTTGTTCTCACCAAGAACTCAAGAATGTATTGGCACCAATCCTGCAATCCATATTTCTCACATCCTCCAAATTTCTAATACAACCCCGAAATTTTTGGTTCACCACCTGTAACATCCTAAGATTTTTAGAATAAATAAATTAAATCCTTTTATAGTTTTAACATTAAAATAAGTTCCTAGTATTTTATTGTTGGTTATGGGGTTAATTTAGTTGGAACTTTAGTGGATAGCGGGTAAAAATACCCACAAAAGTGACAAGAGGCGTGGCACTCAGGAGGAGTGCCAACCATTTTACATCTTATGACTCACCTTTTTCTTCTTTTCTTCCATTTCTTTCTATCAATTTCCGTCACTTCCATTCCATATTCATCTAATTACTTCCATAGTTCCAAGTTAATTAATCAAATATTACAAGTGAATAATAATAATCACTACAGTTGGTTAACTAGTGAATTGGATATTTGAGTGTGGGTATGTGTGTGGGTGTCGAACCACACCAAGAAAGAAGGAAGAAAGGATCTTGATTCTAGTTGTTCAATTTCATTATAGTAGATTACTTCTCCAAGGTAAGAATTCATCTAACCTAGTTTTGATTTTAGTTTCAAGAATTAGGGTTCATGCAACTATTAAATTTGGGGTTTTTGGGTTGGATGATAATTTGGTTATTAAATTCCCCAAATTCTAATTACATCTTGATATATGATTTTAGGGTTGCATGAACTTGTTGATTTGAGATTGTTAGTGGCCATTATGGTCAAAATGAGAATTTGGTAACTTTGAGCAAAGAAATGAATTGGCCACATGGTGGTGGTAAAATGAGATTTTTTTTAGTAAAATGTTAGATAGTTGAGAATGATGATTATGAAAGATAGAATTTTGTTAATTGAGATTTGGAAATGGGTCAACTCAAGAGTATGAGTTTTGGATATGGGTAGGAATGCTAGTGAATCGATAGTATGGCTAAGTGAGTTAGCCAAGAATTGTGAATAAAGTCTTATATGTATATTGTGATGATTTGCTAGGTTGAAAGCTTTGCAATTGTTGTGCCTATATTTGATTGTTGGTTGTCGCGAATGAGGTGAGTAAATTTGCATACTCTTATATGTGCGTTGGGTCGATTACCATATGATGGTGGATTCCGTGTGTGGTAATCGATTCGGCGTTAGGGCCTAATTTTGAGGTCGGGGCCTAAGAACCCCATAGTTGTATTGAGATGAGGCCTAAGAACCTCTTGTTGTATTGAGATGAGGCCTAAGAACCTCTTTGATTATTGTTTAGCGTATATGGATCCATGTATGTGTTTGTTAGCGCAAAAGTAAGTATGCAAGTGATGGTATGACGGTACCATTGGCTACATGCGATACTCTTTTGTGTTTTTGCCCTCCTTCGTATATATATTTGTATACAAGTTTATTCACTAAGCATTCGCTTATGTTTTTAGTTGTTTACCCTTTTTATAGGTGGTTCCGGGAGAAGGAGCTAGTGATTAGTTGGTTGAAGCATTGAGCTTGGAGTTGTTAGTAGGTTAAAGGTATTTTGACCATTTGTGGAAGATGATATTTTGGTATATACTTAGCGATCCCACCTCATCAATGGCTCATGATTCACTTGGTCTTTTTGGTAAAGTTTGGTCTTGGTACATTTATGCAAAATTAAGCTATGTATGGTCTTTTGGTACTTGAACATGTTTTGTTGACTTGAAAAACGTCAAAATGGGTAAATGACCCATTTGGTTGTGTAAGTGAAAGTTTGATCAAATGGATATCTCAATCATGTATGTAATTGTGTTATATACTTGTTTGAATCAGTTTGGGTGTCAATTGAAGCTTAGAAATGAGTTTAAAAAGTTTGCAAGATGTTTTAAGTGTCAAAATGTATGAAACTGAATCTGACGGCCGTTGTTGTTTTGATGGTCGATGTTGACGGCCGATGTTGGAACATCGACCGTCAAACCTTCTGACTTTTTTTAAAATTTTGTCGGGATTCGTTTGACTTTTCCGAGACCCGAAACTTGTACAGTAGTCTTATATTAACATATTAAGAAGATTCCATTTGTTGTTTTTCAAATTTGATGACTTTGATTTTTGGCAAAAAATTGTCCATATTTTTCTAAGTATAAGTTAACTAAATTGTTTTCTTTTCTTTTCATTTTCAAACTTTTGGGTCTAAATTGAGTTGAGTCGTTTCACCACCACACCCAAATTCTTGTGTGCATGATCCATCTCTTGTGCTGCATGATCCCTCTGACGGGTAAAGAAAAACCATAAACTAGATGTAAGCATTTCAATATATTCACCTTATTGCCATTATGGGAATCTTGTCTCTCTAGCGATTAAAAAAAAGAACACCCGATTAATAATTAACATAAACAATGAAAAAGATAGAGACTTAATGAGAAATCATTGTTTCAGTAAGTTGGGAAGTGGACTTAATACATTTGTTTGGTATGATAATTGGTGCAAAGAGGGGCCATTAGACTATAGGACAGACAAGTTTGATCTAATGAAGGCAGTAAGGAAGGCACTTAAGTAGTTTAGTTGGAGAAAGCTGCCATAAACGTGTGCTCTTTCTTATGCTAACTTGAATATCAAGTATCTTGTTTCTTGTTTTTGGTCCAAATATGAATTTTTTATATATTATATAGATCTATAAAATGATTTTTTAAAACCGAAACTAGTAAATTTCGGGCCCGCACGCTAGGTCTCAATTGTCTTGTTGAAACGATTGTGTTATTCAAGTGTACTTATGATGAACTTTCAATCGCCGCCTAATTAGTAATCATTCTGTCTTGGATAGGTTTGTTAAAAAGTTTATTATATCACATGTATATTTATTTAACGGCAAAACCGCGGTAGCTTCTGTCTCCGCGCAACTCCATCCCATGTTTAATCGTAAGAATAGTAGTACAAAAAAGGAATAGAAGTTTTCAATATAATTATTTGGAAAACGGAAAGGAAAAAAATATGCAAAAAATCAAGAAATAAACCGTAGAAAAAATCTGAACAGGATGCAATTTTGGAAAAATCCGAATAGTGGTACGGGGTGTGGCATGGACGAATAAATATTTATTCAAAGGCACTACTTGATAGTGTACCGGCCCGATCATTGGATCGATACGTAGCTTAGTCAACGTTATAGCCTAGTCAGCATCACCAATGACATCTCATCATTCCGGAAGTGAAATAGCAGTGTCCGAATGGAGCTGCATGACCCTTCCGAACCAGATGCTCCAAGATAGAAGGTCACTGCCTAAATAACACGTGGTCGACCATTCTGACAAGATGACGTAGGACTAGGCCAATCACCATGAAGGAATGTACACCCTTAATGAGATCCAGACCGTACTGACTGAGCGTGGGAGACCAAGTACCCAGATCTTGTCTCCCGCCCATCTATAAATACTCGCCTCAATAAGTTATTATTATTTTTTTTACCTTACAACTTTTTAAACTAATGGCGACTCAAAACCCTAACGGCGAAAAGACCATTTTTGAACGAGAAGACATTGAAGAAGAAGACAATCAAGGATGGAGAGTCGTTCAGAGGAAGGGAGCAAACAGCAACGGTAATTCTTCGAGGGCGTCTAATAAAGTGCACGGGATTGATCGTTCAAAAAAACAAAGAACCTTAAGAAAAAACTTAATCTGTTGGAAAGGATGTCTATGTCATTTTATTTGACTAATTTCCCTAGAAACGTTACAGCAAACGACTTATGGGTTCGATGTAAGGAATGGGGGACGGTAGTCGATGTTTTCAACCCTAATCGTCTCTCAAAATCAGGACGAAGATTTGGATTTGTGAGATTTATTAGGGTTGACAATGCGGCAAAGCTTCTAACAGATCTCAAGTTTATGTGGTTTGGAAATTACCTAGTTTATGCAGATTTGGTGCGTTACAGTCGCAACGTGGGGTCAAAGAACAACAATATTAACAAGAGCGGCCATACTACATCAGAAAGACCTCCCTCAGCGACAACATCGAAGAAAGAAAACTCTAAACCAAACGTCAAGAAAACGTATATGGAGGTGTTGTCTGATACTAAAGTCATCAATGACAAACCCTCATCCTCTGGTAACGTTAATATACCTAATGCTTCTGGTAGAATTGTTAAGGTTAATTCCATTGACATTAATAATTCTGATATAAATTCGCGTTCCATTCTGGCAAAATTTAACGCACCTGAGAATATTCCTTTCATTGGCCAATGGTTATGTGACGAAGGGTTTGTTGAATTCAAGGTATCTTACATTGGGGGTCGATGGGTATACGTGACATTTGCGTCAATTGTGGCTAAAGACATGTTTCTCGCTAATGAACTTCTAAAGAGTAGGTTTTGTGCGTTTAAGACCCCATGCAAATCGTTTATCCCGGATGAAAGAATGGTCTGGGTACAAGTTTCGGGTCTCCCTATTGGTGCGTGGCATAAAGAAGCAGTTACTGATTTCATGAAAGAATGGGGTAAGTGCATTTTCTTTGATTTTGACTGGGAGGACTCTCTTTGTAAAGTATGTGTCTTAACTAAATCCCCAAAGTATGTGTTTGAGGAATTGTCGATCGACATGGATGATAAAGTTTGCAAAATATGGGTCAAGGAGTTTGAAATGTGGGAACCTAAACCCAAGAAACTGTCCTATGAATCTTCATCTTCGGATGAATCTTCACAATCAGATCAACCTTTTGATGACATTAACTCATTTGATGCCAATTCTCAGAGAAGTGAAGATTTTGATTCACAGTTATGTCGCGAACACTCTGTAAATGAGTTAAATCCCTCAACCAGTCCAGATAAAGTAAATGGGAACGTTAACTCTGTTAATCCTGAAGTGGTGGACAAACAGGATAGTCCGGCTGGGCAAGAAATTAATCATGAGATGGAAGATATTCTTGGCATATCGAAAGTGCAAGAAGCTATAGATAAGGATTTGTTCTCTCTTGACCGTATAATTTCTAATGTATCAACTTCTCTCAAAAGGGCGAATTCATGTCCTCCTGTGTCATCTCGTGATAAGGTTGAATTGAAAACGAGTTCGGAGTCGAGTGATGCCCCAAGTTTTGTTAAATGGGTATTCTTGAAGGTTGGTAAAACAGGAAACGAAGATGTAGAGAGCAAACACATCAGTCCTTCGTCATCTTCTAATGCGGGTAAATCACAACAGGTCAGAAACATGGGAATTAATATGGGTTATGTTGTCAATGAAGAACCAGAAAATGTTACTGAAAAGGAGAGTTTGAAGAGAGATTTCCACGGTTTACAATGAATATTTTATCAATCAATATGTGCGGAACAGGATGTGACAAAAAGCGTGAAAAACTTCGTGGAATTTTTAATAGGAATCACATCAATTTTCTCTCTATTCAGGAAACTATGATGGCGAAAACAAACAATTTCAGAGTTAAGAGTTTGTGGGGTAACTTTGGCTATGAATATGTAGAATCATTGGCTAACGGTCACTCTGGTGGGCTGCTATCGATATGGGATCCCTCCTCTTTTGTTAAAGAGAACGTGTTTGTTTTTTACAGATATATTGTGGTCAAAGGTGTATGGGTTTCAGCAAACTTAAATTGTTTTATGGTGAATATTTACGCACCTCAACAAGAAGCTGACAAGACAATATTGTGGGAGAACATATTGCAATTCATGGAGCTTAATAAAGGTAACTATTTATTGTGTGGTGATTTCAATTCTGTCAGGTGCAAGGAAGATAGGATGGGATCGATTTTTAATAAAGTTAATGCCGATAACTTCAATAATTTTTTGGAGGAGGGGTACTTGATCGACTTGCCGTTGGGCAGACATAAATTTACTAGAGTTAATATCGATGGTTCGAAAGCTAGTAGAATTGATAGAGTGTTGGTTAACCATTCTTTTTTTAACTTGGTAAAGGACCTGACCCTGGAAGCTCTTGATGACATTCTATCTGATCATAGACCCCTTCGGATTAATCAAAAGAGTAACGATTTTGTCCCATTCCTTTTAAGCTTTACAATTCGTGGTTGTTGAGTGAAGACCTTGACTCGATTGTCAATAATAGTTGGAATAAGTCTACTGGAAATAATAATAGAAGTGCGCTAGGTGGTTTCAAAGACAAACTCAAGACTCTAAAAAATGACATCAAAGATTGGCGTAAAAAGAATCATGATGTGCGAAACCGTGATGATATTATTAGAGATAGCTCAAATCGACCACCAATTAAGCGCCAGTGGGGATGATAGTGATCTGTTCATTGAAAGAAGAAGACTTATAAATGAGTTGAATATGCTAGATCATAGAAATAATTGTGACTTGAAGCAAAAAGCCAAGATCAAGTGGAGTGTGGAGGGAGATGAAAACTCAAAGTTTTTTCATGCGGTTATCAATAAAAAAAGACAGTCGGGGTCTATTAAAGGAGTCAAAGATAATGGCAGATGGGTTTGTGACCCTCCCGATATTAAACAATGCTTTCGTGACCATTTTGCTAAAAAAAATTCTAGTTTTGCAGGCATACAATTTCAGGTGGATGAGTCAATGTTCAAATCCCTCAGTGAATCTCAGGTTGCTACCATTGAATCTGATTTCACTCATGAGGAAATTAGAAGTGCAGTGTGGAGTTGTGGTGGAGATAAAGCACCGGGCCCAGACGGATTTTCTTTTGCTTTTGTTAAAAAGTATTGGGATGTACTTAAAATAGATATATTACGTATGATCCACGAGTTCCAGCAGAACGCCAAGATCCCGCTGGGCTGCAATTCGTCCTTCATCACACTAATCCCCAAAGTTAGCAATCCGATAACTGTGTCTGATTTTCGTCCCATCAGTCTCATTGGCATCCAGTACAAAATTATTGCTAAGCTTATGGCCAACCGTTTACTAAAAGTGATTGATTATGTTGTCAGCCCGGAACAAACCGCGTTTATAAAAGGTAGACAAATTTTAGACGGTCCTTTGTTGCTGAATGAGGTTATTGATTGGTATAAGAAGAAAAGGAAACAATTGATGTTGTTTAAGATTGATTTTGCTAAAGCTTATGATTCATTGTCATGGGACTATCTTGTCACCATCCTTAAAGCTATGAGATTTGATGATAGATGGATTCAATGGATACAGGCGTGCCTCTCCTCTGCTAGATCTTCAATTTTGGTTAATGGCAGTCCTACCGATGAATTCCCTATTCAAAGGGGACTTCGTCAAGGCGATCCTATGGCTCCATTTTTGTTTATTATTGCGATGGAAGGCTTGCACGTGGCGATTGATAAGTTGGTAAGGGACGGGTTTTTTAAATGTGCTAACATTAACAATTCTTTTGTGTCTCATCTCTTTTATGCAGACGATGTCATGATGGTAGGCGAATGGTCCAAGAAGAACTTGGAGGTTTTAATCAACGCGTTTGAATTCTTTTTCCTTGTATCGGGCTTAAAAATTAACCTCGATAAATCTGCCATTATTGGGGTTGGAGTTGGTAACGGTGATATCGATTCTTTGGTACAAGCCGTAGGTTGTAAAGAGGAATCTCTACCATTCAAATATCTTGGGATCCCTATAGGCGGAAGTTCGGCTAGGATTAGCACATGGGATCCGGTTATCTCTAAATTTCAGAAAAAATTATCCAAATGGAAGATGAATCTCTTATCTATAGGCGGAAGATCAACTCTAATCACGTCGGTCTTAGGGTCCATGAGGATCTACTTTTTATCTATTTTTAGAATTCTGAATAAAGTTAACAAATTGCTGGAGGCGTCTAGATCTTCTTTTTTTGGGGGGGATCGAAAGATAATAGAAAAATTGCATGGGTTAACTGGCCTGCGACACTTGCTGCAAAAGAATCTGGGGGTTTGGGGTTTGGCAGCCTCGTTTCTATGAACCAGGCCCTTCTCTACAGATGGCGATGGAGGGGGTTAAATGATACTCAAGCAAAGTGGGTTCGTGTTCTACAGGCTATACATGGTGAAGATTGCTTCTCCAATGTAAAAGCTAATAATAAAGGGATTTGGCATAATATTGTTCAGACTGTAAAGGAAATTCATGACACTCCCACTATTACTTCAAATGTCATTTCTCGCAAAGTGGGCAATGGAAGGAATACTCGGTTTTGGAAAGATATCTGGTCAGGTAACACCTCCCTTGCATCGTCTTTTCCCCGGTTATATGCTTTAGATGCAAATAAAGATTGCATCATCTCGAACAGGTGGTGTAATGGAGATTGGAAGTGGGAATGGAGAAGAAATATCAGGAACATAGAGAAAGTGACATGGTGCAGCAACTAAGGTCCCGACTTCCTAAGACGATTGATACTGACAAAGAAGATACTTGGACTTGGCACTTAAATGGTAAAGATAACTTTTCCGTTCGATGTCTTCGTAAAGCATTGGATAGACACCATCTTCCTAGTAACTGTAATGTTCCAACGATGTGTAATAAGCTCGTACCCAAGAAGGTCAACATCTTTATATGGAGACTTAGAAGAGATTGTCTCCCCACTATGAACAATTTGCTTGCTAAAGGAGTGGACATTACTTCTGTAAATTGTCAATTTTGCAAGAATGGGGTGGAATTCATTGACCATATCTTTGAGAAGTGCAAAGTCAATGTTGAAGTCCAAAAATTATTAATTACGTGGACTAATTATGCGATTCCGTATGCCCCTCCAGAAGTAATTCTATCTTGGGTTGACGATTTGGATATCTCGGTTAAGCTACGCTACAGGCTTCAAGCAATTCTATTCACGTGGTGGTGGCATATGTGGAAGGCGAGGAACAATGCTTTACATAATGACGAGATTGACAACAGTCGTAATTTGTTCTCTTCCATCATGAATTTCTCATTTTTGTGGATTGGGTCTCGAGACAAGAAGTCATCTTTCAATTGGGACCAATGGCAAGTGGATCCTTTATCTGATGGTTAGTTGGCAGCTTCAATGGTGTTATCACATTGTTTCTTTTATTTTTACTTATATGTTCTTGTACATGTTTGTAAGTCGCGTGTCCCCGAAACTTGTTTGGGATTGCATCAAAAACATCACGGAGTGAAAACCAGTGGCTCGGCCTTCGTTGATGAGGTTTTTTCTTGTGTCTCAGGCTACTGTATTCGGCACAAGTTTTTTCAACCTTTTTGCAATCTTAGCAGTTAAAGTTTTTGGGAAGGGTCTAGATATAGCGTTTTGTTGATTATCTAGATTATTGTAATTGTACCTTGTAAAAGTGATCATTAGCAATTTGCTAGTGGTCGTTGTTGTTTTTAATATATCTGTTGCCGTTCAAAATAAATAAATAAATAAATACTCGCCTCAATTCTCCATTTGAGGGGGGGGGACATTACATAATTCACTCTGATAATTTTGTGGCGTGGACCGAAATCCATCTCTGGAATGGAACCGCCAGCAAACATAATCACACTTCTAGAAGATCTTCTGACCATTCCTCAAGCAAGCTCACCCCTAGCAATTAAACGACGAAATACGTTTAAACACTACTACAAAGAAAAAAGAATAATTTTTTTCAATAAATAACCCTTCGTTTAAAACCTGAACGGCATCTGATGTGGTAAAATCCGAATAGTGGTACAAGATTGGAATAAAAGTTTTCAGTATGATTATTCGGAAACCCGATAAGAAAACCCGAATAATGGTACAAAAAACATGTAAGTAACCAAGAAGTAACTCTTGGTAAAAATTCGAACGAGATTCAATTTAACAAAATCCATATAGTGGTACGGAGTGTGGAATAGACGAATAATAACTCGCCACGCAGGCAGTTACTATTCACAACCATTTGTCTTAATAATGTATATATGTATATATGATAATATAATATAATGAGAATAAACCATTGGGTAATAGCTCAGTGGCCACCAGCCGCCACTTTCCAGGGGAGGTCTTGGGTTCGAGTTTTGCCAAAGGCAAACTTGAGATAATCAGGGGATTATTAAGTGGTTGAGAATCACCTGGACACTAGCCTGACTGGGGATTAGTGGGTACCAAATGATACATGGGATCAGGGGTTTCATCCAATTACCCTTTTTTTTAATATAATGAGAATAGCATGTGTTATCATTTATTAAGGACTTATCATTTTTAACCGCTGCGGATCAAAAATTACAACGGAAGGTCTAGATTCAAAGGAGTTTGCATTTATGTATTATATCAACAAAATATAAACGAAAATCAATAATAGATATGGATTTCTCAAAGTAGTTTAAATATGTTAAAATATTTCATAACCAAAAGTAATAGATTTAATATGAAACGGAAACGAAACCCGAACTGATTCGTTCGGTTTTTAAGAAAACCAATTGGTTCGGTTTGATATTTTTGCGCATTTTTATTTTCGGTTTTCTGGATCAGTTTTTGCTTAATTTTAATTTTGTTTTGTATATAATGATAGGGTATTTCCATCATGGAATGAAAAATAGTTGTAGAATATATTTTTTGGTATTAATAAAATAACTACATTTGGAAAAAGAAAAAAAAAACATAATCCAATACTGCAAACCCATGACATTCTTACCCATCTTTGACTGGAATTTCTATCCACCTTATCACAGGAATAATGTGACCATAAGAAAACAACTTGACATATATATACACATCCTTTGAGTGATAGTTCTTGGACTCCCAAAAGATCCATTAATGTTTTTTACATTTGCCAAAACCCCTATGTTTCTTACCATATCATCAATTAATAAGTTCACCTTTGGCATTCCGACCTCCCCTTCTCATCCCAACTCCAACGATTTACACTTCACATTTAACATCAAAGGCTTCATCAACAAACAATTAGCGCCCAACCCTGTTGATTTTAAAATTGATTGCAAGGGGGAAATCAACTTTGACTATATATATACAGGATTACAATCAGATACGAACCACATCAAAATGCAAACTATATAAGAACGGATCACAGCCATTAATTAATCAAATCAAAGGCTGAAAATAATTGAGGGTTTTTTCAATTAAAAATTTAAGAAACATGGTTGGATCAGTGGTAAACACCCTGGCCTCTGAAGACAGAGGTCATGGGTTCGATCCTCAAAGGTTGGAGGGTCTTTTCTACCATTTAGATAGAAAATGGAAGCAGCCTCTCTACTTAAGTAGAGGTAAGGTCTGCCTACATCTTAACCTCCCCCATACACCGTCGAGATATTGAGGCTCAAAACCCGCAGAAAGCGGCAATGACCAGTTCCTTTATTTCTTTCTTTTTCAATTAAAAATTTAACCAAAAGGGTAGAATAGGAAGTTCCTTTTTTAGGCCCACGTAATATTTTACACTAAATCAAGTAAAGCCAAAACACTTCCTCTCTCAAAACACTTCCCATCAATCAAGATTTGACCAAATCAAGATTTCCATCGTCTTCATTCTCTAAAAAAAATTTTTGTGTACCCATCCTTTTTCCATAATTCAAACCAGTTTTCGCAGCCCGTGACCCGACTATAGAATTTTGGGTATCCCGACCAGGCACTTTCCGCAGCGAAGTCGCTGCGGAAAGTATTGCCACGTCATCATTCCACTAACCCCCCGCATTAATTACGCTTGACTTTTGACCAAACTTTCCGCAGCGACATCGCTGCGGAAAGTCTTCTCGAAATTCGTGATTTAAACTAGACTGTCCCTTTCTTATCCTTCACCCCTCCATCCCTTTCTTATCCTTCACCCCCTTTTTCTTTTTATTTCTTTCTTCTGCCGAACGAAAAATACCCAAAACCCTCCCATCTTCAAACCCAAAAATCACGAATTCACCCCCTTTTCTCCAATTATTCCGGCCAAGATTCCGGCCAACTTTCGGCAGCGACTTTTCTTACCACCATCCCAGTCATCAGGCGCGGTTAAGGTGCTCGTCATCCCGCTTTCACCCTTACTTTCAGCAGCGATTTTTACAGCCACCATCTCCTTCGCAGCCAGCGTTTCGATTCCGTCCATCTCGTCTTTTGGTATGTAAATTTGGTCCATTATCCGTTTTATATTGTTGTTTTTTTATAGTTTTGTTAATTGATAATATTGATATGTTAGTATTGGTATTGATTTTTAATAGATTAGTTAGTGTTGGTATGCTAATTTTTGTATATATATATATATAGGTTTGTTAGTATTGTTAGTATTAGTGTTGATATGTTAGTGATTTGTATTATAATGTTTGTAAGTTATTAGTGTTGATAGGTAGTGATATGTTAGTGTTAGTGCCCATATCTATATCTATACTATATTATAAAGCAAATAACTCATGTCTAACATTTTAAGTTTCAACATTTACTTCCCCAAAATGTTCCTCCTATCTATTCTATATTTACCTAAAATAACTATAATACCCTTTATCTCTCCTCAAATCTCAACCACTCATTTTTTTCTCTCTCCTCCATAGTTCATTTTATTCCTCTAATTCATTCAAAATCTTTTATCTCAAAAACCGTACATCGATAAATTATAAAAAATTATATGGGTGTTCTTAAAATTTAATTCTCTTTCATTAGAGAGGTCATTCGATATACTTTCGACGAATTTTTAAATCCGATGACGGAGCCCGTACGGCTAAGGGCGGAGCCCGTCAGGTAGATCACCTCACCATCACCGCCACCGCCATTACATCACCACCCCGCCATCACCTCCATCACCGCCGCAACGCGCGGGTACCTTTCTCTCGTTCTTAATAATGCCCATATGTTAGTGTAGAAAAATATAGATGAAAATAAGTATAAAAGGTATAATACTAGAAAAATAGATTGGAAAAATGTAGAAAAAAAAATAAGAAAAAGTAAATACAAATATACGTATAAAAAGAATACATAAAAGTAATTATAAAAAAGTTTTAAAAAAAAGAAAAAAAATAAATATAAAAAAAGTTATAAAAGTAGAGTATATAAGTATAAGAAAAAGTTTTAATAAAACTTAAAAAAAAATATATAAAAAAAAAGTATAAAAAACAAGTTTTAATAAAACTTTAAAAATATATATAAAAAAAGAATAAAAAAAAGTTTTAAAAAACTTAAGAAAAAAAATAAATATAAAAAAAGTTATAAAAGTAGAGTATATAAGTATAAGAAAAAGTTTTAATAAAACTTAAAAAAAATTTAAATATACGTTGATGTCATCATTTAATTATACCTCATCGGTGTAGAAATCGTTAGCGTCGTAGTCAAATTGAGGGGCCGCCTCCGGGATCTCAAATTCATCATTAGGCTCTTCTAACTGAAACTCGAAATTTTGATCACCCATATCTCCCCACATATTCTCAAAACAATCCATTTGAAAACACATTTATATCAATAATATTATTAAACATATATATACCTACTGTATGTAAATATCTATGCTATATGTATGTATGGATACATACCTGATGATCGAATGAAGAAACATAATTTATAAATGAAAAGGACGAGAGCAGAGAGCGAAAGCGATGGAAGAATGCAAATCAACGAATTCGAATTCAGGAATGGTATATAACGAAAAAGTCAGAAATGGGTCGTTTTTGTCCTATTAGACTTTCCGCAGCGACATCGCTGCAGAAAGTCTATAGGCTGAAAAGTCGATGTGACAAAACGCATTGTTGACTGTCATAGTCAACAGTGTACGGATAAGTGCAAAACTTTCTGCAGCGATGTCGTTGCGGAAAGTCTGGTCGGATTACAAATCCACTGGTCGGCCTACCTGGCGCCGTTAGTTTTTGGTGCATCCATTATATTTTAAGAGAAACTAACAAACGTAGGCGTACTGGTGCATCCACTTGCTGCTATTTAATCCACTTGTTGGTATTCAACCACCTCAAATATCTCTTGTTTCTCTTTATCTGGATCCGGCGAACAATGACACAAAATATTTATATAACAACGAAATGTTTGTGCATCCATCTATTCTTTTCTTCTTCTTCTTTTTTTCCTTTTAATCTGTTTAATTTAGGAATTTTGTTGTCAGCTCTAACCTAACACGTAATATATTTTAAATTTATATTATATTTATATTTATATTTATTAAATTTATATTTATATGTCAAACATCTCTCCGCCTTGCAATAATTAATTAACAAGAAATATATGTAACATAGTAATTTTATATTTTTAATGATTTAAATATCAATCATTTTTTTTCGGATCAAACACTACAAAAATATTACAACTATCTACAATTTTAGTTAGCGTAGACAAATTTTAAAAATTTGTAAATGACTCAATGAACTACCATATATTTTATAACATCACTTAATCACTTATTTTAATCACTTAGCTTATTTATTTTATAGCTGGTACATCAATTATTATCGACTAATATTCCTATACACAGATTCAAGAACATTGTCATACCGAAACAATATCTATGACAAAATTATGCATATTCATTTCATGACTTTTTAATATTTTTGTTATTATATCGATGATCTCATTTTGTTATTGCTTTTATGTCATCAAGTAAAGTTATATAGTACATCTTATTTTCACTCCCAAAGTATATTCTTATCCATTCTTGCCTCACTATCTATTTTCGAGTCATATTATACTACTAGATTAAACCCATGCATTGCATGGTAAGACGATTAGTTATGATAAATTTTTATAAATAGACGACTCGTATTATATTATCATACAATAAAATAATGTATCCACCAAATTTAGAGTATAGATAACAATATATTATAGCATCAAAGACAATGTATACATATGTATAACTACTTATTAAAATAGTAATAATTTTATATAAAATGCAATTATTAATAGATAAACGTAAGAAGAAGTTCAATTTGAATACATAAAACTTGAAATTGATATTATTATTATTATATTATCATCATTATTTATTGATGTATCTAATAGTAACCATAATAATTAATTTAAAGTATCAAATATCTAACAAATATAAATATAATGTTTTTATTAGACCATAATGTATTTGACAACTT
The DNA here is from genome assembly GCA_034093135.1 of Erigeron breviscapus. Taxonomy (NCBI): domain Eukaryota; kingdom Viridiplantae; phylum Streptophyta; class Magnoliopsida; order Asterales; family Asteraceae; genus Erigeron; species Erigeron breviscapus. The sequence continues at coordinate 95,901,002 of CM067173.1, read as the reverse complement.
AAAGGATCGTAAAGCCAATGAATTACTTTTGTGATCAAAACTTGATTATTGATTAATTATAAATCACTATTTGAAAATGATAAATGATAATAATAGTGATAATAGTAATAATATTAATAAATATAAAACATAAATATAAAATATAAAATTATAAACATTAAATTTAGGATAAATTAAATATACATACAATCATTTGAAAAGCACGTTAGGATTTAAAAAATAACCAATTAAATATTTCATAATAACTTTCCTAAATATTAGCCTTTTCCATCCGTATTTAAATTATATTTAAATTAAAAATATTTTTTTAGAAGAAAGTTAAGGATAATATACCATATAAAAATACCAAATATTTAAAATAATTACAACTACGCAAAAATCTAATTGTCATTTAAATAAAGATGTCACATATGATTTTTCATATGGCCCCAGCCAACGGGGTGTTCGTGGGCGTGTCGTCCAATCCGTCGACGAGGAAGCCATTGGCAGGCCCGTGTTCATGAGGCTCTTCGATGGAAGCGTGTCGTTGGGTCGAAAGGCGTCGACGAGGGGGAGCGTGAATGTGGGGTCCGATTCCTAATCAAACAAATAAAAAAACTTTTTTTATTTTCTAGATTTAATCTGTTTTATGTTTTTTTAAATTAATGTAATGTGTTTTTATTTAATGTAATGTTTTTTTATAAATAAAATTAAGTTTGTGTTTTTTATTTTGATATATTAAAATAAAATAAAAGTTGAGGAAGAGGTGGGGTTGGTAGTGAGTGAGGAAGAGGTGTTTTAGGAGAGAGAAAAGCTGATGTGGCAGTGAGGAAGAGCCAGGAAGGTGTCCTCGGTTGGCTGAGGCCTTAGTTATATAGAGAGAAAGGTATTTCATAATTTTTTTATTCATACTCTGCAACGCACAAGTTTAATCTAGTAATTAAGGTTCTAGGAATTGGAATCCCCCCTAATTATTAGAAACAATAAGAAAGTTGTATCTTCGATAAGAATAAAACACAAAATTATTATCATTAATAATATTATTATTAAGATTCAGACTAAATCAATTAAATAAAGATTGATGTTATACAAATCATAGGATCAAATATAGAAACTCATAATATGATTCATATATCAAGATGATATTTAATCAGAGGAAATCATAATATAGAAACTCTCGCGTTGATTCATATATCAAGATGATATATAATTACAATACACACGAAATCAGAATATAAAATTTGAGAAAAAATCTTGTCATTTTTCATTCCATGGGTCCAATCTTGGTACCACTTCTCCCTTGGGGAGTTAATTGTTTGCTTGATTTGTTCTTATTATTTGCTTTATATGTGCTGCTTTGTGTATCTGTGCCTATTATCGGATTGTTTTTGTGTTGCTTGGCTTGTTTTGCGTTTGTTTGGTATTTGGTTTTTTATTCATTTCTTTGGGGAGTAACTCTTGTTCTCCCTTTTATTATTACTATTTGCTATTCTTTATTTTTTGTATGGCATCGTCATCGTCGTATACCAACTATATTGTAGTTTTCTCATGCTTCTTAGTCATCATCATCGTCGTATACCAACTATATTGTAGTTTTCTCATGCTTCTTAGTCATCATCATCGTCGTATACCAACTATATTGTAGTTTTCTCATGCTTCTTAGTCATCATCATCGTCGTATACCAACTATATTGTAGTTTTCTCATGCTTCTTAGTCATCATCATCGTCGTATACCAACTATATTGTAGTTTTCTCATGCTTCTTAGTCATCATCATCGTCGTATACCAACTATATTGTAGTTTTCTCATGCTTCTTAGTCATCATCATCGTCGTATACCAACTATATTGTAGTTTTCTCATGCTTCTTAGTCATCATCATCGTCGTATACCAACTATATTGTAGTTTTCTCATGCTTCTTAGTCATCATCATCGTCGTATACCAACTATATTGTAGTTTTCTCATGCTTCTTAGTCATCATCATCGTCGTATACCAACTATATTGTAGTTTTCTCATGCTTCTTAGTCATCATCATCGTCGTATACCAACTATATTGTAGTTTTCTCATGCTTCTTAGTCATCATCATCGTCGTATACCAACTATATTGTAGTTTTCTCATGCTTCTTAGTCATCATCATCGTCGTATACCAACTATATTGTAGTTTTCTCATGCTTCTTAGTCATCATCATCGTCGTATACCAACTATATTGTAGTTTTCTCATGCTTCTTAGTCATCATCATCGTCGTATACCAACTATATTGTAGTTTTCTCATGCTTCTTAGTCATCATCATCGTCGTATACCAACTATATTGTAGTTTTCTCATGCTTCTTAGTCATCATGAGCGGTTGTCGTAGAGGTATCGTTTTTTACTTGACTCTTCCATCCGACGAGTCTAGGGTGCCTCAAGTATATATGATAAAGGATTATTCTGAAAATGTTGAATCTGAGTTGGAAGATGCTAGGCCTCCTAGTTTGATTAGTGTCATCGAGTTCAAACCTGTCGGGGCTAGGTGTGTAGGTCTTAAAGATGCATTTTATGGAAATGTAGCCATGGACATTGCCCGATGTTTCTTGTCCAATATTGCTTATGATTATCCTATTTGTTTTGATTCTCTAGTAGGTTCGAGGGTGGATAAAAGGGATCGAGTGCCTTGATTATCCTAATTTATAATATCACCAAATAGATGCCGGAACCCTCCATAATGGGCATCCAGCGGTGCAGCCACACATACATGCACAATGGATGTCGTTCTCGAAATTCTGTATATCAAAAAGACCGGTGCATCACTTGAGCCCCTATGTTGAGCCTCGCACCTACTAGAGAATAAAAAAAAATAGGAAAATCACAAGCAATAATGGGCAGAATACATTGGGCAATGTCCATGGCTACATTTCTATAAAATGCATTCCCATGACCCACTACCTAATCCTAACAGGTATAAACTGGAAGACACTAATCAAACTAGGAGGCATAGCATCTCTCAACTCCATTTCGATACTTCCAGAGTAGTCCTGTATAGTATACACTAAAGGCACTAGGACTCGTTGGATTGAAGAGTGAAGTAGAAAATGATACCTCTACGACAACTATGCGGTCCCTTAGGATGACTAATGGTCCCGGAAAAACTACAATATAGTTGGTATACAACGATGATGAGGACGATGCCATACAAAAAACAAAGAATGGAAAATAGCAATGATAAAAGAGAACAAAAGGTACCTCAAAGCAAAAAAATAATTAAAAAAAAAAAAAAAAAAATGAAGCAACCACAAAACAAGCCAAGCAACACACAGAAAAAAAAGAAAAAAAAAACAATCCAATGGGCTAAACACCCTATCCTCGATCTAATGAATAAGTGGGATAGCCACTAACTCACTTCTGCTAAAGCAAATAATAAGAATAGATGAAGCAAACAATCAACCCCCAAGGGAGAAGTGTAGAATGGAAAGTGACAGTTTTTTCTCTCAAATTATATATTCTGAATTTGTTTGTATTGTGGTTATACATCATCTTGAATATGAATCATCGTTTGAGTTTCTATATTCTGATTGCGTTTATATTTTGATTATATATCATCTTGATATATGAATTATCGTATGAGTTTCTATATTCTCATCATTTGATTTGTATAACAACAACTTTTATTTGATTTATTTAGTCCGAATCTTAATAATAATATACACGTTTATATTAAACAATATTATAATTATTAAAAGAAAATTACAATACAAACAATTATATATTTCACATAATAGTGCTCAGGCCCGTCCAATGGACGAGTAGTCTCAAAATATATTAATCAAAACTAAAAAGTTGTAATTCAAGTATATGTATTAAATAGATAGGGAATAAAAAGTATAGTTGCAGTAACAAAAAGCAGCCGATCATATAGTTACCCAAAGAAACCACAATGTAATGAACCAAATTTTATAACAATATACCTAAAAAAACTAAAAAATTCATTACAAGCCATAATCAAGATATTGAATCTAGTTAACCCTTTTTTTTCAACTTTAGTTAAATAGAAAATTTAGTTTGTTATATCTAAGACAAACACAAACAACAATTTTAGACTATAATTACGAAAACTAAAGAAGGAAACATATGAAAATTAACTCCATATAAATATTGAATCTAGTTAACCCCCTTTTTTTTCAACTTTAGTTAAAAAAAAAATTTAGTTTGTTATATCTAAACTTAAGACAAACACAAACAACAATTTTAGACTATAATTATGAAAACTAAAGAAAAATATATAATATGAAAAATACATACCAATTCATCAACAAAGACCATCTCGAACGTTTTGATTTTCTTTGGGTTGTTCCACTCCGAAACAGTCCATACATGCACAACACGGAGTCGTAGATGATGGTTAACATGTGTTGGCTTAAGATCTTTAAGATAAACTAATGTTGTCTTATTTTTTGTTGTTGAAGAAGAAGCCATGATGAACTTATAATGGATTACAAAACAATAACATAAGAATTCAATGTTAAATAATTATAATATAATAATAATGATTAAATATATGAACAAAGTATATAATTAAAAACCTATTTGGTCGTAGGTTTTTTTTTGGCCGTATGTTTTTTTTTGGTTTAGAATATGTGAGGGTTTTTTCTAGGTTGTATATATATATAGATAATAATAATAATTTTTTGGGAGACTTTTAAGGATAAATATAAGGTCGGCCATTTGTTTATTTATTAAATAAAAATTAAAAAATTAGAGGATTAATAAGGAGGGAGGATTAGACTCAAGAGGGGGATTAGGGGTGTCAAGTGTACTCAACCCCCTCTTTTAGTTATATTATAGATATATGCACAATTGTCACATTTTTTTGTGGATTTAAAAAATATTATGCCTCCAAATAAATACTTTAAGATGCATTTTCTTTC
>CM067173.1:95731114-95893614 GCA_034093135.1 Erigeron breviscapus | reverse complement strand
TGTTTTTGTTGTACATGATAATGCTTTTGTGTTTTGCAGGATCCTGAAATAAGGATCATCATTCAGGATACTCAGGAAATAAGCTAACGGTCGAAAATAAATATCAAGACTTATCCAGCCTCCTAAGGAAGAAAAGAAACGTGCAATCCCTTGAATATCGGAACAAGCTCGAAGAATAAATGTGTCAAAGAAGACTCAACATTCACTTTTTGATCTTCAGCACGTTGAACAGTATCACACGGAGGATCCCAGATTTTTCGGATAGTTAGTTAGGAATTTACATTATAAATAAGAGGTGATTGATCGAGATTAGGAGAACTGCTCACACACTTGTATTCTCACACACTTACTCACTGCATACTTGCTTTCTTTTTCGTTCATTAGCTCGATCAAATCACTCTCACCCTCATTGTATTGTAATCACCCACAATAATAATAAAAGAACTAAGGAAGGGTCGATTGAATCCTCCCGGGGTTTTTTACCTAAGATCTCTTAATTGGATCAAGGGTTTTTTCTCGTCAACAAAATTTTGGTGTCATTGTGCTTTTCGTTTTTTCTTTAAGATCCTAGCTTTAATTTTCAGTGCTTTACTTTTATCTTCAACGGTTTTCTTAATTACTCAAAGTATTTCTGTCTCAAAGGCTTTCATAAAACTCTTTTTGATAAAAACTCTTAGTTTTAGTTATTATATTTAAGAAAACTTTACTTTTAATTGAAGATCCTAAAACACCAAACCCCACTTACAAATCTTCGGTACTTGAGTTGTCTAAAATCCTTCCTAAAATTATCTTAGGTAATTTTTGACCGAAACAATTTGGCGCCCACCGTGGGGCAAAAAGGTGTTTTGCAATTTAATCACACTCCTAGATTTTCAGTTTCGAAAACTTTCTCAAACCAATCTGCAAAAGATGTCGACCTCTCAAAATGCTTCCTCTGCTGCTTCTGGATCTGTAACTCTGAAGAATTTAATTAATAAGCCTCCAAAAATAATAATAATAAAAATACTGGGAAGGCTATTGATGATTCGTCTGCAGGATATGATCCGAATCGCCCGATGCCTCCAACGCCACGACCATATCCAGAATCATCCCTGGATTCGCAGGTAAAAACTACTCATCATGAATCCAGTGCTGACACAGATGTTTTTTCTATGTTTAGGGTTCTTCAGGAACAAATGAAGAAAGCACAGACAGAGAATATCTCTAGATTTGATATCTTGGAGTCGAGAATGATGGAAAGCAGGAATCAAGGGCCCAGGACTCAAGAGATCAGAATTCACGATCTTGAGAGACCAGAAGAATCTCCTCTGAACAACAGGAGTATTAATTTTGGAGGAACAGGGACTCAAGGGACTCAGTCAATGGGTCATATGTTCTCTACTCCCCTCCAAAATCTGGATCCGCTTCCTTCTTTCATGCAGGAAATAACTCAAATAATAACGAACAAACCCCTCCATCATCTTCGGGGGTTCCAGGTTTCACTCCTCCCTCCTTTAATTGCGAAAATAATGCTAACCAAATGCAGGATAATGTTGCAAATGCGTATTTGGCAAGAGAGTTGCAGAAAATCAAGGAACTGATTTCGACAGTTCCGGGATTTTGTCAGCCAATCCCAGAAGCAGATCCATCTTCATACAGAATTTCCAGATTTGCACCAGCCATAGCTAATGTGGAAATTCCCAAGAAGTTCTCAGCGCCTCATATGAAAACATATGATGGAAAGCACAGACAGAGAATATCTCTAGATTTAATATCTTGGAGTCGAGAATGATGGAAAGCAGGAATCAAGGGCCCAGGACTCAAGAGATCAGAATTCACGATCTTGAGAGACCAGAAGAATCTCCTCTGAACAACAGGAGTATTAATTTTGGAGGAACAGGGACTCAAGGGACTCAGTATTCACGATCTTGAGAGACCAGAATTCACGATCTTGAGAGACCAGAATTCACGATCTTGAGAGACCAGAATTCACGATCTTGAGAGACCAGAATTCACGATCTTGAGAGACCAGAATTCACGATCTTGAGAGACCAGAATTCACGATCTTGAGAGACCAGAATTCACGATCTTGAGAGACCAGAATTCACGATCTTGAGAGACCAGAATTCACGAGAGATATCTCTAGATTTAATAGCTTGGAGTCGAGAATGATGGAAAGCAGGAATCAAGGGCCCAGGACTCAAGAGATCAGAATTCACGATCTTGAGAGACCAGAAGAATCTCCTCTGAACAACAGGAGTATTAATTTTGGAGGAACAGGGACTCAAGGGACTCAGTCAATGGGTCATATGTTCTCTACTCCCCCTCCAAAATCTGGATCCGCTTCCTTCTTTCATGCAGGAAATAACTCAAATAATAACGAACAAACCCCTCCATCATCTTCGGGGGTTCCAGGTTTCACTCCTCCCTCCTTTAATTGCGAAAATAATGCTAACCAAATGCAGGATAATGTTGCAAATGCGTATTTGGCAAGAGAGTTGCAGAAAATCAAGGAACTGATTTCGACAGTTCCGGGATTTTGTCAGCCAATCCCAGAAGCAGATCCATCTTCATACAGAATTTCCAGATTTGCACCAGCCATAGCTAATGTGGAAATTCCCAAGAAGTTCTCAGCGCCTCATATGAAAACATATGATGGAACAACAGATCCTCAGGAGCATGTGGCTCAATACTTGGAGAAAATGGAGACAGTTCAATTTATATAAGTTCTTGACGTACTTTAGACTTGATTTATGTGCTTATATGAAGGTCAACTTGATCTTAATTCTTGACTTATATGACGAATTTATGACTAAATTCGACGAATTAATAAAGTTCTAGACTAAAAATAATTGCAAATGAGTCCTTGCATTTATGATGTTCATTTAATATGAGAAGACTATAAATAGAAGGTTTAGTGAGAGAAAACCCTATTCATTATCACTCTCAATTTCACTTCTCTCACTAAAAACCTCTCCAGGCAGCCATAACCAACCACAAATTCATATTTTGATTTTTGATTGTAAAATCGAAATCGTGTGTACTTTTAGCATCCCTGTGATAATCAAAACGTATTTCTGGAAGCATTTCTCAGGTAACAACAACATTTGATGGGTTTTTGAGCAAATTAAAATGTACTTTTTCAAGTTCATGTTCTTGATGATTTGGTCCAATTTTTGAATGAAAATCGTCTTAAAAGTTAATGGGTTAGTGTCTAAATGTATTTAACAACATTGGTATGAACAAATCGGGGTCATAACATGCTTTAATCTACAAACCCGTTCTTGAAAATGAAAGTACAACTTGTTCTTGAAGTCACAACATGTTTATGTATATTTGATCTTGAAATCAGTAAAAGTGTTAAGAGATAATGTTATTATGTATATATGTACTAGTACTACGTCCAAACAGGTTCTGAAAATCGATCTAGACCTCCGAATTGTGCGAGTGTGTTGTTCAGCCCGTTTTGGGCATTAGGACGGTCTTGGATGGGACGATCTTGTCCCAAGATCGTCCTAGGCAACCCGTCTTGGTGCCTTGTGCTTGTTCGTGATTTGTGTGGTGTGGTATGTGGTACTTATTGGGTAACTGATCCTCTAGGGATCGGTTTTGCTCAAACAAACGATCTTAACTTAGCTAAACCGTGAAACGATCTTGTTCTGATGCAGTCCAGGACGATCTTGGCTAAGCAACCTAGGACGATCTTGGTCTATCTAGGACGATCTTGACCATATGAATCCTAAAACGATCCTGTCTTCATTCCACCCTAGGACGATCTTGTTCTCGATAAACCATAGGACGATCCTTGTGTCTCTTAAAACGATCTTGACTATAGCTTGGCTCTAAAACGATCTTGGCTTAAGACACCCTAGGACGATCCTGGACATGGTTGCTCTAAACGATCTTAACTTAGATAAACCTTGAAACGATCTTGTGCTATAAACCTTGAGACGATCTAAATTGCTAGACATTAAAACGATCTTGGCAGATTAAACATTAAAACGATCTTGATGCCTTGAATAACTAAGACGATCTTGAGTTGAGTACAAATGAGACGATCTTGAACCACTAGTTCCTAGGACGATCTTGAAGTACCTAGGACGATCTAATTGTCCAAAACCCTAGGACGACTTTGTGCAACCTTAAAACAACTTGTACTTATTCTATACTATACCACACTTGATCCCTAATCATCTAATCAGTTCATAACAACATCATTACTTGATTAAACACATCAAAGGCTGATCATTTACATTTAAACTAGATCATGGTTCGATCTAAGACGGCGTACAAAGTGCAAACTTTAATTAAGTACAACTAAGACTTGTCCTATCTGGATTACTAATGTACGAGTTCTATGAACAGTTAATTAAGTTCTTAAGGCTACAAGTTCATTGTTAAAGACATGTTCAACTCATTAACACGATAAGTAACTATGTGTGAGTTCAAAGACGTTCAGTTCGAGTCCAGTTCATGTACTTAAAGTTCATTTAAAACTCTTTTGAGTCAAAACGTTCAAAGATCTTCAAAGGACCAAATCATCAGTTCATCAAGGACATTTCAGTAATTAATTAGTCATTGGAACTAATATGTGTGCATATCTATGGACAATAACTTGTACTTAGGCATCCATCAAGACGTACTTGGATTTCGATAGATATAACTTATCTATCTCGGTGCTTGTTCTCTGTGCTATAAATTGTGCTTGTACCAGATCGCTGTGAGTTCACTAATCCCCCTTTCGTACATTTTGTTCAAGTTCTTTTATCGGGGACTGAAAAGCATGAAAACTACTTTGTACTTGTACATATGTTCTTGAACTATTTCACGTACTATTTTACGATCTTACGAGGTATTTATGATATGATTCCTAATTATTTAAAAGAGTATTTAAGTCTTGAATGGGCAGGATCTTAAATACATTTATACTGTTTAAGGGAGTATTTAAGTCTTGAATGGGCAGGATCTTAAATACCTCCATACTACTATATTGATCTTTAACATGTTCTAGTTCGTACTTGTACTTGTTCAGTTCTTATTCACTGCTATCAATTCATATCCCACAGTTCAGGGATTGAACCGTAGATAATTATGGACAGCGCTGTTTAGGGTAGGCCCACCCTCATTCTCCGCAGTTCTGGAGGATGCATATTATTTGTTCTTGTTCTGATTTAGATCTTCGTGAAGTACTTGATTATTATGTGCATAAGTTCATTACAGTTCAGTTCTGGCCAATCGGGTTAGCAGTAACAATACACTTAAAGTTCATTATGCGTTCTTGTACTGTTCTTACTATTACAAAGTACTTTTGTTAAACGTACAGATCTTATGACTTGTCCTTACCCTACATATTATTATATGTATACGTACTAGTACCTTATGTGAATCTCACCAACTACTTTTGTAGTTGACCTTTGAACTTACATGCTTTTCAGGCTAGACTAGTAGATCTCTTAGCATAGGAGTCTTCCTCTTTAAAGCTCATCTCTTTTGGCGACTGTTCGTACGTTCAAGACCGGAAGCTGTGAAGATCTCCCTTTGCTTATTCAGTTCAGACTCCTGTACTCAAGACATTGTTCTGTCTTTTGATTATTAACTATTCTGGGTATATCCCAAATGCTGTAATAACTTTTATACTTCTTTTCTTTATGTTATTGGCTGTGTTGGAACTTGTACTATGTGCTTTTGTGCTTGTCTGTGCATCCCGTATATTCCGCTTTAGCGGGGTGTTGGGCAAGCAGAGCCAACAACAGCCACCAAGGCCAAATCACCTCCAGCTAATGCTCGAATAATTAATTATATTGCAGGAGGATCAGAGGTGTGTGGCACATCTTTTTCAGCAGCAAAAAGAAATGCAAAGGAAGCAAAATCTGAAAGAGGAGATAGGCCAATTCAGAGATCCAGTGTGCTACGCATGGACAAAGTAACATTTGAAGAAGACGATATGGACAGCATTCAGGATCCTCATCATGATGGTTTAGTTGTTACTTTATATGTGGCTAACCATTTTGTGCGCAGGATCTTAATTGACAATGGCAGTTCGGTCAATATCATAAGATTAGAGACGTTGAAAAGGATGGGGATCTGTGAAGAAGAAATTGGCGGGAAATCTACAGTTCTCGTTGGTTTCAGTGGTGAAACAAAGAACACCTATGGCGAAATTAAGTTGCCAGTTTACGTCGAAGGGGTAAATTCAATGCAAAATTTTTGTGTAATTGATTCTTTACCTTGGCTGCAATATTATTTTAGGTAGGCCGTGGATACACGAGATGAGAGCTTCCCCTTCAACTTATAATCAATGTGTGAAGATCCCGACTCCTTGGGGGGTGGTGAAGATAAAAGGAGATCAGCAGGATGCTAAAGAATGCTATATGGCCTCAATGAAGCCTACAACCAAGCCTACTGAAGCATAGCAATTAAAGAAGAACATCTTCGATGTCGAAGAAATTAAAGATCAAGATGTAAAAGAAATGCCAATATCGAGTGAAGATCCTGACATCAAGGTGTTCATTGGAAGAAAGATACCGGAGGATATTGAAAAAGATCTTATTGAGTTTCTAAGCAGAAGAAAATCTACGTTTGCTTGGAAACAAGAAGATATGACAGGTATTTCTAAAGATGTTATTACTCATAAATTATGAATTGATAAAAGTTTCAGGCCTATTCAACAAAATAGAAGAAAATTTGCTCCGGAAAGAAATGCAATTATCCAAGAGGATTTTGAAAGGCTGTTGAAGACTCTTGAAAGCTAAGATGATCAGAGAAGTGAAGTTCCCATAATGGCTCGCAAATGTTGTGGTCATACAGAAAAAGAATGGAAAATGGAGGGTCTGTGTAGATTTTACAGATCTCAACAAGGCCTGTCCTAAGGATCCTTTCCCGCTACCACACATAGATGCAATGGTAGATGCTACAGCTGGACATGAAATGCTGACGTTCATGGATGCGTCTTCAGGATTTCAACAAATTCAAATGGAACCTGAAGATCAAGAAGCAACAGCTTTCATGACTCCCACAGGTATATATTGTTATACTGCTATGCCTTTTGGATTAAAAAATGCAGGTGCAACGTACCAAAGGTTGGTTAATATGATGTTCAAAGACCAACTGGGGGATACGATGGAAGTCTACATCAGGCTTTCATAAAACTTGATAAAAACTCTTAGTTTTAGTCATTATATTTAAGAAAACTTTACTTTTAATTGAAGATCCTAAAACACCAAACCCCACTTACAAATCTTCGGTACTTGAGTTGTCTAAAATCCTTCCTAAAATTATCTTAGGTAATTTTTGACCGAAACAATGATGATGGTTTCATTTTTCGATCGGTTGATTCTTGTAGACTGTTACACTTTTCCGGCGAAGTCAAGTTTTTCCGGCGAAATGTAATTCGGATTTCTTTTGGTTAGGGTTTTTGCGCGATTGAATTCTGAGTTGATTGCAACTTGTTTTGGGTCCTGATTCGAAAAAACGTACGAGTAATCGCCATTTTTAGTTCTCTGACGAGTTTCTGAATTTTCTGGAAATCGTTAAATCAGAAATTTGTTGGTTAGGGTTTATTCGGACTTCTATTGTGACCTTTTTCGTACCGGTTTCGTGTTCTGAATTGAAGAAAAGAAAGATATATTACGAATTTAACTTTTCCGACGTACCGGTTTATTTACCGAAGTGATTACTGTAAGTGCACATCTATGTCAATAGCAGTCTAGATTGTTTGGGCTTATATTGTTATGTCTTTGTAATGTGATTGTTATTAATGAACTTAGTATTATGCATAGAATACTAGATTAAGTTTAAGTATTGAATGTGTAGTAAATCTGCTAAGTGTGAATTGCGAGTTCGCAATTCACAGAGGAAATGCGACCTAGTAATTGCAGGGTCAATTACGAGGCAGGTCACTGATTTACGACCTCGTAAATGTGACGGGCTGGGCTGGAAATGCGAGGCCGACTCGCTGAAGCCCATGTCGCACGATTCCTATAAATACCGAACCCTAACAGGGATTAGGGTTGAACATTTGTCGAAATTTCGAGCATATTTGTGCAGGTTAAGTCGTCAAAGCTTGTTCCGCTAGCCTAGAGAAGATCTGCGAGGCAGCAGATGATCTGAAGGCTTATTGTTGATCACCAAGTTATAGTGAAGGATTCCGCACCTCAAGATAACTGGAGCAAGCTATTAACGATCCGTACCAGGGGACTTACAATTACTTAGAAAATCTGGGTTTGTGTTTGAGTGTGGAAGAAGAAGAAAAAGGGATCATGGTGAAATGACATATATGCCCCTCACTTAACGAACCTAATAGACGGTTGTTAGTCGCGGAGTGAAAAGTGAAAAAATTGACCAACTTTAAGGTTTTTTCTGTAATTAATTCACTTAAGGGCAATAACTGAAAATCCTGCCAACTTGAAGGACCAAAAATGTAATTTTGTCAGTACATTTGACACAATATCTATTTAAGAAAGTATTTAAAGTCATAATCAAAGTGTTTGAGGTCAAATTAACCCGGTTCATCATTTCACAGACATAACAATTTACCCATTTGATCCCTTATCAGGCTCGCACACTCTACTTCTAGTATAAACTCGTGATCTCGACCGTAACAAGCATATCAAAAAGATAATGAAGAAACAAGCTAATCCCAGGTATTCTGGAGGTGACTACGAAGATAATATTGCTTGACCCGTTTCAGTAATAGTCTCACGCCATTAGACAAAATATGGAGTTTTTATGAAGTAATGCTGACAAAATAAGCTTGTAGGAGTGACCCTAGATAAACTTCTACTGATTATACATTTGGCATAATCTAATTAGCCTATAATACTGGTTGTTCGACCCATGAGTCTTTTTCAGCTTTAGATTCCAATATATCGTTACTTAGTTTAGTTTCTACTAGCTCAAGTACTTTCACGCACCTTTCAGCCTTTTCAAACACCTCTTGTACAGCCATGATCTCTGCATTTCTCTCTTCCAGATCCATATGGGCCTCCTGCTTTACCGAAGTAGTGGTTGATTTTATCTCCATGAGCATAGTTGACTTTTTCATAGCCTCATTCTTTTTGTAAATGGCCTCTAAATGAGCTCTAATCCATGACACATTAACATTGACTGCATCTACATCTGATACTTGGCTCTTTATTTCCTCCATCTCGGAAAGGATTTTTGTAACATCATCTGTTAGAATTCGCCTTACAACTTCACAAACTACCTCAAGCAAAGATGCTCTCAAAGAAGCTGTTTTGAATACACATTCAGCTGCAATGTCACCGTGTTTTGTGAAAAGTGCTTCAAGTATCCCTGAAACTTCCTCTTTCACTTTGTAGCCTCGAACACAAATAGTGCCACTTCGAGGAGATGAAACCTTTTCATGAAGAGGTTCTAAAATTGGTTCTTTTGCCCACAAGTCTTCTTCAGCCTTAGATTCCAATATATTGTCATTAAGATTCTTTTCAACAAGATCAAGTACTTTCACATACCTTTCACCATTTTTAAACCGTTCTTTAGCAGCCACGAGCTTAGTAAATCTATTTTTCAGATCCCTTTCTATTTCCTTTCTAACCAAAATGGCGTTTTCTTTCGTTTCTACGAGCAAAGTGTACTTTTTCGTGGCAGCCGCCCTTTTGTAAATGGCTTCCAAGTGAGCACGAAGCCACAACACATCAAAGTTAGCTGCCTCTAAATCTGACATCTGGCTTTCTATTTCTTCCGTTTTAACAATAACTTCATTGTTTTGTACTCGCCTGACAACTTCACAAACAACCTCAAGCATAGATGCTCTGACAGAAATTACTTTGAATTTACATGCAGCTGCAATGTCACCGTATTTCTGGAAAATGGCTTCAAGCACCGGTGCTACCCTCCGTTTCACATTATAGCCTTGGACACAGATTATGTCGCAACGAGGAGATGACACCTTTCTCGGGAGTGCCTGTCCCAGCAGTAAAAAAAATAATAATAAAGATTGGTGGTGGCAGTATGAGATGGTCAGGTTGGGTAATGGGTCACGCAAGTTGGGTTGACATGTTAGTTTTTTCTACTATAACATACAAGAAGTTCAAACATATAAAGAGAGGCAGGAAGAATATACACAATCCGGCACAGGAGCTACCTTTTTAACCAACTCCGGGTGTTCTTGATTCACGTCTAAGAGTTCTTCATCACCATTATCATGCAATGCCTAAAATTATATGGCAAAACATGTTAGTCTGCAATAAAAGAATAATTGGAGTGGAGAGTTGTTTATGTTTGCTTTGCTCCCCGTAGGAGAATAAAGTTTTGCATTTTTTATTTATTTAATAGAGTTGTTCATAAATGATATTTGAAGACCAGAATTCGGAAGGCAATACCCATTTATGCTTAAACAGGTCAATTTGGGTTATAATTCGCCTCTAGCAGATAAAATGGGTAATTTTAGAAGTTTGTTAATATGGAAACGATGTGAATGGTTGGAATCGGGTCAACAGTCACTCGAAATCTTTTCAATATGCATAGAACTGCCTAAATCGTAATATGTCAGAAGTTAATTATAGTTGTAATAATATAGTTTTAAAATCATATTCAAAACACTATATTTCAAAGCTCAAGAAAAGAAACAAAAAATGAAGTTACTTAAAGTGCCTCACTCCGAAATACCCATTTTGACCCGTACCCAACCTAATCTAATCTTGCCACCTAAGAATAGTTTCCAAAGAAGATAGTGTTTCTTCTTTGGAGTTCTATTTCTCAAGATTCCTCATAACCTGAGTAAATGATTTTGGTTGCGTTGGTGGTGAAATATCAGATTCTTCTTCACTTGCAAACAAAACGTCAAAACTTTTATATATAAAAATGGCATTTGTAAATGTAACCATAAGATGATTATGACACAAAACTTATACCATGATATGAAAGTGAACTTAGTCACTCCAGTAATCACTACTATGAATAATTTTAGGTCTATTTAAGCACCAATCACAAAAGATTTCAAATCATATATTTAAGGTAAGCACATTTACCCGCATGACACTATCAACTGGCGGTGTTATCTCCCTCTCGATGTGAAGATGTCGGGTATCCTCAGCTACAAACTCTGATGTCGTTGGCATCTCCATATACATGTCACCTAGTTGTCTATCTTCAAAAAGATCCTGCATAAGAAAATTTACCAGAACAATGTACTTTTTAAAAATATCCAAACAAATCAAAGAAATAGCTGCCTCCATATGGCAGTTGTGATACAATACCTTTTCGATTAGCACTAACTGAAGTAACAAATGAACAGTAAAAAAAAGAGAAAAGTAAACACACATTAACCTCATTTTCAAACTCAGACATCTTCGGCATCTTTGTTTGGACTTCAGGTGGTCGTCTATCGTTCGAGATTGCCTACATACGAAAAATATACTATCTGATATCATCTTTTTAAAACTTTTTTAAAAAATGAAAAGGAAAAGGTTTAAAGATAAAACCTCGACACGTTCCTGTAGCCTTGAGACATCCCCATCTAACTTCCTGTATACGTGAAACAAATTGGTTACTTCTTTCTCTATAGGCACCAACCACTTCTGGTGACAAGCGGTGGTGTCAGGACAAGCATAGTTGCATCAGCTGTCTCGTCAAGATGGTCGTGGCGGCATCTGTCACTGGAAGTAGCAAATGAAGGTGAAACGGAGTACCATGCATCTGGGCCCTGACCCGACTGTGATGGAAATGCAGCTCGGGTCTTCTCCACCGCTTGCTGAAAATAATCAACATAAAAATAAAAAATATTATGTTTGCCAGTTAATTTCGTCCATTTGGGCCAAAATAGTTCTTTCTAACATAAATCAACATGTAACATAGTTTGGTTTAGTATAACATGGAACTAAGCAAAAAAAGTTCCATAGTATGATGAGAGGCAGGAAATATATACAGAATCTGATATAGGAGGCCCGTTGTCAGCCCATTCCATCCGTTACCGCTTGGGGTCAAAGGGTTCTACAAAATGATCATCAGGCCATAACTACAAAGATTAAGCAAAACAGGTTAGTCTACATACATAGTAGTTGGAATGAAGAATTGTTCAAGTTTGTTATTAGGGACCAGAATCAAGGTGGTTATACTTTGCTTCTATTATGTCAACGGGGTAAATTATGTATAACGGAAAGGACTTGAATGATTTACACCCAAAATTAAATTTTAGTTTTCTTTTCAATTTTTCATAATTAAGACATCAAATATTTTAGTACAAAAAAAAGGAAAAGACAAAAAGTGTTTCAGCTAGCCTGACCCATAATGCTCTGCTCCAAAACCCACTTTGACCCACATTCAACCTGATCAACCATTTTTCAGCCTCTAACTCATATAGTTAAAATATATATATATGGGAGAGAACCGTGAGAACCACTAGTTTCCCTCCCTCTTTCTCCTTTTTTGTGTGGTTTTTTAATTTTTTAATTTTTAATTTTTATTTTTTGAATTTTTTTTTGTTTTTTATTTTCTTTTAACAAAAACCCATTCCAAAAAAAATAAATTTTTTTTTTTTTTTGTAAAAAATCATATGGGTTACGTGTTGAAAACGTATGGATACGGTACGGGCGTTGCCCTCATCCGTTCTAAAGGGGTTGTCACCGGACGCATATGGGAATGGTATGGATTTGATGGGCGGCGATCCAAGAGATGGTGGCGGTTTGATACGGTACGGGCGTAGCCCTTAACTCTAAGGGCTAAGCCCTTAGAGATGTTTTTTTAGTGGTTCTCACGGTTCTCACCAACATTTTTGTTCTCACTTGATCACTTCACTATATATATATTCTCTTGCGTTTTCAGCTTTGTTGCAGATTGGGTCAGCATTTGATGGTGTATCATCACATGAATGAGTTCTGTTTTCATGTTCATTTACATCTTGAAAATGTGATCAGTGCCTTACCATGTCCAGAATGTTTCCACTACCCTTTGGACCCTCAAATTTCCTCTTGTGAGTTGCATCCTCCCGCAACTTGCTTGCCTCACTTGTAGATGAAATGGTTTCTCTCAAAGAACCATAAACTTCTTTCTTCGCCACCTAAACAATTTTTAATATGAAAAATGTTATATGTAATGTGCAACAGATGTTATGGCAGAGTTTGGCCTAACTTGTAAAAAGCTCAAAGTACAACCAATTAGCAGTAGGAGTCTCCATAGAGTTGTATAGATGCTTAAAGTATATTCCAATATGGGACTCGGGTCTTACCCAATACCATATTACGTACCTTATCTGGGAGATGTAATAGGAGTCGAGAAGCGCAGTTCTTGATAATTTTTCTTGCTAGTTGCCAACGAACAGGCGAAGTAATCTAGAAGACAAATAATACTTTAGAAACAATACTTTACTACACAAAGTAATTAGTGGTCAGAGAAACATAATCATCACCTGTTTCTCCTTTCTTGCACTTGTGACCAAAAGTTCTACAAGCTCAAGGTTAAATGACTCACTTTTCTCTATGATCATGGTCATAATTTTCTTCATATAAAGTAAAACAGTAGCGGAACTAGAGCTAAAAGTCAGAAAAAGAAAGAAGAAACTTAGTTGGGCTTAAAAAGTCTGCTCTAAACAAAAATAAGCTCCTAAAAACAACTGAAGGGTTGAACACTTTGTGATTATATATTTTCTTACTTAGCAACGATTAAAAACTGTTTAAATAGTCTAACTATGAATCCGTCCATCTGCAGGTCAGACATTAGCACCGAAAACTTAACCCTGCTTAATGTTTTGACAACTTTAGTCATTTTCACATAGCTTCCAAAAGATGCAGACGATAGTTTCTCAAAGGTAATTACAGTCAGTTCAACCAGTTCCTGACAAGAAAAACAAAACAATTACTAGCAGGGAGTTACATGTTACAGTATGTTGAAACGATTTCACACAAATGTTCATGAAGATGTTTTAGTACCTTCATCTGTTCCTTGTTGCAAGGGGCATCCATAATTCTTAAAATCTCACATATGCAACATGCAACTAAGATGTTCACATTCATATCAGAATGGCCCGTCAGTTCTTTAGCAAACAGTGCCTCGGTTACAGGAAGCATTGGATATCCCCATGATTTAAACAGGCGTGATCGTCTTTGGATCTTAATTAGAAGTTTCTCCATTTGCTATATATTGTGAGAAAATAAAACATCATTAATACTAAAAAGGGCAAACTGCAAAACAAGGTACTAAACTGTCCCTTCTTATTCCCAAGGTTGTAAATAACGGTCGGCGGTCACTCGGCGGCCGACCACCTTTAAGGATAAATCTCATTTCGCGGACATATATCGGCGTTATAACGGAGACTATAAATTATAACTCTATGTTCTTGAGTTTCAATTATAAAAGAAAAGAAATGATTGGAAGTAATATTATCTTCCTTCCAAATCATCCCAAAAATGGGGAGAAATTTTTTTAAACAAAATCAACTAAAATATCCTTTCATTTCTTATCATTTCATTTCATTTCCATCCTTAAGTTAAACTCAAGAACACAATTTATTTTGTAATCCTTTGTGTTCTTTTCTTTTCTTTCTCTAAAAAAACTTAAGAACACATCGTAAGGGATTTCTTTTAAAAGATATATATTAACACTATCTCTACAAAATAATTCAATAACCATAAAAAACTATAAAGTATAACATATAAAATACTTGTACTTATTTTTATATGAATTTTTTATTTATTTAAAATTTACAACATTAGTGTACTTACAGAATATATGACTCATGCTCCTTTGGGTTCTTTAAATTCCGTGGGTGGAGTAGCTACCGAGATCAATGCAGTCAATTATGTGTCTCCTAGAAGTTGGTTAGCTACTTCTCATTTTGTTCTAGGATTCTTCTTCTTCGTAGGACCCAAAAATGTTGGTGGTTTTATTTAAACTAAGTCATCTTTCGGTTTCATAAGATATTTGTATTGGTTTCAAAACCAAAGTTAGCCCAATAAACACAAAATCATTAGGTTAAATATATTTATCTATCTATTATCCATGGCCCCAGCCTCGTTAAGTTTGTTGTTTGACCTTATTGACCGCAACCTTTAAATCTACCCTACAAGACACATAACGTAACGGCAGACCACCTTTAAGCATTATAACGCCTTTATAACGGTCTTTAAAACCTTTATTTACAACACTGCTTATTCCCCCAGTGAAAAAAAATTGTGACCAAAATGAGAACGCCCCCTCTAGCTCTTTGTGCCCACATGGCATACCAGATTTAACGCCATGTCAAGAACTGGTGTGATGCGGCATGCCATGTCACTGCTACTTAGAAAAAAAGACATGGATTATGCATCAGCAATCTTGGTGGTGTTTGGTATTGCTTATCTTAAACTACTTAGTCTAGTGTGTGGTTGTTTAAGACTAGACTGCTCTCTAACAAGTGATTTTATTCAAAAACACATGAACCAACCCCCACTTAAGCCATATCATGAAAAATAAAACAAAAAATAAAAGTTTAACAGGATACCTATTTAAAAAATAAAAATAGATAAAATAAAATCTTTGAAGTGCTGGTTTTGGCTCTTTGTTTTTGTGAAAACCATTCACGAAGCGGGGTTCGACATGGTCACCAGCGTGGTGGCCATAGTGTAGTATCGATGACGCCGCAAAGGCGTGTGTATTGGTGTTGTATGTAATCTATACCTACACTCACTCATTAAAAGTTAGAAAACTTGTAAAAAATTTATTTCGTAAGCCATCACAACGACTAATCTTTTAGTAATAACTCATGGCTGTTTTTAAACTGAGCTACTGATCATCTTTTAAACACTCATTAATCCTTTTAATCACAACTAGTCATCATCAAAAACCCATTACTTTACGTTCAACATTTACTTCACATAATCATATGTAAATCTTAACTCATCAATAAATTAAAACAAGTCCTTAAACAAAACGATTCAAACACCATGGTCATTTGTTGTCGACTTGTCGGCCACGAAGTGAAAGGTTCATCGCTCATTATTATTTATTTTATTTTATTTTTTTGGTTAGGTTAATACCACAATGTGGTGATGTGACAAAGTAAGTTTTTTTTTTTTTTTTTTTTTTGTTTTTGTTTTTTGTGATCAGGGCACATACACGTCACAACAAAAACTTTAATAACTTAGTAAGACTGTGCGCATAAGTAGTAGATCATATTCAAATGAATCATCATAAATTAATACTAAATCATAAACGATAAGTATAAGTAGTAGATTATATATATATATATATATATATATACTTATATATATAGGGGTGAGATAATAATATGATATGATGCAAAAAGAAAGACTAACATGAAGAATGTTGAGGAGAAGCGGCAGATTTGCAGATGGGAAAGGTAATAGTTTCATTAGCTCAGTATAAAACTCAGACTCAGACATTCTTTGTGCCATTATATTTCTGGCCGGACGGATTTCACTAATTACTGTGCATGAAAACAAAAAGTAGGTTCAAGAGATAAAGAAAGCCTATAAAAACTTGATGAAAATGATCTAGCTAGCTAGACTTTACAAGATATTGGACCCGCGCGTTGCCGCGGTTGACGCTTTTTACGCGAGAAACTTTTGCATCTAAATTGATGTGAAATATTCGAACCCAAATTTTATTTAAAAAAACAACTAAACATGTAGCAATGTAAATAAAAAAAATGCAAAAGAATAATAAGATGTATAAAAACATAAACAATAACTATATTAATGCATTAAATGTTACATGAACGTAAGACGTAACGATGATGAAAGTTATTATATTTTAAAAAAACGTTATATATATAAAAAGACGGATAACAATAATCAAAACCAAATGTTTAAAAGTAAAACCGTAAATGTGTAAAAGTTGTTTGATGAAAACATAAGAACCCGAAAATTTAGAGTTAAAAAAATGAAAACTAAAACTTTGATACGAGACAAAACTTAAAATATAGAAACTTTAAAGGGTTAAAATGAAATTTGGTAAAAATTATTATGTTCTATAAGAACTTGTACATTTCATGCATAAAGAACTTATAAATTTGTATAGGTTTTTAGTATATGCCTTAAATGTTACATGAACGTAAGACGTAACGATGATGGAAGTTATTTTATACTAAAAACGTTATATATACAAAAAGATGGATGAAAATAATCAAAGCCGAATGTTTAAAAGTAAATTGTAACTGTGTGAAAATTGTTTGATAAAAACATGAAGAACCCGAAAATTTAGAGTTAAAAAAATGAAAACTAAAACTTTGATACGAGACAAAACTTAAAATATAGAAACTTTAAAGGGTTAAAATGAAAATTGGTAAAAATTATTATGTGTTATAAGAGCTTGTACGTTTCATGCATAAAGAACTTGTACTTGTTTGATGAAAACATAAGAACCCGAAAATTTAGAGTTAAAAAAATGAAAACTAAAACTTTGATACGAGACAAAACTTAAAATATAGAAACTTTAAAGGGTTAAAATGAAAATTGGTAAAAATTATTATGTGTTATAAGAGCTTGTACGTTTCATGCATAAATAACTTGTATATTTACATAAGTTTTTAGTATATATATAACTAGTTGATTCAACCCGCCCGATGGGCGGCATCGATTCCTGAAAACGTTTGCGTTCATGGCGGGTGTAAAAAAAGCAACAAACTTTTTCAAGATAACATGTAGTATTTATTTGATTCTAAATAAAGTAACTGTTTATGAAAACTAAACATAAGATAAAAAACATTGGAAAATCCATTTTCCTTTTTAATCGCAATACTACAACCACACCATCATAATTATGTTTACTCCAAAAAATCATGAAGGAGAAAATTGGTAAAAAGGTATACCGGAAAAACAGAAATGTTACAAAATTTAAAAAGATTTATGTGACACAAAATATTTAAAAACAAAAGTGTTACAAAAGTTCTAAAAGAATAAAGATGGTAAAATACAAAACAAAACATAAAAAACAAAGAATACAAAGTTATTGAAAAAAATAAAATTTTTATTTAAAAAAACTAAAATGTTCATATAAAAAAACAAAATGTTATAAATCCAAAAAATACAACACATGTCAAATACTATAAAGATTAAAACTTATAAAAAAAACTATGTCCCATTTGTTTGCTGATTGCAGTTTTGTTGAGGAGCTTAGGCTTCACATGAACTCCTGGTTGCGGCTCAGTATCCCTCAAAATTTACCCGTTGACATCGAGCCTTGGATTGCTTCCCTTACTATGTCATCAAGTGCTAAAGACGTGGTGAGAGCTATTTGTTTTGGTTTTGTATGGTGGTGGTCGATTTGGAAACACAGGAATAATGTGTTCTTCAAATCGACTAGACCAAGCGTGTATGAGGTGTTCACTTCCATTGTGTCGTTATCTTTTCTTTGGAACGTCTAAACGCTGTAAGTTTTTTAATTTTTCGTGGTCTACTTGGATTATTAGTCCAAGTCTTTTGTTGTAAATTGTAATCTTTCGGTACCTTGCCGAAGGTTTCTCTTTATTATTAATAAATTTTGGCTGTTCAAAAAAAAACTTATAAAAAACCAAAAAGCTAAACAAAACAAAACCAAACAAAAACATTACAAAATATTCATAAAAAAACCCCAAGAATAAAATTATTTAACAAAAAGTAAACCAAAGATATTTTTTTTAAAATTGTTTAAACACAAACAATTAAATCAAATTACATATTTAAAACTAAAACTTTAGCTAATAGTTTAATCAAATGTAAAACTTCAGGGTTATACATGTAATATTAGGAGGGGCTAAAATGAATCTTTAAAAACCTAAAACAAAACGAGAAAAAGAAATTATAAAGAGGTTCTACCCAATTTCAAACTAGAGACCTCTCCTTTAGTAAGTGGCATGTCTTTCATTGCACCAAATATAACAGTTTGTATGTTATTGGTATATCTTGTATTTATATTAAAAGTACATGTGAAAACAAAAAAGTACTGTTTACATCCATTTCATTTATTAAAGAAGGTAATTTTGTTGTTTTTGGTAGTATATGATAATATAATGTATAATAGTATAATAGAAAATTTTGTCAGGATAACTATAGCCAGAGAATCTAAAATATCTCTATTTTGACGTTCCCATTATCCCATAAAGTCTAGTTTGGATTTGGTTTGATTTAGTAACTATTTTTTCTTCTCATTTAGAAAGTTAATGTGAGCTATGTTTGTCACAAGCTTTTTAAGAGCGTTTGAACACCTTTAGTTTTTTATTTCAAATTAAAAGCTCTTATAGTGTTAAAAACTTTGTTTGGATGCAACTAGTTTTAGCTTTTATTTGAAAGAAAAAGCTCCAAAATGAAACGCTAGTTGAAGTAGCGTTTCAAGAGCTTTAGCTTTTCGATGAATCTTTTAATCTTTAAAAGTACATAAAAACCTCTTGAAGTTACAGCTACAACTACCATACCAAACACTTTTAAAAAATAAAAGTTCTAGCTAACAGATTTGCTTAAAAGCTACAGCTTACAGCTCCAACTAAAAGCTCCAACTACAAGCTAAAGTTACCAGCTACAGCTACTTTTGTCAAACATACCCTTAGTTAGAGTAACCTTGGTTGGAGTGAAACTAGAAGTTTGAATCAGACTACACATAATGATAAGTTGACAACTCCTTCTTTACATTAATGTTGAATATTAAATTTAAGGATAACTAAAAAAAAAAAAACCTTTAAACGATTCATAGATTTAGCAATGTTTTTTAAAAAGTTATTATTATTACTATTATCAGAAATATTTTCTTATGTACTGACATAAAAAACTAATGTTTTATCTGATAACTTGTTACACCAAGTCAATTTTTTACTTTTTCCATGTTAGATTTTTTCATGCCAGAGTTTTGTACAAATTGATCCCCAATTGATAATTTCCAGTTTTCCGACATTATTAGTATACCACATTGTTTTATTGTTTAGGATTAAGAAGTATTTTACGTAGTTGAAGAAGAATTTTGTTAAATCTAGCATTACTATTTCGAATTTTCGATTGAACCACTTCTTAGAAAATTGTTTAATGTTTAATACTATACTTAATTGTTATCATTATATAGTGGCTAAAATTTTGAATCTGCCAAAAAAGAGGACATAAAAACAGTAGTAGAAAAACACCGTTTCTACAGAAATTAAATTACTTTTTTCGTCCCTAAAGTTAGCACATTTTTCACTTTCAATCCCTGAAGTAAAAAAATATCAATTTGCATCCCTAAAGTTGGCTAATTTTTTCAATTAAGATCCTAGCGCTAACGACGTCCAAATTTTTCCGTTAACTCACCCCACGTGACCAACACGTGAGGGTATAAGCGTCATTTACTCCTTGACAGGGACGAAAAGTGCAAAACGTGACAACTTGGGGGACGAAAATTGAAATTTACTCTTTTAATGCTTTTGTAAATCAAAATATATTAAGTGATGATGCAAAAACCGGATTTTTGTTGGCTTGGGTTTGTGCGGAGTTTAATTTACATATTTTGGTACCGGTTTGGAGTTTTAATTCGAAGAAACGGACAAGAAATCGTGATTTTTTTTTCCCGCCGAGTTGTTGAGTTTTCCGGCGAAGCTTTTTGAACAAAAAAAAATAGGCAAGAGTTTGTGCGGAAGTACTAGTTTCGTGTTCCGATTCGAAGGAACGGAGAGAAATCGTGATTTTCAGTTTTTTGGCAACTTTTCCGGCTGCCGCGAATAGGTGGTGGCACTGTTGTGCTTCAGGTGGTGCGAATAGGGCTGTTGGGTGGTGGCCAGCGATGGTTGTGGCTGGAGTTAAATGAATATTTCTATTTTTGAGTTACAATTTGACATTTGCTCGCCGAAAATTTTTTGTTGCCGGAGATGTGTCGGAAATTAGCCGGAAAAGATGACCGGAATAAAAGTCGCCGGTTGGATTTAGATGAGATGAAGATGATGATAATAGATAAAGTAAATTGCAATTTTCGTCCCTGAACATGTCACGTTTTGCATTTTCAGTCCCTCAAGTGTAAAGGGGAAAAGACATTAATGTCCTCACGTGTTTAGCACGTGCGTACGTTAACGGCCAAAAACCAACGCCGTCTATGGGAAGGACCACGATTGCAAATTTTTGCCAACTTTAGGGATACAAATTAATATTTTTTTACTTCAGGGATTAAGAGTGAAAAACGTGTCAACTTCAGGGACGAAAAAGGTAATTTATATTCAGATAATGTTTACAAAAGAAACAGGAAAGTGGGTTGGAAATCACTGAAAATGTAACTTTGCATAAAACCTCTAAATATTTAGGAAGTAAAAGAAGTCTTTAGAGGTCAACCCAGCCCGGTCCATTTCAATTCTCTAAATCAATTTGCCCATTATGATCCATTAATCAGACCCACCCACCCTACCTATAGGTAGCATAGCCTCATAATCTTGATCTTTAACAAACATACCAAATGGATGATATAGAAAGAAAAAAAAGTTAATTCCAAGCATTTTAGTAACAGCTATACTGCTATATAGATTAGACTTGACCAGTTTCAAAAGCGGGTCTTACGCCATTAGACAAAATAAGGGTGTAGGCATGACTCCGGAATTCTTCTATTAATTACACATCTACCATGATAAAGTTGGCCTATAAAATTGGTGAAGACTTCTTTTTAGCTTCGATTTCGAGTATGTTGTTACTTAGCTTCTGTTGAACAAGATCGAGTACTTTTACACACCTTTCAGCCTCATCAAACCGTTGTTGTGCAGCCATAAGCTCTATCTGTCTCTCTTTTAGATCCATTTTGGCGGCTTTTCTAGCCAAACTGCTGTTCACTTTCATTTCCATAAGCAAACTGCACCTTTTCATGTCTTCCTTCCTTTCAATGGCTTCCACGTGAGCTCGAAGCCACGACACATTAATATTGGCTGCCTCTGCATCTAAAAGATCAGTCTCAATTTCTTTCATCCGAATAGCATCATTGGTTTTAATCCGTCTCACAATTCCACAAACACTCTCAAGGAATAATGCTCGCACAGAAGCTCCTTTGAATACACATTTGGCTGCAATGTCACCATGTTTCATGATAATGGCTTTAAGAATCGGTGCAACATTGTGGTTCACCTTGTAACCATTAACAGAAGTTATGCTAGATTCAGTAGAAGACCCCATTTCCCGTTCCAGCTGTATGAAATGAATATATAAGTTAGTTTATAGCAAGATTGGCAGGTTAGTAACGGGTTAAAACAGTTTGACTTTTAGTATTGGTTGAAACCAAGCAAGTAGGGTTTTATGTCCATTATCATAAATTAATTATGAACTAAATGCTTTAAGTATGATTTACACTAACAATATCATTACAGGAATGATCTATATCTAAATGAACCGGATTTTTAGGAGGTTGTATGCAGTAAATATAGACTTTCAACCCATTTGATCCATTTGACGCTAAGTTTGCTATTCTGTTTGAGATAAAACACAACACAAAGCAACTCATTCATAAGTAAAAGGGTTAAAAGTACCACCTATATTATAAACCATAGGAATGGATAGCATCATTTAGTATGATAACATGAAGTTGAGCAAAATAAGTTTTTTTAAGCATAAAAAGAGGAAGGGAGGTATTTACAGAATCCGGCATAGCAGACACGTTTTCAGCAAACTCCCACTGTTCTTGCTTAAGGTCTAACACTTCTTCATCACCATCATCATACAATAACTACTCGTAAAAAAAGATAGAACAATGCTAGTTAGTAAACAATCAAAATACATAGAATAGATTCATAGACCCATTGAACAAAATGCTGGTCAACATCACACCTTGTGCCTCTTTCTAATACAGTCGAAAGATTTGACAACTCCTGGGTAATACCTGCAGATGAAGATGTTTGTTTTATAAGAGTCACAAAGATTCATGGATGTCACTCAACTACTAGTACACTTACATTTTATCATCAGGCCACAAAACTTTTATCCTGCTCCCCACCAAATTTTCACCATGCTCAACGGATTGAACCTGATTTAATACAGAATACGGTTAGCATAAGAACCAAGATTAGCACAAGTAGAAGTAGATGGTATTACCTGTTTCTTTTGTGGAGTCTCATCTCTCTTGCGTTTTCCATTCACGTCAGTTACAGATATAGCTGAAACTGGTGAATTATCAAATGACAAGGTTACCTTTTTAACTTCAACATGATCCGTTTTAACTTCAAGGTGCACGTCTACAAGGTGATCTGTATCCTCTAGACAATCAAGTTTTATCTTGGGAGTTGTTTCCTTCAACAACGTGCTTTTCTCAGTTGTATGTGGATAACATTCTTTAGATTCCTGGAAAAAAAATAAGTGAGTATCAATTGGACTATGGATTTGGGATAGAGGCGGTATCAAATATGACCAACGTTATATAAATGTCATAAAAATCCAACAGTAGAATTGGAGTATCAATAACAAAAGAGTATGTTAATGATACGTAAAGGGGCAACAGTGACAAACATCATAATGTCATTTTCTGATAGACGCTTCAAATACGAACGACCATTCTAGAAAAAACACATAAGTAGTATTTAGTATGCGGTATTCAGAGGAGAAAAGAAATGTCCATTCCACTAAAATGGAAGAAGGCTGTTTGTTCTGTCTGCAGGAAAGAAAAGGACAGCGCTTCCTTCTATTTCGTTCAATACCTAATCATGGACAGAAAATGCTTTCTTTTCTCTCCATCCCATCACGGAATGATCTGATACTATAATGTTAACTCAGTCTTACAAATAGACATCCGTTAATACAATATTTGTTTTTCAGAATTTTAACAGTTTAACCAACTTTTTATCTGCAAAACAAGCACCCGTTCCTTTATAATATTTCAAAGGTTAACTAGAAAGAGAAATTTTATGACCGTATTTGTTAAAGGAGGAGGTACGTAGGGCAAAACTTTATTGGCTATAAAAAATATTTAATTCTGAGGGGACTCCGACGAACTAAACTGGTAGTGACTAGATATACACGTTTAGAACATATCTACACTTAAATAAGCAAAAGTAACCACGATATGACCATCTTATTTCATTACCACGTACGTCCCAGCCAGCCAAATATACCTAAGAGCTATGTCTAATTTGCATACCATGTGTGGGAGATGTGGTCTAAGTTGATCAGCACAGCTATCGATAATATTTTCCGCTAGTTGCCAACAGAAAGGTGAACGAATCTGCAGAAGGGTCAACAATTCAGTACTCCATGTCATTAGGGATGAATGAAGAGGCGACATCAGTAAACATTACCTTATTATCCATACTCACAGCCGTTACTAGGAGATCCACAAGCTCGAGATTGAGTGGCTCACTTTCCTCTATGATCATAGTCATGAATTCTTCCATCTTGCATACAACAGCAGGGGAATTCGAGCTTGAAAGCAAGCAGAAGGAAAAAGAAACTCAGTCAAGTTTAATAAAGTCTTCCGATAAAAGACATGAGTCCATTTTGATGCCGTTTTATTCTTCCATAGACAAAAACAGTGACGCTTTGATAATCAAACAACTAAAAAACTTTGCAAGTAAAAAAAGGGGGGAAAATTGAACTTAAAAGGACCACAGGCGGTCAAATTCTTATTCAGGAAACTTACTTTAACAATAAGATTTGAGGGCGTGTATAAGTTGATCATCAGAGAAGGGACCTAGTTACCAATATAACCTTTAGCAGGTAACCAGATCCCCTGTTTGATTTTAAGCGTATATGCATGCCCTTAAACATTTCCTCAAAATCTAAAATTGAAACTTGCCTAAACGTGAGCTCCATATATGTGAAATTTTCCGTTAGAACAAGTCTAATTACTAATAATCTGAAGCTGGTTTAGATATATTTCTTACTCGGCAGCGTTCAGAAATTGCTTAAACAGTCGAACAATTAATCTGTCAAGCTGCAGGCCAGACATCAACGCTGGCAAGCTGAAATTACTAAATATATCGAGAAACTTGGTCATTCTAGTATAGCAGCCACCAGATGTAATAGATAGTTTCTCGAATGTCGTCACTACCAATTTAAGAAACTCCTGCGAACAACAAGAATAACAGAATTATGTTAGACTTTGTAGTGTTAAATTATGATTGAAAACATAAACCTTTGTTTTGATGTTTTGTACCTTCATCTCTTTACCCGTGTAAGGGAGTTCCGGTGCCATAATTCTCATGATCTCACATAGGCAACAAGAAACAGAGATATTCACATCCATGTCAGGATTTTTCACCAGTTTTTTATCAATAAGTGCATCAATTATCGGATGCAGTGCGTTCATAGTTGATTCAGATGATGATCGTTGCACCTCAGACAGAAATTGCTCCATTTGCTATTACATGCAGCATAGAAATGAAGCCTTGTTCAGTGATATGTAATCAATACAACTGCATAAAGCATAATTATACATTTCTTGAGGGGTAGTATAGTCTTTTTCCCTTAACGAAATGAATACACACTAAGAGTTTACATTTTATTTCTTTCATATATTCATATACATGCCAATGGAAGATTTGGAACTATTGAAGAAAACCAAAAACCCAACATTAGCAGCCTGCTTAGGCAGTGACCCAACCGGCCAACCAACTAATCCAGTTTCACCAACCTCATAGCCGGGGTTCCTAATTGGCTCAGCCGGGAATTGAACCTACGATATTTCTAAATGCCCATATCAAAACCAACTATGCAACACGTTGGAGACTATCAAGCGTACGTTTGGCAACACTAGCCAGACCTTTTACTTATGGCGTGTAACCGTAGGTTTTGTATGTATATATGTGTTTGGCAAAGTAGCTGAAGCTAAAGCGAATGAAGGAAAAACGTCAACAAAAAACCCAACATTAGCAGCCTGCTTAGGCAGTGACCCAACCGGCCAACCAACTAATCCAGTTTCACCAACCTCATAGCCGGGGTTCCTAATTGGCTCAGCCGGGAATTGAACCTACGATATTTCTAAATGCCCATATCAAAACCAACTATGCAACACGTTGGAGACTATCAAGCGTACGTTTGGCAACACTAGCCAGACCTTTTACTTATGGCGTGTAACCGTAGGTTTTGTATGTATATATGTGTTTGGCAAAGTAGCTGAAGCTAAAGCGAATGAAGGAAAAACGTCAACAAAAAACCCAACATTAGCAGCCTGCTTAGGCAGTGACCCAACCGGCCAACCAACTAATCCAGTTTCACCAACCTCATAGCCGGGGTTCCTAATTGGCTCAGCCGGGAATTGAACCTACGATATTTCTAAATGCCCATATCAAAACCAACTATGCAACACGTTGGAGACTATCAAGCGTACGTTTGGCAACACTAGCCAGACCTTTTACTTATGGCGTGTAACCGTAGGTTTTGTATGTATATATGTGTTTGGCAAAGTAGCTGAAGCTAAAGCGAATGAAGGAAAAACGTCAACAAAAAACCCAACATTAGCAGCCTGCTTAGGCAGTGACCCAACCGGCCAACCAACTAATCCAGTTTCACCAACCTCATAGCCGGGGTTCCTAATTGGCTCAGCCGGGAATTGAACCTACGATATTTCTAAATGCCCATATCAAAACCAACTATGCAACACGTTGGAGACTATCAAGCGTACGTTTGGCAACACTAGCCAGACCTTTTACTTATGGCGTGTAACCGTAGGTTTTGTATGTATATATGTGTTTGGCAAAGTAGCTGAAGCTAAAGCGAATGAAGGAAAAACGTCAACAAAAAACCCAACATTAGCAGCCTGCTTAGGCAGTGACCCAACCGGCCAACCAACTAATCCAGTTTCACCAACCTCATAGCCGGGGTTCCTAATTGGCTCAGCCGGGAATTGAACCTACGATATTTCTAAATGCCCATATCAAAACCAACTATGCAACACGTTGGAGACTATCAAGCGTACGTTTGGCAACACTAGCCAGACCTTTTACTTATGGCGTGTAACCGTAGGTTTTGTATGTATATATGTGTTTGGCAAAGTAGCTGAAGCTAAAGCGAATGAAGGAAAAACGTCAACAAAAAAAACCACGTAATATTCAAAATGTAAAGGGTATTTATGTAATTTACTTTTCACAAGCTCTCATAAGCTCCTAAAAGCATAACACCACACACTAGTCTGATTATTAGTTTAGAAGATTAGTGGGTGTTTTGGAAATCACTAATATAGCTTATATTTTATAAGTTTTTAATTACAAAAATAAAATTTTCAAAAAATATCTATAAAACTATATCTAACTTTTTCCGATATGATGAACAATCATTGAACATATATATTGCAGGGATACTATTCCTTATAAAATAAGGTTATCAGTTTTCAAGAAATTGTTTTTTATTAATTATCCGCTATAAAAATAAACAATAATCAGATAAAAATTCAAATAAGTAAAATCACAGATAACCCCTAAACTACATTTTACAAGAAATATTAACCCTAACATAAAGCTTGTTGCTTTTTATTCTAAAAAAGTAAATTTTTGCAACAAAAAAAGTACAAAAATAAAAAAATAAATTTTTGCAACAAAAAAAGTACAAAAATAAAGGAGAAAAAAAACCGTGTTTTGTGTAAACATCACTTAATGTTAACAAAATAAATGCACAAGACATATACATTTCTGAATATTTGCAGTTCATTCAAACCCATTAAAGTCAAGGATCATTATTAAATAAAATATTTTAAAAGAAAAAAAAAAAAGAAACGAAAGTTCACTAACTGCAAGAGCGTGAAGAAGGTCAGCATTTGAAGAAGGGAGATGTAAAAGCTTTTTTCCAGAATCCATGAGCTTCATTTTTGTTTTACTTTTTGTCATTCAGAAGAATTTCTTTGTTTTTGTATCATACATTTTACACAAACTGCAAAGCCCAATTCTTTTGTTATATACAAAGTTACAAACCAACAAAATGACACGCCACCAATCCCAATTCTCCCCTTCTTTGTCTTTTTGTTGTATATTTATTAATTGAAAATTTTATTTAATAACTATAATACTACTAAAGAACATTTGGGTGTTTGGTATCAATGAAAAAAAAGCGATGAGCTTATATAAATATATGTTCCAACTAATAATCCTAGTGGGAAATATTATGATAACTAAAAATTAAAAATCAAAAATAAAATTTAAAAGCCAAAAAAGAAAATTGCATTTGTTCTTAAAAAATTAATGCTAGTGGCTTTGAATAAAATCCAGACCAAAAAAAAAATATTAAAAGCTAAAAAAAGGTTTGCATTTGGTCTAATAAATTGATCTAGTGAAAATTAAAAGAGATGTAAGTGGCTTGTATAGAAATCAAGACCTCCAAAAATAAAAGTATTCATGCAAACCACTCTAGCAAATATCGAAATTCTAAAGAATTTTGCTAACTCTTTTATATATCTTTTCTTAAAACTCAACTGAGCCACTAAACATAAGACACGATGTTGGTCACTGTTCACATAAAAACTTCATAAGACACGATGTTGGTCACTGTTCACATATAATATAATATAATATAATATATATATATATATATATATATATATATATATATATATATATATATATATATATATATATATATATATATATATATATATATATATATATATATATATATATATATATATATATATATATATATATATATATATATATATATATATATATATATATATATATATATATATATATATATATATATATATATATATATATATATATATATATATATATATATATATATATATATATATATATATATATATATATATATATATATATATATATATATATATATATATATATATATATATATATATATATATATATATATATATATATATATATATATATATATATATATATATATATATATATATATATATATATATATATATATATATATATTGCCGTAGAGCTAGGATAAAAAAAAAAAAATAAGATTAACTTTTAATCTTGGCCATCCAAATCAAAACTCAACCTTTAGTCAAATTGAAAGTCAAATTTTCTAAATAATTTGGTTTGATTCCCTTTAATGATTTCTTATTGGTGCTCTTTATGATCTTGTTGCAAAAACGAGTAATAATTATGGCTTTTGAATGAATTTGTTACATTTTTTTTTTCCTTTTATATTTTTTTCTTGATTATTATTATTATTAATGTGTTTATTGTTATATGTTAATTTTGTGTAAGATTTGGTATTTATCAATAGTCAGTATAAAAAACATTATTTAAGTTTTATATTTAAAAGTTTTCAACATAACATGAATATAAAGTAAAATGTGGATGTTGTAATGTTGGTTTGTAAATATGATAAAGCTAATTTGAATATACTTAATTGTTTTAATTTTAATAGAATCATAACACGACCCTAAACAATTGTGTTTTAAAATTGTTTTGCTTACAAAAGTTAAAGATAATAAATATGGTAAATATAATTGTCAAAGATAATAAACGTGGGAAATATAATTGATATATACTTGCTATAATCTTTATGAATATAAAGAAAGAGTAAACGGCCCAAATCGTCCTTGTGGTTTACCCTTATGATCAAGTTTCATCCTTAACTATCTGAAATGACACTGACAGTCCTTTTGGGGAGGATAAGGGTCACATACAGTCCTTTTCGTAAACGTCCGTTTGCTTCATTCCGTTAGCCCTCGCACGTGGATATCTCGTGAGGGCAATTAAGACTTTTGCCACCCCTTTTTTTTGTCTGTATCTCTCACCTTTTCTTTATATAACATGAATAATCCCCATAAATCGATTTAACACCCCCATAAATCCTTTAAACCTAACCCAACCACCACCAGTATTAACTCTTCATCTTCCTGCTAATGATCCGATCATCAACACCAACTAAACCCTATTAACAATGGCATTCAATCCGTTATATTCTATTCGTGAAGCTGGTGAAAATTGGAAGGATCTCGATAATATGTATGGTGAGTGTAAGATTTAACCCTAATTTTTTTATTAATTTTTTTTTATTTACCTTTCAGAAGGTAATATATATTGATGGGTTTTGTTTGATGTTTTTGTTTCCAATGTAGCACCTTACGAGGGATTATTCTCATTCAAGATTCACCATGGAGGGTATTTTACTCCTAAGCCAGGTATTTCATATGTCGATGGTAAGATTGACCATGCAGATTGCGTAAATATTGACCTATTTTCTGTGCATGAAATGGATTCTATCATGGAGGATTTAGGGTATACAGGGAAGCAAGTCCTGTTGTATTTTTTTTAAAACCTGGGTTTGATTTAGATGATGGTCTTCACCCTCTATCTAGTGACCAAGATGTGATTAAGTTGTCTGAATATGTGGGTAAAAATAGACTTATTTCTATATTTATTGAACATGGCAAGTCAAAGAATATAGGTTATTTTAGTCCAACCTTAAGTAGAAAACTAGTACTTGAAGAGATTGATGATGATGACAGTGGACCATCCAAACATAAGCCTAAGCCCAAGCCTAAACCAAAAACGAAAAGTGGATTTAGGAAATTATTGCTTGATTGGGATGAGGAACCAGTATTAACTCCAAGCAGCCAACAAAATGAAAATGCAGTGTTTCAAGATAAAGAACCAGTAGATAACTTAGATGAAAATGCCAACTCTGTGTTAAATAACAAAGGTAAAGAACCAGTAGTGGAAGGTGATAACTTAGATGAAAATGCAGTGTTTCAAGATGATAACTTTGATAATATGGAAGAGGATAGAGTAGATAGCAGGCCAGTGGAGGATGAGGAAGTTAATGATCATGATGATGGCAATGGTGATGATCATACTGGTGGTGAGGATGATTATGATGGTAGTGGTGAAGACAGTGAGGATAGTGACTTCATAGTAGATGAACAGAATGAAATACATGAGGTGGATGTGGATATGAGACATTTTCATTTGAATGTAGATCCTGATGTGGAGTATATGGGTCCAGAAACTAATGAAGTGGAAGCTGGTGCAGAAGTAGTAGAAGAAAACATTGAAGTTATAAACAATGATGATTTTGAGAGTGGTTCTGATGCAGAAGATGATGTGAATAGAAATAGAAATAGACTGCTAAAATCAATGGGGAAGAATAGACCAACTGGGATGGAAATATTTTTAAAGCAGGATTTCATGTTACTCAATCATTTGGGAACAAAGCAGAGGTTTTAGATAGAGTTAGGAGGCTTTCAATTGAAAGTAGGAGACAGTTGAAGATTATTAAAAATGATAATGAGAGGGTGAGAGTTGTATGTGAAGGAAGAATGCCAAATTTTGTTCCATTGAGTGCAGAAAATGTGGCAAGTGGCCCAAGTCAAAATGTTGGGCCTGTTAAGGATGGGCTTAGTAAATCAAGGGGCCCAACAAAGAATGTAAAGAATAAGGGACCTAGTTCAAGTGGCCCAGGTGAAAAGACTAGGTCAAAGAAGGCAGACAACAATAGTGGTGTGGTAGGTGAAGATTCCAAAGTTAATAAAGGTGGGAGGGGGAAAAAGACCAATCCAGATCAATTTACTTGTCCTTGGGTTTTACAAGTCTCAAAGCTTTATGGTAGTCAAACATGGATGGTGAAAACCCACATTGAAGAGCATCAATGTCTGCAGTCAAGGATAATAAAGCACTTGACATCAAAATTTCTTGGTTCCACCATTGTTCAACAGATTGAAGGTAACACTTTCATCTTATTGTTTATATACTTGTGTTATTTTAAACTTCTATTAGTTGTTGATACATTTTGATTTCAACAGGGAACCCTGACATACCTTCTGCAGCATTACAACAAGAACTGCAAATGAAGTTTGAGTTAGGGTTGTCTAAGCAGAAAGCTCAAAGAGCTAAGAAAGCAGCAAAAGGTCAACTGAGAGGGGACTACACCAAACAATACAACATGTTGAGGGATTATGTGCAAGAACTGATGACTTCAAATCCTGGCACAACAGTGAAACTGGATGTCTTACATCCAAATCATGAAGATGAGCCTACCAGAGTTTTCAAGAGGATCTATATATGTCTAGGTGCATTGAAGA
Organism: Erigeron breviscapus; assembly: GCA_034093135.1. Lineage (NCBI taxonomy): Eukaryota > Viridiplantae > Streptophyta > Magnoliopsida > Asterales > Asteraceae > Erigeron > Erigeron breviscapus. The sequence goes on along the minus strand of CM067173.1, from coordinate 95,861,787 downwards.
GGGGATTCAAAAGTGCAGGGAGAGAGTTGATTGGACTTGATGGAGCATTTACTTCAGGACCTTTCCCAGGGCAAGTGTTGACTGCTGTCACTCTGGATTCAAACAATGGCATATATCCTGTTGCCTATGCACTTGTAGAAGCTGAAACAACAGACTCTTGGATGTGGTTCTTAACATGTTTGGGTGAAGATTTAGATCTTGAACCAAGATCTAATTACACTTTCATAAGTGACAGGCAGAAAGTAAGTAATAATACTTATACATATTATACTACATTGATACTAACTTCACCAGTTTATAATAATGTGATCATTTTATAGGGCATCATTCCAGCTTTAGCCAGGGTATATCCAAATGCTGAGCATAGGTTCTGCCTTAAACATATTCATGAGAATATGAAACTGCAGTGGAGGGGTACAACATTCAAGAACCATTTGTGGAAGTGTGCAACTGTAACTACTGTCCCAGAGTTTACCAAAGCCATGCTTGAGTTCAAAAGATTCAGTGAACCTGCTCATGATTGGTTAGCAAAAATTCCACCAAGGCATTGGGCTAGATCACACTTCACAGGTATCTACAATTTACATTTAAATTGTCCTTTTATTTAACTAGTTTTTTAAACTGTAACTAGTTTTTTAAGCTTGGTAATTATAAATACAGGCAGAGCAAAGTCTGATGTGTTGCTAAATAACATGTGTGAGGTGTTTAATAGCAAAACTGTTGATGGTAGAGATAAGCCTATCATTCATTGCTTAGAATATATTAGGGAGTATTTGATGATTAGGATTGGGACTGTTCAAAAGGTTATAGACAAATGTACAACTGTTCTCACCCCAACTGCTACTAAGCTGTTAGAGATAGCCAAGCAAGAGGCCTCAGCATACAAGGCTATTTTTAATGGGTTGGATAAGTTTCAGGTCAGTGGGCCTTGGGGGGATCAGTGTGTGGTGGATATTACCAACATGACTTGCTCATGTAATAAATGGGATATAACTGGAATTCCATGCAAGCATGCAGTGGCAGCCAACTGGAATATGGGTGAAAATACTTTGCCAGTTACTTTGATTGAGACATGGGTTGATCCTATCTATAGGTTAGACACTTGGAAATTGATGTATCAGTTCAAAATTACACCCACAAATGGTGTAAACATGTGGACTAAGTGTAATATACCAACAATGATCATCCCACCTCATTATCACACACCTGTGGGAAGGCCAAAAAAGAAAAGAAGAAAGACTGCAGAAGAAATACAACTGGTTAAGAAAGGTAAGTTGTCAAGGAGACTTAGGCATGTTGTTTGTAACAAGTGTGGTGGTATGGGCCATAACAAGAGGACTTGCAAATGGGGTTCAAGTGGTGCTGGTGGTTCAAGTGTTGCTGGTGGTCCAAGTGGTGTTCCAAGTGGTGTGCTGGTCCAAGTGGTGCTGGTGGTCCAAGTGGTGCTGCTGGTCCAAGTGGTGGTCCAAGTGGTGCTGCTGGTCCAAGTGCAACTCAGAATGATCCAGTTCAGTCAAGTCAACATGCTGCTCCAACTCAAAATGTGAACCTCCCTACTCAATCAAGTCAAACTGCTGCTTCAACTGTTGGTGGTGCCTCTAATGCTAGACAGACTGCTCCAGGTTCTCCAACATACAGGACTGGGAATTCTCTTGTTAAGAGTCCAGGTGGTAGCAAATGGGTGAAGTTCAAGCCACCACAACAGAAGCCAGTTTAATATTGCAGTTTATGGACAATTATATATTATATGCCACTTATGTAATTTGGTGTCTTTTGGGTAGCAGTTTCATGTGTTTCTGTATGAATTAATGACTATGTCTGTATCTTAACTTTATCTGTCTTTTGGGTATGAATTTTAGTATGTTTATGGACAAGTATGTCTTCTGGATATGAAATACCATGTGTCTTTTGGGTATGAATTAATGAATATGTCTTCTGGATATGAATTTTACTATGTTAACAAATTGTCAAACTTGCAAATTGTCAAAACATACCAATTTTCCCATTCATAAAAGTACCAGTTTACAACATACATCTTACCAAAAATATACAACAAAACTAAAGTAGAATTACAACTACCAGTCACAATAAAATACCTAGCTTAGGTTCAGAATATATACAAAATAACCAGAAACACAATTACAATCAATGACACCACCAACCAACGCTTCAATCTCTTAATTTTATCATCTCTTTGTTTTAGTTGTGCTTCAACTTTGTTCTTGGACCTCAACAAACCAGGTATAATATCCGTTGCACGCTGACACATTTGTGGATCGACCCATCCAATGAATCTGCACTTAGAACCCTAATCAAGATTTAAAAAGCATAAAATTAGGTCAAAATTGTTAACCTAATTGAACATATTCATACATTACCTGTTTGGGACAAGAGTAAAAACGTCTTCCTGGGTTCTTATCTGTCCATGATGTACGGATTATAGCTTCCTTACCACACGAACAAAATACCATGATCTGGATCTTCTTGTTTATATAGTGAAAGAGAAAGAGAGAGAGAGAAATTTGATGTTTTTTTATGAAAAATAAGAAAAGGGGATTATCTATGTTATATAAAGAAAAGGTGAGAGATACAGACAAAAAAAAGGGGGTGGCAAAAGTCTTAATTGCCCTCACGAGATATCCACGTGCGAGGGCTAACGGAATGAAGCAAACGGACGTTTACGAAAAGGACTGCCAGTGTCATTTCAGATAGTTAAGGATGAAACTTGATCATAAGGGTAAACCACAAGGACGATTTGGGCCGTTTACTCTATAAAAATATATTATCAACACATGTTCACATTTTTATACCAAAAATAAAAACACCGCATTACATACACACTCACAATTTCTTTAGTTAATTGCATATTTTTGTAAACTTTTTGGAGATTTAATAAGAGTTAATTTCAAATCGTCCTTGTGGTTTTACCAAAAAATCACGTTTCATCCTTTAAACTTCAAAATGACACTGGTAGTCCTTTATACGCGGATAATGGTCATGTTTCGTCCTTTAATCTAACGGATGATGGTCACGTTTCGTCCTTTAATCTAACGGATGATGGACACGTTTCGTCCTTTATACGGTCGACTAAAGGACGAAACGTGACCATTATCCGCGTATAAAGGACTACCAGTGTCATTTTGAAGTTTAAAGGATGAAACGTGATTTTTTGGTAAAACCACAAGGACGATTTTTGAAATTAACTCTTAATTTTGTATTATAAATGGGAAACACATGTTTCATTTCAAAGTATCACCATTTACAAACAATAAGATGAGAGATTGTATTTTTACATTCATGTTTCACCATATTCTCTAAATTTGGTTTTGTTTTTATATAAAAATTATTATTTATATTTATATATATATGGGAAAAGTGAGTGTGAGGTTATGGCACATCAATTTGGGTAATAAAAAACTCACATCTTAATTTTTAATATTTTTTACAAAATGAAATAATATATATATATATAGGGTGAGGATCCTGGAAGAAGGTGTGTTAAGGAGAGAAGGGAGAGAAGGTCTTATGGGCCAATCAAAACGCGCCATGTGTCAAACTAAAATAAAACGCGCGGTGACATAATTGTAAATAAATTAAACTTTTGTAAAACGCGGCCAGCTTGGTCAGCTTGGGTTTTGGATCAGCTTGGGTTTGGGTCAGCTTGGGTTTGGGTCAGCTTGGGTTTGGGTCAGCTTGGGTTTGGGTCAGCTTGGGTTTTGGTCAGCTTAGGGTTGGGTTGGGTCAGCTTGGGTTTTGGGTCAGCTTAGGGTTGGGTTGGGTCAGCTTGGGTTTGGGTCAGCTTAGGGTTGGGTTGGGTCAGCTTAGGGTTGGGTTGGGTCAGCTTGGGTTTGAAGTCAAATTATTTACAGATTTGCCACCGTGTTTTTTTTTTAAAAGCCACATGTCAACTTCTGGTTGGTTAGAAAAACCTTCTCTCCCTTCTCTCCTTAACCCAACTTCTCATTTGATCTCTCTCCTATATAGGAAAAATGAATATAAGGTTGTCCGACACTTAAGCTTAGGTGTGGAACCCCTCACATACTAATTTTTTAATATTTTTTATTTAATGAATAAATGTTTGGCCCCATGAATTTTATGGATTAAAAAATTAATATGTGAGTGTTCCACCTAAGCTTAGATACCTAACAGCCTTATATAACCATCCCCCTAATATATATATATATGTATGTATATATATAATCAAAAGTATGTATTATGTATTCATATAAATGTTGGAAACTTTACATTATTTTATAAATTTTTTAAGGATTTTAAACCATCAATCACTTTCATGACAAGAAAAAGATACTTGCAATTTATTTAACTACAAACATCACCTTTGATAAGATTTTCGATTCTAAAACAGAGGTTATCTACATTTTGTGAACTTTTAAGTATATATTTATTGTTTGTTGGCCAGGCAGGTTGGCGTGTTAATTGGGTTGGTGGATTTATTTTAGGTCATATGGGTTGGTGGGTTATGACGAATTGATATCGGGTCATATAGGTTGAGGGTTGTCGGGTGGAATGGCTTGGTGGGTTCACCTATTAAATAAATTATATAAATATGATATATTTTCAGGTTGTTTGGTAGACATGTTAACCTAAAGTATAACCCGAACCCGACCCAAAAAATCAATGAGGTTGACGGAATGGGTCGAGATTTCACAACCCTAACTCGGTTTTACCGGGTCGAATTTCAGGGCGGGTCAAGTATCGATAACATGAATATATATCAAATTCGAAGTGTTAAGAGTTGTTTTAACATTATCTTTGATTACATATTAAACTTTATCTTGATGTACTATAAGACGTATATCTTAATGTGCGATACATGTATAAGTTTATTTTGTAACCCGGTCACCAACCGGGTATTAACTAGCTGTATTACCGGTATCGGAGGTACTCCGGTATTTTAAGTCCGGTATTTTCACTATTCAATACCGGCCGGTATTTCCGGTATTTCGGTATTTTCATTTTTTTAAATTTTTTTAAAATTTTTTATGATACTTAAATGTTATTTTTTGTTATTTGCAATTTTAAAACTTATATTTTGTTATGAAATACCTATTTGTATTATTTTGAGTGGATTATAATTGTATTTTGACTATTTTCATTAAATTGTAACAAGTTTTGTAGGATTTTTATTTAAAAAAATAAAATAAATTAAAATAGTCGTACCGGCCGGTATTTCCGGTAATACCGGAAATTTTTCCCACACCGGTACGATTAAAATACCGGTTTTTAAAACATTGATAAGAAGGTATATTTTGATAGAGTCATATGCCCGCGCAATGCGGCGAATGGTAATGGCGTGGAGTGGTGGTGGCGGCACGGGTGGCGGCGATGACGGGTGGTGGGGGCGCAATGGTGATGAGTGTAAAAGTATTTGATGTTAAAGGAAATATGTAGTTATTTTAAGGATTGGGGAGTTTATGTTGTAAATTATTTCATTAAGGGTATTATAGGTATATTAGGTAGAGATGTTTAAATTAGTGAATAAAGAAGAGGGGTATTTTGGGTAGTTCAAAGTTGTAATTTGAGAAAATGATGAGGGGTTGATGCTTTGTATAATAGTATAGATATAGATATAGATATAGATAATGCATGTTTTTTTTAATCATTAAGTGTGAATGTATTAAGTGGCTATGATTAATGCTATTAAATAATGTTTGTATATATTAAGTAAAAAATAGATAATTGACAGTTATTTTTTTATTAAGTAAAAAAAGAAAACTGAATTAATTTGACTTAATACATTAAGTCTATTAAGTAAAAAAAGAACATGACCTGTGTGTATTTTAAAACTTTGTGCTAGCACTTATATTCGGATGGAGAATTAAATTGTATTATTTTATTTTAAATGATGAAAAGGTGACTCAAGAGAAGATAAAAAATATATATATATGATTTTTAACTTTTTTTTGCCTTTGTTTTTATTTTTATTTTATTATATTTGGTTTTTTTTTAATATTCGGAATAGATATTAAATCTGGAAGAACAAAAAATAAAATAAAAACAATTACACGAACTAACAATGAAAACACATGTAAAAATATTAAACATCTTCTTTTTTTCTTTTTCTTAAGCAACTTTTTTACAGGATCCCTACCCTATATTATATCAGATTATATTAATAACCATAGTTATCAAACTCGTACGAGGATCCCTACCCTATATTATATCAGATTATATTAATAACCATAGTTATCAAACTCGTACGAGCTTCACTGGTTAATCAAGGCATTCTAAGTACCATTCACGACTTAAAATCATGGATCAAAAGACAATTTTGATACTTTCTTATAAGACTAAAGGGAGTGGGAAGAAAGGGAGGGGGCGACTTGTGCCATGTGGGGTAGAAAGAGTTGCCCCTCAAAAAAAGGTGAAAATGAGTGGGTTTTTAAGGGGGGGCGACTTGTGCCATGTGCACTTCTAATGATTGATTTTTTTTTTTTTTTTTTTAAAACTTTGTTATTAATTAAAAGTATTATATTTATATATATAAAACATAACATTTATTTAAAACATAAAATCCATTACATATTAAACATATAAAAAAGTTACAACTAAAAATACAAATAAACTTCAAATAAAAGTACTTAAAGATACAATTATAAATAAAACACAACTAAACATCAAACTACATCGCATATTTCTCACGAAGCTGTTGCTTTTTGCGTTCCATTATTGATCTCCCCGGCTCAGCGAGGTTGGAATAGTTGGTACTCAACACTTTGAACTCGTTTTTTCTTCAATCGCCTTAAGTTTCCTTTCCTTCAACTCAACTTTTTTCGAGCTCATATCAAACAACTTGTCCAACTTAACCGTTATTCCTTCAAACGTCTCGTTGTACCTACCTTTCCCCTTCCCTTTCCCCGATCCCGACGAGCCTTCCCCTCTCGATGCTCTCTTAGACGCGTCCCTACCCATAGAGGATTAACACTTGTGATTTTTGACTCGTTGACTTATAATTATTATTTGTTTAACTTGTATAAATTTATGTTTCGGAAATAAATGTTTGAGAACGCTAGTGTAATTTATGTTTTTAGGCATTTACATTAATGTTTGAGAACCTAGTGTAATTTGCTTTAGGCATTTACATTATACTCGTGTCGAGGTAACTAGCTATTTGTGTGGCATTAGTGGGATAAAAACCCACATATTTTTTCTCTCCACCGGCCCCACCCTCCTCCCTTTTTGTGGATCTTGTCTTCCCTCCCCCTTTCATTTCTTATCCACTCCTTTTCTCTCTTTCTTATCCCTTTCTTCTTCTTCTTCTCTATGTTTTGAAAGAACATCATCCATCATCTTCTTCTTATTATTTTTTCAAATTTTCGATCTAATCATCAAAGTGGTCAAGAAATTCTAGTATTTTGTTAATAATAATAATAATAATCAAAAAGTTCAAGGTTTTCTTCCATCTAAAGTGTTCATCTCTTCTTCTTGCTTCAATTTCGGGTTTCTTGCTTCAAGGAGCTTTTGGTAAGTGTTTTTACTCTTAAAAATACTTGATTTATGTTATTGTATGTCTTAATTACTAGATCTTTTGATGTATTGGTCAAAATCCCTAAAAATCTAGGGTTAGGGTTAAAAGCTTCAAATCAAAAGAGGGGTTTTCTCTTTGGCAAGTGTATGATTGTAAAATGGGCATGATTTTACTTGTTTTATGTTGTGGAATCAAAAATGATGTTTAATTGGTGTCTAGCTTGGGCAAATCCTTGAGTTTTGTTGGAGCCAATTGGAATTTAGGGTTTGACAAAGGGGTTTTTGCGATTTTGAAAGTGGGTTTGTGAAACGAGTTGATATTTTGCTTAATTATACTCGTATTAAGTTGTGTAAAAGAATCGTGTTTTGATTTGGTGTCTAGAGTGGCCAATTTCGTGTCAAGGAGCCCCATATGCATATTTTCAGCTTCATATGCATATTTTGCATTCTCATATGCATATTTCTCAGCCTAATATGCACATTTTCAGTTCTATGTGCATATTTTCAGCTTCATATGCATATTTGCATTCTCATATGCATATTTCATCCTCATATGCATATTTTCAGTTCTATATGCATATTTTAGTCTCATATGCATATTTGCATTCTCATAAGCAAAATCATCACAAGCATTCTTATGGGCATTTATGGGTGATAGCTAAGTAGTTAGACCTTATCGCTTGGAATACTTTGTAATGACTTGATATTATAGTAGGTTGAGATCGTTGAGATTTGTAGCTTGATTTTACTTGTTTTTGCTTAAGCCAAGGTGAGTTTTGTAGCCCCTCTCTTGTGGAACTTTGGGGTGGAAAGTGTACTCGTTTTGATATAAACTAATGTCGATTAACAATGAAATGCATGATATGAGAACTAATTAAGTGCTTGTAAGACAAACTTGATACTACTTGTGATTATTGGGTTGAGTTTATGATACTTGAACTATTCGCGCAATTTGGTGTCCCGTGGGGACTTGTGAGCTTGAATATGTGTACACTTCGCCAAATTGTGTGTCCTGTGGGACTTGTGAGCTTGATGAACGTTCATTATGGTGATTATGGATTGTGATCTTGTTGTTTAACTTGGTTGTGTGTTTGTGTGATCTTATGGAGATTCTTTGTGCCCTATATTATGAAGTTTGCGGTATGTGCTTTGATTGGCTCTTATATTATCGTATGACTTGTTATCGGCACTTTTGGAACTTGATACTTATTTTGATGCTTAAACCTACGAACTCACCAACCATGTGTTGACTCGATTTAGTACACTTTTCAGGTGAACAGGTAGAACAAAGGCGTGTCGGTTGATTGCATGATAAGCTAGGATTGGACTTGGACTATTTTGGATCCGTGATCCTTTGATCCCGTGTATGGGTTAGGCTTAGGATCGTTAGCCATCTTTTGAACTATATTTTTGTAAAGTCTTGATGGTGTTGTGCTCCTTATGCTTATTTTGATCCGGAACTTGTATTTGACTTGTTTTTATGAATGGATTGTCCAATCCTTTGTTGCATATAGTTTTGTCTCTACATAATCTCCATGTCATGTTGTGCTTTTCTCGACGCCCCATGTTTCCGCCTTGTTGGGGTGTTACAGAATGGTATCAGAGCCGTGGTTATAGAGAACTAGGTGGATCGACCTAGACTATAACTAAGGAACCTTTCATATAGCATGCATAATAGGAGCTTATGTGTGCAACTTGATCTTGATGAATTACTTTCTTGGTGCACTTGGTTAGTGGTGATGTTCGTAGTAGGATCTAATTGTGACTTGGAATCATGTTTGATTGTTGAGATGGATTAATTGGTTGATTCTTGTGATTTGGTTTGAGATGAATCTTGGTGGTAGTTTGGATAGATGGATCATGTTGAATTGAGGTTGTTGTGGTGAATATGTGAATATGATGGAATATGTGAATATGTGAATATGTGAATATGATGGAATATGTGAATATGGTGGAATTTGTTGTGTGGATTTACTTTAGCAAGATGAAGTGATTTGCAATAACGGAGTATAACAATGGGTAACACTAAAAACGCCCGATCAACGGTTTTACGACGACCCATTGGTATATGTAAGTTATTGACGTCATGGATTGCGCATGCTCGGATTAAAGTATAGTAGGTAAACCGGTATGCTTGATAAGTATTGGTTGGGTGGAGGGAAAGCCGCTGGTATCACCTGTATACAAACCCGGTCAATACTTAAAGGGCATAACGGAACCAAATCCCGACATGCATCTAATGTACTAAAGGTGTGGAGGGAAAGCCGCTGGTATCACCTGTATACAAACACCTTTAGTGGATTAGATGTAGGAGTTAGATTTGGACTATACTTTACCCGACTTGTTTTATGTGATGGTATGTGTTTTGGTTTGATATGTTGGTTTGCATGCGGAATATTGCTATGAAATGAACTAGATGATTTTGCACTTGACACTTAGGAAATTATTTAGGAATGATACTATGATGCTTACTTGTGTCGGTTTGTGAATAACTTAGTGTGATCTAGCGATTATTTGGTAGGAGCCCCTTTTTGTAATAAGAACTTGGGAATTTAATTTTGGTGATTAACGCGTGTGTTCAGGAATATGGTTAGACCAAGAAGAGCGGCGGCTAATCGTAGGCACCAACCCGAGCAAGAAGATGAGCCACAGAATCAAGGTGGCCGTGGGGGAGCCCGGGTGGCCGGGGTGGCCGTGGGGGTCGGGGTGGTAGAGGTGGTGCTCATGTGGAGCCCGAAGCTAATCATGTCCCGGACATGGCTACCGTTATCACTCAAACCATCAATGCCATCATGCCTACTATTGTGGCTCAAGTCACCGCGGCTATGGGTGGTACTAATGGTGGTAATCAAGGAGCACAAGGTGGTGCCAATTTGAATAATGGGAATGATGTGGAGAATGTGGAGGAGGAGGTGGAAGATGCGGGCCACAATGCTCATGTTCGTCCAAACTACTAGCCAAGGCAATACCGCCTAGGGTGTACTTACACCGACTTTACTAAGTGTAATCCACCCGAGTTCAATGGTCGGGGTGGGGCCATTGCTTGTATTCATTGGTTGGAAAAGATTGAGGCGGTGATAGCTAGGAGCAATTGCACTTATGGCCAACGAATCAACTATGTCACCGGTTCGTTTACTTATGAGGCTTTGAGTTGGTGGAATGGGATTGTTGGTGAAAGAGGTCTCGATGCGGCGTTGGATATGGAGTGGGGAGAATTTAGAAGCATGTTGAAGGAGAAGTTTTGCCCCGTGTATGAACTACAAAAGCTTCAACAAGAGTTCATCCACCAACAAATGGAAGGCTCGGATTTTAATGCCTACACTCTTCGCTTTCAAGAGTTGTCTAGGCTTGTACCTCACTTGGTTTCCTCCGAACCAAGGAAGATTGAGAAGTATGTGCTTGGGCTTAATCCTCAAGTTCGGATGATGGTCTCTAACATCATGCCGAAAACGATGGAAGAAGCGGTTAACCGGGCCGGGAGTGCCACCGAGAAGCTTATTAAGAGTGGGATCTTGAGCAAGCCGGGAAGCAAGAGAAAAGATGTTCCCGAGTCTAGTGGGACAAAGAAGGGTGGACGGGTTGATAACAAGCGCCCTAATCGTGGTAAAGTGTTTGCGGCGCCCGAAGTGAAAAGAGAAGGCTATGGTGGGCCTCATCCTTTGTGTAACACATGTCGTATCCATCACCCTACTAATTCTCAATGTAGGGCTTGTTTTGTGTGTAATCAAGTGGGGCATTTGGCCAAGGATTGTGATGGTGGTTTTTGTTTAGTGTTTAAATTTATAAAAATATTGTACAAGTAATTATCTCAAACTAACCACAATAACGGGCAGATAACCCGATCAGTGTAGTATAGTAAGTGATAAGTACATGATCGTTCGCAGGGACGCTTGCACTACCTAATCTAGTAATATGTGTAATTCTAGCGGTTGGGGGTTGTCACGATTTCCTATTAAACTAATTAAAAACTGAAAAGTAAAATAGAAGCCGCAACCGCTTATTCAGCGAGAGGCTTAGTCTGAAAAAGATTTGAAAAAGCAAATAACAGTAATAAAATTAAAATACTTGTTTGGCATCTCAGATCTCATGACACGACCAGATATCATTCTACCTACTTTGCTAGACTGTTGAAAACTTAATCACGGCTCATATTCTCGTTAGATTCACTTTGCCTAAGTAACTAGTGTTGTCCCTAGACTCACACTACTCTTTAAACAAATTCTCGTTAGATTCATTGTTTAAGCATTAATGACCTAAAGTTCGTGTTACTAATTCATCTTTAAGTTACCCGTCTCTTAAGCCATGACCAGATAATAATTCCCTCCGGTGACCACAGTGCACGTTTCCATGTCACTGGATCGCGTCTGACATTGTTAAGCATCATGTTCTATTCATCCTAATTACTATGGTTCTGGATCCCTCAGTTATAAGTGAATCACCTTTTACAACTAGTTAAAGACCGACTAGTGTTTTCCATCTTTATGTATTAATCCTAGTGTATGATTATAGACCGATCATCAGAATTAAATCAATACATGCAGATATAGAACCAATAACAATATGAAGAACTAGTAAAACATGGATCTACGATAAACAGTAAAACACACTCCAACAGATCTAACAAATAAAGTAAAATAGATAAACGTCTACATGATCACATCGATCCAAACAAGTATTCAGCCTATTAGCCTACCATTATTAAAGGAATAACAAAGTCTGAAAAGATGAAAGACATTGTTTACCAACTGAAAGTAAATAAAAGAGTAGATCTAGGTAGAAGAGAAGATCGGAAGGTGTTAGAAGCTCCAAAACCTCCTTGGAATCTGCAAAGTCGACCTAGGGTTTGATGTAGGCGGCTAGGGCTGCTGAATCGGCTCTCTCTTAGGGTTTTGAGGGCTGCTTCGGCTTAAATAGAGGTTAAGTCGGTTGCTGAACTGGGCCGCCCAGCGGCGCTGGGCATGGGCTCCAGCGGCGCTGGGCCTTGCTGCTGATGGGCCAGCGGCGCTGGCAGCTCCTGCTGCCGATTTGCTTCGTTCGACTCCCGAATCACCTCCTTGTGTCTTGTAACTTCATAGGCCTCCATGTTGAGTTGCTTGATGCCATTTACCCTCACTCGCATCTTCCGTGAACCTGCATATATATCGAATCCATTAAGTACCAATAGTTCCGGAATATTAACTCATTTTAGACATTGAAATGTGGCCTTTTGATAGGGGTTTTTATCAAAATGAACGCTCATCATATACCCCCACACTTAAGTCTTTGCTTGTCCTCAAGCAAATAGTCCAAGAAAATAAAACAATGATGAGCGGACAACTTAAGTGTACAAGTTATTCTACTTTATAAAACATTTGAAAGATTAGTCATGCAAAATGATTTGAGAAAGCTTTAAGACAAAATCAGTAAGCTATAGCTAGAGGTAAAGATAAGTCAGTCAAACTAAAAGTTAACCTTATATTCGTGTTAATACCTCTAAAACCGTTCTATAATTCCTCATGTCCTACAGCTCAATCTTACTTCCTTCTGCTGACTAGTTAAGCACTTAATTAAAGTTTGTATAGCAATCAGATCTACTAGCTACTAGCAAGGCATTTATATCTTATTATTTGTCGTACTTGTGATTCACTACTTAGACATACTCTCACACTAAAGTCATGCTCGCTAGCTAAACACTAAAGCAGTTATACGATATTATTATCTTTAATAGTTGAGACAGCGGTGACAGGTCGGTGGTTCCCCACGCGCAAAGCGACATAACTCAACTAATGGTTAGAGTTTATACCTTACATCAAGACAGCGGTGACAGGTCGGTGGTTCCCCACGTGCAAAGCGACATAACTTGATGCGTATAGATTTTACTCGTTAATAGTTCTTTGAACTCTTTTTATTAATCTACTGATTGCCTTTCTTAAGATACTACATTATTCATGCAATAGACATTATCAAAGACCCCAGATGACTCATACTCCTACTCCGCATGCAACTAGTTCACAATCAATAGTGTAAGAATTAAGGCGAACCATACGTCTAAACTAGTTCCTACACAAGCACTTATATCATTAAGTCCAATTAATACACCTATACTAATAACTAGATAGCTCTAATTGCTAGGTATATTAAAGTCCGGTTAAGTGTGCTATGGCAAACATAATCGCATACAGTTTCAGTCTAAGCTCTAATCCATTTGGAAAAATGAACAACCACAAATCTATAGTTAAACTAAAAGTTCTAACTAACCGTTCATCTACCAAAGCTAATGTTGCTTAGTTATCATCATCTTTTGTCTACTTGCAAAGCTTATTTCTCAAAATGTTTTTCAGACACAAGAAAAATTTTAAATTTGCATGAATTAAGTAGTAGAAAACTTATGATTAATCAAACAATTAAACCACGGGTTTTTCCTATTCCATCCCCCCACACTTAAATTGTACAACGTCCTCGTTGTACTAAACTTACTAAACAAAAAGGGAAATAGGAAAAACAGTAAAAAGTTAAAGGATTAACGAAACTTCCCGGGCTTAAATTGCATGATTGTTGAAGATGGCATGTGTGGAGCGACTTGAATGATGTAGGTCTTCAAAGACTTGAGTCGGCTCCGTTTGATGGCGATCCATTGTTGCTTCTCCATCTTCTTTTCTTTTTGGTATTTTCTGATTTTTTTTTTTTTGGATTTTTGGGTTTTTCTGATTTTTTTGGATTTTTCGCGATCTGGTGTGCAGACTGGAGCTGGAGCGGCGCTGGATAGTGGAGCGGCGCTGGACTGCATGCAGGTCCAGCGGCGCTGGCTTCAGGAGCGGCGCTGGGATGCCCAGATGCATTCCCAGCGGCGCTGGAAGTCTTCTAGCGGCGCTGGTGCGTCCCGTACTTGCTTCGACGTCTGATTTTCCTTCACGACTCGATGTCGGCATTCCCCCACACTTAGCTTTTGGCCAAGTGCATGGTTTGTCCTTCATACTTCAAAACAAAATACTCCTGCACACTTCAATCAAAATATAAAAATGGAAATAACAAGCTAAAACATAAAATAAAAACGAATACGATTGCAATAAGTTACTTGTTTCCTTCATCCATTGAAAGCTTGCATCTGTGAATCTAAAGATATATCTCATATAAAACAGATCACAAATGATTATATTCAAAACAATTCACTTAATTGCAATTAGTCACATATTCCTAAAAAGATAAAAATAAAAATAAAAATAAAAATAAAAATACGGCTTGGGTTGCCTCCCAAGAAGCGCTAAGTTTAACGAGTCTTCAGCCGGACTCGGCCTAGGAACTAGGTTGAGGAAGAATACGGGGTCCGGGGGCCGGTTCCCGTTGGGTAACGTTCGAAGTGACTTATGGCTTCCTTCACGTTCGGTCCTTTTCTCTCCTCCAAGTTTTCTGAGTTCCTTCGTGCTTCATTTGCTTCAACCATTTCCACATCGATAGGTATTTGATTTCCAGGGCTGGTTCGGGTGGTAACGGATGAACTTTCGCGATTTCGGGGCTGCAGGGGGCTCCAGCGGCGCTGGGTGTGCCAGCGGCGCTGGTGGCTCCGTGGCAGTACTCGACTTTTCGATTTTGCTTCCATACTACTCTAGGAACTTCATTATCCTCTCGGGTTCTGTTAGTATGATTTTTCACTACCCTTCGTTGAATGCTTTCCTTGTGCCTATGTTCAACCCGTTGTAAAATACTTTCATTTGTTCTCTTGTGTTTTTCTTCTCCGCTCCCAATGAGTTCGTCAGCGTTTTCATCCGTTGCCAAGCTTTTCCCCAAGTCTCTGTTTTTGCCTGTTTAAAGTTCTTCATTGCTATCAATGTTTCCTCTTCTGGGGATTTAGTTGATGCCTTCTTGCCTCGCGATCTCTTCCTTCCAATAGCTTCCTCCTTCCTACCTGGCAGTGGCCTCAAATCATGGCGTTTAACTGTGTCCGGTGACTTATTTGGTTAACCAATCTCTTCAATCTATGTGGTTGAAATCTCTTCCAACGGCGCTGGGTGTCCTCCCCAGCGGCGCTGGCTTCTCCGTTCTCGCGATCGGTTCTTCAAATCTGACTTTTCGCCTCGAGATCCTAGCTTCAATCCTTGCAACCATCTCTGTTCGTTCCACTTGCATCTTCTCTTGATCCCTGATTTTCTTCATTATGTCTTGCCTTTGTCCTTCCAAGATACCGCAAGCTTCCTTAATCCTATATTCTAGTGGCAAACAATAATTACTTATCCGTTTGGTGTGATCATCCATCTCCTTGTATTTCCACACCAAAAGCACGTGTTGCCCTAGTTCATCCGCCAAATTTGTCACCTCTCTTAAAGCTTCCTCGTGACTACCATAATTTTCTTGACGGAAGTTGCCCACCTTATGCATTATTTCACAATGGCTAAATGACACCGTGAGCTCGTATTCTCCTTCAGTTAGATGTAAATCCATTCCATATCTGTTACTAAGCGGTACACGAGCGGTGGGGCAATGCGAATGAAAACCTGGTTGCTGTTCAGACCTCCCCAGCAGCGCTGGGGTTCCAGCGGCGCTGGTGTCCTCCCAGCGGCGCTTATTGCTTCCTGTGCAGATTGCTGAATTACTTTTTGCCTTCTAAATGCCTTCCTCATGATGTGCAAAATCGAGTTTTAAATTTATAAACAAGAAATACCGATTTTACTACCTAATGCACACTCTCGGGCAGTGGACCTGTTCGTGTATAGTATAGATAAATGGTAAGTCAGGATCGAACACAAGGACTTTGAAAGCAATTGTTAAAATTAAGTAGTTCAAATGAAAAGGGGTTTTGTGACCGAATTGTCACTTTGCAAAAAGTAAAAGTAAATAACTTAAATCCGGTATGACCGGGGCAGGGTTCGTCTGAAGACGAAAGTAAAAATAATTTGTATGACAATAATTTAAAAGACATCCATCTTGATTTCGCTCAACAATACGCTCAGATTGCACATAAATGAAGTTCAAATCCAAATTAAGTTGATTAAATAACCGAGACTCAAACAAAGCACCAACCCCGTACCCGTCAAGTTAATGACATCATTTGACTCTCTTGCTTAAACTAGTTTCGTTACAAGGACCGGTACCCCAAGACATCTTTTATAACTTCCCTAATCAAACAATTGTTTTGGTTATTGAAATAACAATTATACCTATCGATTGTACCCAACCATTAACACATTTCCCCCTATTATCATTGAATGATTATCTACCGTACCCGTTATAGATCCAATTATTTGTACCCAAACAATCAAAATGAAATATATGAAATCAATAATTACCATTAAAGACACACATAAATCACCAATCAATTCAAGATAAATTATAAGGAAGAAATACGCTAAGATCTCGATATAACGTTAAATGAAATCAACATTGAATTAATAAAATTGTGCAATCTTTACATATTGTCTCACTCCATCAAGATGGATGATGAAGCGATTAGCCACTCATATTAAAATAAGAATAACAAATAAAATATGAAGAATTCATTGTTACCGAATGATAATAATCGAAAGCGACAAACGAAATTGATCCAATCGTGTTTGAAATCCTTAAAGATGATAAATAGATGAAAATATCTCTGAAAAAGTCTTCAAAATCGGCTGGGGGAAGAGAAGAAGAGTTTTGGGATGTTTTTGCATGCTATTTATACTTCCCTAAAATATGTCCAGAATCGGACCCAGTTCTGGATTATCAAGTTGTTAATGCAAATTTGAGGAGAATGTGGAGGTCCTATGGTTTAGTGGATGTTTCTAAGAATGCTGCAGGATTCTTCTTTTTTAAGTTCAAAGATGAGAAGGGCATGACTGATGTGTTGGAAAATGGCCTTGGTTAGTTGGTAATGTTCCACTTTTCTTGTATGAATGGGAACCTGGTTTAGCTGTTAACAAGATTGAACCAAGTAAAGTTCCTTTGTGGGTTTGCATTCATAATTTGGGGTTGGAAATGTGGACTCCTGGTAATTTGAGTAAATTGTTTAGTTAGGTAAGCCATTGTTAATGGACAAAGTCACTAGGGAAAGGTGTATGCTGAAAACTGGTAGGTTGGGTTTTGCCAGAGTTTTGGTGGAGGTGGATGCAAGTAAAAGTTTGCAGGATAAGATAGAGGTGGTTTTCCAGCTTCTAGACTTAGAGGTGAAAGGTTTGTGAGGTATCCTGTTCATATCAATGGAAGCCTCCATTATGTACACACTACAAGGTTTTGGCCACTCTTTTAAGATTTGCAAAGTGAGACCAAAGACTGATGAAGAAAAAGTTGTTGAAGTCTTAAAAGATGCTTTAAAAGTGAATATTGTGGATGAAATTGTGGTGAATGATGATGATAATGATGGTTTTAAGAAGGCGGAGAAAAAGAAGAATGGTAGAAAGCAACAGTTGAATAAGGAACAGAATATGAATGCTTTCAAGGGTAATCAGTCAGGCAATAGAAGAAGTGTGTTTGAAAGATTGAATAACGGCAATAATAAGGGGAATGGTAATATGGGGAAAAATTCTGGAAATATGTGAATTCTCATGAAAAAAGGGATTTTCTGTTTGAGGGTGGTTTCTGGTAGTTTGGGGCCAGTAGAATCAAGGTTAAATAAGGGTAATTCTAGTAATTTTAATCAAAAACAAAGAGTTGAGGCAGTAGAGAAGCAAAAGGAGATAAATGTAGCTGATGAACAAGTTAAAATTTCTGGTAATATAAAGCAATTTTATAGGGTTGTGAATGATAGAAGAGGAGAAGGTGAAAAAATGGTGTCTGATGAAGGTAAATCTAATGAGGTGGAGACTAGTAATAAATTTGGTGCTCTTGATGGTATGATTGAAGATGAGGAGTATGATGAGGGTTGGGATAATTCTTATGGAGTTTATGATTTCCAGAAAGAAGAAATCCAGAGGTTATTGACAGTGGAAATAAACCAAATAAGGAGTTATTGAATCAATGGTTTGTAGGGCAATATGATTTCTATGTTGACCTATGTTGCAAAAGGGTTTAACTCCTGTTATGGCTGAAGAAGATGTTTATCTGACAATGGTGGTACTGCTCTCGATATGAAGCTGGATGAATCTGTTGATGGTAGTTGGATGAGAAAGTGAATGATGGTAAGCCCTAAAACTCATCAGTTTTAAAATGTTAATTAAGGCTGTTGCATGGAACATTAGAGGTCTTTGTAAAACCTCTAAGCAAGATCAAATAATTAATTTACTGAATACGGGGGGTTTTAGTATTTGTGGTATTTTAGAAACTCATGTAGTGGATAAAAAGCTGGCTGGCATTTGTAATAGAGTTTTGAATCAATGAAATTGGATTTCTATGTATCTTGCTGTAGTGGTGGTACCAGAATTATAGTAGGATGGGATCCTGCTTCAGTAAAGGTTATGCTAATAGAACAACATTCTCAAGCTATGCACTGTTATATTGAGCCAATTAATGGGGGTGCTGGTTTCTTTTGTTCCTTCATTTATGGTTATCATAGCATGATTCCTAGGAGAGAATTGTGGAAAAATTTTGAAAAATTTAATAAGTTTGTAAGGGAAAGGCCTTGGGTGTTATTAGGAGATTTTAATGCTACTTTGAATATAGATGGAGCATTCTGGCTGGCTCTTATGTTGTAGTATGTATGTTAAAGATGTGTTAGTAGAGTTGAGTTGATGATTTGGGGATGTCTGGTTTGAATTTCACTTGGAATAAAAACCCTGGCAGAACTGATGGGATTCTCAAAAAGCTGGATAGAGTGATGGGTAATGACATGTTTGTAAGTTTTTTTCCCAATGCTTTTGCTCAGTTCTTACCTTCTATGGGCTCTGACCACAGCCCATCTGTCTTGATTATTCCAGAGCTTGAAAAGGCTAAGCCCAGGCCTTTTAAGTTCATGAATTACTTAACAAATAAGGAGGAGTTCTTGCCTATTGTGAAAAAAGTGTGGGAGACTAAGTTTTCTGGTTTTGCTATATGTACTCTGTTGTATCTAAAATGAAGTTTATAAAGAAACAGTTCAGGAGTTTGAATTTCAAACAAGGTAATTTGTTTCAGAAGGTTAAGAAGCTGAGAAATGATCTGGGCAGAATTCAAAGTATGGTTGTTGAAGATCCCTCAAATAGTGAAATAAGAGCACAAGAATCTGTGACTCTAAGAGCTTATAATGAGGCTGTCAGTGATTTGGAGCTGTTTTTGAAGCAAAAAGCTAAAGTGGAATGGCTCAAAGTGGGTGATCAAAACTCTAAATATTTTCATAAAGCAGTGAGAGGTAGAATTAATAGAAACAGAATTGAGTATGTTGGAGGATCTCAGGGCAGATTGTATTTTGGTCAGCAAGTTCCTGACCAATTTATTGGACATTTTAAAAGTATTTTGGGTTCTAGGGAGGCACCACGACTATTCCTCCTGATCTTTTTAGACGAGTGTTGGCACAGAGTAAGGCTGCGAATATGATAAGAAATGTCACTGATGAAGAAATAAAACATGCCATGTTTGATATTGGGGAAGATAAAGCGCCTGGCCCGATGGATATCTCAGCTTTTTTAAAAAGCTTGGAGTATGTAGTTGGAGAGGATGTTTGCAATGCAGTTAATGATTTTTTCATGAATGGTAGGTTGTTAAAGGAGGTAAATGCTACTGTTATAGCTTTAGTTCCAAAACAGGCTACTCCAAAAAATGTGGCAGATTTCAGGCCCATTTCCTGTTGTAATGTGCTATAAATGTATTAGTAAGGTTATCTAATAGATTAAGGGTTTGGATATTGTTGATGCTAATCAGTGTGCATTCATTCCTGGAAGGCAAATTAGTGACAATATACTGTTGACACAGGAGCTAATGCACAATTATCATAGAAATAGAGGCCCTTCCAAGTGTGCCTTTAAGATGATATTCAAAAGGCTATGATTCTGTTGAATGGGATTTTTTGGAGAAATATTTAAGGATGTTTGGTTTTCATAGATCATGATAAAATGGATAATGAATGTGTGACTACACTCTTGTAACTGTTGCAATTAATGGTGATCATAAAGGTTTTTTTCATGGTAAAAGGGGGTTGAGGCAAGGAGATCCTTTATCTCCTTATCTTTTTACTTTGGTCAAGGAGGTTTTGAATTTAATGATAAAGAGGCAGATTAAGGATGGGTTTCCAGTACCATTGGAGGTGTGAGAAGTCTAAACTAACACATCTTTGTTTTGCAGATGACCTTTTATTGTTTTGCCATGGTGATGCTTATTCTGTGTCTTTGTTAAGAAGATCCTTGGAGGAGTTAAACAATGTTTCTGGTTTAGTGGCCAGTATGGAGAAGAGCTCTTCTTTGGAAATGTAAAGCTTGAGGTTAGAAATCAAATTTCAGAGGTATTGCCTTTAGGTATTTAGGGGTGCCTTTTATCTAAAGGTTATATAAGAAGGATTTTCTATCTTAATTGATAAAGTGAAAAAGAGATTGCATGATTGGAAGAATAAGTCACTTTCGTTTGCTGGAAGGCTACAGCTCATTCAATCTGTGCTCTGTTCTTTGCAAATCTACTGGTCCTCTGTTTTTGTATTGCCAAAAGGAATTTCTGAGGATATTGAGAGGCTGTTAAGGGGTTTCTTATGGTCCCATGGTGAATTACAAAAAGGAAAGGCTAAGGTGATATGGTCTGATGTATGTAAGCCAAAAAGTCAAGGGGGTTGGGGATTAAATCTTTAGATACTTGGAATAATGCTTTGATGGCTAACATGCGTGGAACATTGTCACAAATAAGATTCTTTGTGGGTTAAATGGTTAAAAACTGAAAGATTGAAGGAGAGGAATTTTTGGGATATGTACAGTTTCAATAACACTTGTTGGGGTTGGAGAAAGATCTTGAAAAGTAGAGGAGTGTTGAGAAATTACATTGTGTATAAACTGGGTGATGGAAGGAATACTTCTGTTCTGATAATTGGCATCCTTTGGGCCCTCTTAAGTAATTTATTTTATAGAGATGCCTATGATGCTGATTTTCCCATTGATTCAAAGGTGTCTGATGTAGTTGTTAATGGTGAGTGGAATTGGGCTATGGAATTGGTGGAAAAGTATCATGTTTAATTAGCTCTCCTCCTCCAATTCTGTCTAGTTTTAGAAGGGACAGAATATTATGGAAAAAGAAATCTGGTAGAGCTGTTCCATTTTCTATTTCAGATGTATTTCATACTTTAAGTGATGATTTTGATGATGTGAAATGGGCTAGATTGGTCTGGTTCAGTCAAAATATACCTAGACATTCTTTTATATTGTGGCTTGCTTTAAAGAATAGACTCAAAACTCGGATAAAATTGATTGGTTGGAAGGAAATAATCCTGTGTGTGTGTTCTGCAAGCAGCATGGTGTGCCCGCCTAATCCACCTCTTTTTTTATTGTAATTTTCCAAAACAAGTGTGGCAGGAAATGAAAGTTGTGGCAAAACCTGATGGAGTGCCAAATAGATGGGAATTAGTTGTTGAATGGTGTCAAAATTTGAAGTTGAATAAGGCTGTGGAGTGTGGTACAAAGATTGGTATTGGCTGCTTCTATTTATTCTGTTTGACAGGAGAGAAACATGAGAATTTTTCAAGGCAAGAAAAGAAATGTGAAGGAATTGTGTTCTATTATCAAGAATGTGGTGAGATCAAGGCTTATTGGTTTGAAGATTAAACGTACTGAGAATGCTTTGGAAGTGGCAAGGTTATGGAATTTTAGTCTGAATGAAGGCTTGAATGAAGATAATTTTAAAACAAAGATGGATAATGGCTGATGGATATTGTTTAAATATGGATGTTGATGCTTGTTTTTCTGGGCTTGAGTTGTGATCCAGGGTATATTCCTAATGGGCTTCAGTATTGGGCTTTATGCCATTTTTCAGAATTGGGGCTCCTTTTAATTTGAAGTTGGATTGTTTTGTTCGTGGGCCTGCTGGTTATGGGCTGAAGAGTATTGTTCGTGGCCTGTTGGAGTTGGGCTTCAGAGAATTGTTTTTTGGGATTGTCCTAGTTGTATTGGTTTAGTGATCAGATAGATTTTAGTTTTTATAAATATTAATTATAGTGATATGGGAAGTGCACTAAAGTTTGTTTTAGTGTAGTCTCCTATGGGTATGCCCATAGTATTTTTGTAATTCTTTCGGTTTATATATATTCCAAAGGGTATTCCCCTGTTGCGGCGCAACTGGGCATTGCGGCGCAACTAAGGTTGACTTTTGCATTTGACTTTGACTTTCGTTGACCAAGGCTGGCTTGAACTTGAATGCATTGCGGCGCAACTATGGGAGTTGCGGCGCAACTTAATTTGCGTTGACCTTTGACCATTGTTGACTCGTGGCTGGCCAGGTATAGAAGGCGTTGCGGCGCAACTAGGATAGTTGCGGCGCAACTCAACTTTCTGTAATTTGGTTGCGGCGCAACTCCTAGTTGCGGCGCAATGGTCCTTTTGCCAGCTTTGACTTTTGTTGACTTTCTGCAATCTTCATCCAAATGCTTCAGAAATCCTCCGTTAGCACTTACTTCACCTCAACAATGTCGTTTTCTCCAGAATTACGCTTAAAGACCTGTCAGTAACCTGAAACACTAACAAATACCATAAACGCACCAAATGTATACAAAACGACTCATAAAACATGCTAAATCAACTATATTCATTGTGGGAAATTGGTATAAAATACGACATATCAAATCCCCCTTCCTAGGTTGCTCAAATCGACTCCAATGCATTGTACCTATTCCTGGCTGAAACACACTAGACAAAAATGAAAGAAAAAGAAAACAAGAACAAAAACAAACACAAAACACGAAAACGATTAGTAACTTCAAGAACAAAATAAAATAAACCTAAATGCAAATAATCTAAACTTAATAACTAAAAATGACAAAATAAAAATATTTTTGGATTTTAAATTTTAAGAAAATGAAAATACTACTTAAACTAACCTAAACTAGACTTAACTACTAAACCCTAAAATGACTTAACCTAAAAACTGAAAAGTAACTTTCTCGTGCCGAAACACAAGAAAGGATCTAATTACACTACTAAACTAAGAATGTGTCGCGTCCCCGGCAGCGGCGCCAAAACACTTGATGGTGGTTTTTGTTTAGTGTTTAAATTTATAAAAATGTTGTACAAGTAATTATCTCAAACTAACCACACACATTACAGGCAGAGAACCCGGTCAGGTATAGTATAGTAAGTGATAAGTACATGATCGTTCGCAGACGACCAGATTCATTCTACCTACCTACTTGCTAGACTGTTGGAAACTTAATCACGGCTCAGATTCTCGTTAGATTCACTTTGCCTAAGTAAATAGTGTTGTCCCTAGACTCACACTACTCTTTAAACAAATTCTCGTTAGATTCATTGTTTAAGCATTAATGACCTAAAGTTTGTGTTACTAATTCATCTTTTAATATACCCGGCTCTTAAGCCATGACCAGATAATAATTCCCTCCGGTGACCACAGTGCACGTTTCCATGTCACTGGATCGCGTCTGACATTGTTAAGCATCATGTTCTATTCATCCTAGTTACTACGGTTCTGGATCCCTCGGTTACAAGTGAATCACCTTTTACATCTAGTTAAAGGCCGACTAGTGTTTTCCATCCTTATGTATTAATCCTAGTGTATGATTATAGACCGATCATCAGAATTAATTCAATACATGCAGATATAGAACCGATAATAATATGAAGAACTAGTAAAACATGGATCTACGATAAACAGTAAAACACAATCCAACAGATCTAACAAATAAAGTAAAATAGATAAACGTCTACATGATCACATCGATCCAAACAAGTATTCTGCCTATTAGCCTACCATTATTAAAGGAATAACAAATTCTGAAAAGATGAAAGACATTGTTTACCAACGAAAGTAAATAAAAGAGATAGATCTAGGTAGAAGATGAAGATCGGAAGGCGTTAGAAGCTCCAAAACCTCCTTGGAATCTGCAAAGTCGACCTAGGGTTTGATGTGGGCGGCTAGGGCTGCTGAATCGGCTCTCTCTTAGGGTTTTGAGGGTTAGTTCGACTTAAATAGTGTTTTAAGTCGGTTGCTGATCTGGGCCGCCCAGCGGCGCTGGATGGGCTCAGCGGCGCTGGCCTGTGCTGATGGGCCAGCGGCGCTGGCAGCTCCTGCTGCTTCCGATTTGCTTCGTTCGACTCCCGAATCACCTCCTTGTGTCTTGTAACTTCATAGGCCTCCATGTTGAGTTGCTTGATGCCATTTACCCTCACTCGCATCTTCCGTGAACCTGCATATATATCGAATCCATTAAGTACCAATAGTTCCGGAATATTAACTCATTTTAGACATTGAAATGTGGCCTTTTGATAGGGGTTTTTATCACAAAATGAACGCTCATCAGATTGTCGGGCTAGGGGTGGTCAAGTAGCACCGGCAAATGTGGTGCCCATTGTTGCTAGGGTTCCTCAAGCACATCGTGGTGCTTGTTTTCAATGTGGAAGCACCGATCACTACCGCAACAATTGCCCTCAATGGGTGGGCCAACAAGTGCAAGTGGCGGTTCATCCAAATCAACTCCAAATTGCGGGCCCGAATCAAAACCGTGGGCAACAAGGACAACAAGTGCTTCATCCTAGGGGAAGAGCTTTTGCGGCCAATGCTATTGAGGCTCGCAATGACCCGAATGTTGTGGCAGGTACCTTTCTTCTCAATGGTCACTATGCTACCGTTTTATTTGACTCCGGTGCCGATTTTAGTCTTGTTTCTACTAGTTTCCTTCCTTTGATTGATGTGCCTCTTTGCCCGTTGAGCTATGTGTTTGAAATTGAAATGGTAAATGGTGGTGTGTCTAAGCTTAGTCAAGTAGTCCGTGATTGTGAGCTAGAATTAGAAGGCTATCCTTTTCTTATTGACCTCATGTCGTTCGATATTGGTAGTTTCGATGTAATTGTGGGTATGGATTGGATGTCGGCGGTTAATGCGGTGATCGAGTGTGGTGATAGAGTGGTTCGAATTCCTTTGTCTAATGGGGAGATTTTGAGGGTGCAAGGTGAACAAGCGGATTCTTTGGAGGGTAGAGCTTTTAGTGTGACCGTCAAGAAGATAGAGTTGAAGACCGTACCGGTGGTGTGTGATTTTCCGGATGTTTTTCCCGATGATCTACCGGGATTACCCCCGTCTCGTCAACTCGATTTTCGCATTGATCTAGTTCCAAATGCTAGACCTATTGCAAAAGCTCCATATCGGTTAGCCTTAACCGAGATGCAAGAACTAGAAACTCAACTCCGTGAACTTCAAGAGAAAGGGTTCATCCGTCCGAGTCAATCGCCATGGGGAGCCCCGATTTTATTTGTAAAGAAGAAAGATGGCTCCTTCCGTATGTGTATCGATTACCGGGAGTTGAATAAACTCACGGTGAAGAACCGATATCCTCTTCCAAGAATTGATGACCTTTTTGATCAATTGCAAGGTGCAAGATACTTTTCCAAGATTGATTTGCGGTCGGGTTATCACCAATTGCGGGTTCATGAAGAAGATATCCCGAAGACGGCGTTTAGAACTAGATATGGGCATTTTGAGTTCACGGTTATGCCTTTTGGTTTGACCAATGCACCGGCGGTGTTTATGGACTTGATGAATCGTGTTTGTAGGCCCTTTTTGGATAAGTTTGTTATCGTCTTTATTGATGACATTCTTATCTATTCCAAGACGAAGGAAGAACACTCAAGTCATTTAAGGAGTATTCTTGAATTGCTTAGAGCCGAGAAACTTTATGCCAAGTTCTCTAAGTGTGAGTTTTGGCTTGAAGAAGTCCATTTCCTTGGACACGTGGTGAGCAAGGACGGTATTCATGTTGATCCAAGCAAGGTAGAAGCGGTGAAAGAATGGAGGAGACCCGAAACGCCAACCGAGATTCGTCAATTTCTTGGTTTGGCGGGTTACTATAGAAGATTCATTGAGAATTTTTCGAGAATTGCTTTACCTCTCACTGAATTGACTCAAAAAGATAGGAGATTTGAATGGGGTGAGAAACAAGAGCAAGCTTTCCAAGTGCTCAAAGACAAGTTGTGCAATGCACCGATTTTGAGCTTACGGAAGGACCGGATGATTTTGTGGTTTATTGTGATGCTTCCGGTCAAGGGTTGGGTTGTGTCTTAATGCAAAAGGGCAAGGTCATTGCCTATGCATCTAGGAAATTGAAGATTCATGAGAGGAATTACCCGACTCATGACATAGAATTGGGAGCAGTGGTTTTTGCTTTGAAGTATTGGAGACATTACCTCTATGGTACCAAAAGTGTGATCTATACCGATCACAAAAGTCTTCAACATATTTTTGATCAAAGTGAACTTAATATGTGGCAACGGAGGTGGTTGGAGTTATTTAGTGATTATGATTGTGAAATTCGCTACCATCCAGGTAAGGCGAATGTTGTTGCGGATGCTTTGAGTAGGAAGGAACGTGTGAAGCCGAGGCGGTATAGGGCTATGAGCTTACCGTGCAACGGAGTGTTAGAGATTCTATTATTGAAGCTCAAGGGATTGCAACCTTGCCGGTGAACTTTATTAATGAAGAACTTCATGGCTTGGAAGAACAATTTGACCGAAAAGATGATAATGGTTTGTATTTTGTGGAGCGATTATGGATTCCTAAACTTGGTGGGCTTCGGGAGAAATTGATGAATGAAGCTCATAAGTCGGCTTATTCGGTTCATCCCGGATCCGACAAGATGTATTTTGACATGAGAGATCTATATTGGTGGCCCGGTATGAAGAAGGATATAGCCAAATACGTTAGTGAGTGCCTTACTTGTTTGCAAGTGAAGGCCGATCACAAGAAACCACCCGGTTTACTAGTTCAACCGGTAACACCGGAGTGGAAGTGGGAAAGAATTGCTATGGACTTCATCACGAAGTTACCAAGGATAAGTATGGCCATGACACTATTTGGGTGATTGTCGACCGGTTGACTAAGTCGGCTCATTTCTTAGCCATCCGGGAGAACGACAAATTTGATACTATGGCCCGTTTGTATATCAAAGAGGTAGTGTCCAAGCATGGAGTGCCAATCTCCATCATTTCCGATAGAGACACCCGTTATACCTCTAAGTTTTGGAAGGCATTTCAAAAGGCCATGGGTACTCAACTTGATATGAGTACGGCTTTTCATCCTCAAACCGATGGTCAAAGTGAAAGGACGATTCAAACACTTGAGGATATGTTAAGAGCTTGTGCAATTGAATTTGGTGGCAATTGGGATGTGCATCTCCCATTGGTAGAATTTTCTTACAATAATAGCTACCATGCAAGTATTCAAATGGCGCCCTTTAAAGCTTTGTATGGAAGGAAGTGTAGGTCACCGTTAGCATGGGCGGAGATTGGTGAAAGTAACTCATGGGCCCGAGATTGAAACAACAAAGGTGATCTCTCAAATTCATGAGAAATTGAAAGTGGCGTGAACGTCAAAAGAACTATGCCAATGTTAGGCGTAGACCTTTGGAATTTGAAGTTGGTGATTTTGTACTTTTGAAAGTGTCTCCATGGAAAGGTGTTGTCTGTTTTGTGAAACGTGGGAAGTTGGGTCCAAGATACATTGGACCATTCAAGATCTTGGAACGTGTGGTTTGGAAATGTAACATCCCAAAACTTTTTGACGTTGACCGTTAACTTGTCGTTAGTGACCGTTAGTTACTATGTGTTTTATATGTGTTTGTGTGAATTAAATGATTAACGTGAGATATGTGTTAAAGTGATTAAAAGTAATGAAATTAAAGTAGATAATGATTAATAAAGTCATTTAGTGTTCCCGATAGGATATAAGAGTCGTTAAGTGTTTCCCGTATGCGTTAAACGAGCAGTTAAGTGACGAAACGAGTTATAAGGAAGTGCGAGGGCCTAGATGTAAAGTTTTGAAAGTTGTTCCAGCATATATAGGGCATGGTGCACGACCCTAAGGCATAAAAATCAGATCCAAACCCTAAGAATTTCTCACACACAAAACCCTAGGTCAATTCCTCAAGTTCTAGTTGATTTCGTGGCTTTTCGGAAGGGTTTTTGCTTGCTTTTCGATCCGTTAATCAACCTACATGTATAATCATCTATTGAATGTTGATTAAGTTTTCAGTTAGGTTTTGTCCCTGTAGATTCGGCCATGAGGGTTGGGGTTGCTCAATCTTGACGTTTTCGGTTAAAAACAACGTTTTCGTGAATAGAATCGTTAATTGAATTGGTTAACAATATCAAGTTGCAAACTTTAATGATGAATTATGTTGTTTAGATGTATTAGAGTCTATTCCAGGTGGTTAATTGGAAACCCATTTGATGTATTGAGTTTTTGATCAAAACGTTACCGATTTTGCGTCTTTCGGGTGATTTAAAGTGTGAACCATTGATGTAATTGATTCAAGGATCAATTGATGCATTCATAAGTTCAATTGAGTCATATTCAATGCTAATTTAATAGGTATAAGTCGTGGTTATGGTTTAGGTTTCATTTGGAAGGAGTTTGAAATGAAGTCGAAGTTGCTGGTCGAACCCCGATATGCGCCACATGGGGATTTTATGCGGCGCATAAATGGAGTCTGGAACTCTCTGACTTGCTTTATGCGGCGCATGGATGGGGCATGCGGCGCATATTCAGGTCTGGTGGTCGTTTAGGCTTGTTTTAGTGCTCATTTGACCCATAGACCTTAAGTATAAGTTACCTTGATGTTTAGGGAGCTTGGAGATGTTCTTTAAGGTCCCGTTTATGTTACATGTCGATTATATGTGTGTGATAGGTAGTTGGGAACTCAAACAAGATACTATAACGTTGCTTATTGATCATTGTGCTCGTCATCAGGTAAGATACATGACTTTTCTCACGCTGGAGGCACAACAAAATGTAGTTTTCTATAATTAACCTCTTAATCGGATTATCTTATGTGTGTTGGGTTTTCCGGGTTATGCGGGAGGTTATATGGGAATGTATGTATGTTGAAATGACCTATGTTGTTATGTTGATGTTTAAAGTAAAAGTAGTTATGTGCATAAGTAGTGTGATGACTTTAATGATGTTGCTATGAAATGATTATGATATGTGTTGTTGATAATGTCGTTGATATGCCTTAATGTTGATATGTGATGGATTATATGTGCACTTAAGTATGAAATGTCTAGTTCACTAGATACACGTAAGAAATGTTATGAGTTGTGCACGTTAGTGAGATTAAATGTTGAAGTAGATGTGACATCAATTAGGTAATGAATATACCTAAAGTTAAAGTAAAGTGTGAAATGTGGGAAATCGTTCTAGCCTTAGTGTTAGTGCGTAAAAAGTAAAGTAAAGATGAATAAAAGTGATTAGTTTAGGTGAAAGTGTAGCCTAAGCTAATAAAGATAAGAAGTCTCGAGCATAAGTTGTGTTAAGCTTAACCCGTGCTAGTTGAAAAGCTAGTGCGTACGTGGTCGCTTGAGTGGCTCCTTGCGGCATAGTTACGTTGATCTAGTATTTCCGGGTGGAGTGACTAACCACCAATGTTAAAAGCATGACGGGATACTATGGAAATGGCATTGCCTTTCCTAAAAGTTAAGATGTGGGAAATCGTGCTAGTTGTAAAGCTAGTGCGTAATATGTAAGTTGTAAGAATAAGTTGATTAAGTTGATTATAAGAATATGTTGATAAAGATGTAAGACGCGAGAATAAGTTGATTAAGATAAGATGTAAAGATGTGATTCGTGAGAATAAGTTGATCAAGATAATAATAAGATATGTTGATAAGTATGATATATCGTTGGATAGGCACAATTAGGAGTAAATACTCTACATGTGCTATACGTATATGTGTGATATGTTTATGTGAGATATGTAAGACGTGACATGTTGATTAAGTTGTATGTAGATGTTGATATGATATGTAATGTGATCATGTTTTGATATATAAAATATCGAAGAAGTTTTATGAAAGTAAAATGAAGAACGTTTTATTAAAATGTGTGTATCTTACTTAGCTAATTTTATTAGCTAACACTTGCTTTTATGAAAATGTTGTGTCCTTCAGGATAAGCAGGTTTGAGCTAGAGAAAGATTTAGCTCGTGAGATGGGTAGAAGAATAAAGGAAGATTAGCATTAGTTTCCCTATGCTTAGACCTTACCCTTAGCCATATGTTCGGCTACTTTATTTATGATTTAAGACAATTGTAATAATGTCGGCGTTTATGTTGGCGCCTTAACTTGGATTTCATTTATATCGTTTGATGATGCACTTAGTAACACCAATTTATGAAAGGTACCATCCGGTTACGGATGGGGCATTTTTAAAGTGATCTATTTCCGCTACGTTTAAACGCCGTTTGGCAAAGTTTTTGAAAATCCAGGTTTTTAAAATGACGGGTGTCTTGGTAGCATATTGATTGGAACTCTCTCAAGAGTTAAGTGGCATTCATAATGTGTTTCATGTGTCAAATTTGAGGAAGTGTTTGGCGGACCCGACATTGCATATGCCTTTGGAAGAAATCCGTGTCGATGACAAGTTGAAATTTGTTGAGGAGCCGATAGAGATTTTGGATCGTGATACTAAGAAGCTAAAGAATACATGGTATACAATCGTGAAGGTTAGATGGCAAGCAAGGCGTGGCCCGAGTTTACTTGGGAACGAGAGGATTCTATGCGTGCTAAGTATCCTCATTTATTTAGTGAGCCTAGTGTAGATTGAATTTGAGGACGAAATTCCTTTAACGGAGGAATGATGTAACATTTGAATTTTGACCCGTTGATTAATAATTATTATTTGTTAAACTTGTATGAAATTATGTTTCGGAAATAAATGTTTGAGAACATTAGTGTAATTTATGCTTTTAGGCATTTACATTATACCCGTGTCGAGGTAACTAGCTATTTGTGTGGCATTAGTGGGATAAATACCCACCTATTTTGTTCTCCCAAACCAGCCCCACATTCCCCCCTTTTGTGGATCTATACCTCCCACCCTTCATTTCTTATCCTCTCCTTCTATCTCTTCTTTATTCCCTTTCTTCTTCTTCTCTAGTTTCCAAGAACACCATATCTTCTTCTTCTTCTTCTTCTTATGTTTCTTAAATTTTCCAATCTAATCATCAAAGTGGTCAAGAAATTACTAGTATTTTGTTATAATAATAATATAATCATAAAAAGTCAAGGTTTTCTTCCATTTAAGTGTTCATCTCTTCTTCTTGCTTCAATTTCGGGTTTCTTGCTTCAAGGAGCTTTTGGTAAGTGTTTTTACTCTTAAAATACTTGATTTATGTTATTGTATGTCTTAATTACTAGATCTTTTGATGTCTTGGTCAAAATCCCCAAAATCTAGGGTTAGGGTTAAAAGTTCAAATCAAAAGAGGGGTTTTCTCTTTGGCAAGTGTATGATTGTAAAATGGGCATGATTTTACTTGTTTTATGTTGTGGAATCAAAAATGATGTTTAATTGGTGTCTAGCTTGGGCAAATCCTTGAGTTTTGTTGGAGCCAATTGGAATTTAGGGTTTGACAAAGGGGTTTTTGCGATTTTGAAAGTGGGTTTGTGAAACGAGTTGATATTTTGCTTAATTATACTCGTATTAAGTTGTGTAAAAGAATCGTGTTTTGATTTGGTGTCTAGAGTGGCCAATTTCGTGTCAAGGAGCCCCATATGCATATTTTCAGCTTCATATGCATATTTGCATATGGCCAATTTCGTGTCAAAGAGCCCTATATGCATATTTTCATCTCTATATGCATATTTTCAGTTCTATATGCATATTTTCAGCTTCATGTGCATATTTTCAGCATATGCATATTTCAGTTCTATATGCATATTTTGCCTCATATGCATATTTGCATTCTCATATGCAAAACTCAAAAACCCAAATGCAAATCATATAAACTCATATGCAAAATTATCACAAGCATTCTTATGGACATTTATGGGTGATAGCTAAGTAGTTAGACCTTATCGCTTGGGATACTTAGTAATGAATTGACGTTGTAGTCAATTGCGATTGTTGAGCTTTGGTGTTGCGCTCTTTTGGATTTATTGCGTCCAAGGTGAGTTTCGTAGCCCCTATCTTTGTGGAACTTTGGGGTGTAAAGTGTACTCGTTTTGATATAAACTAATGTCGATTAACAATGAAATGCATGATATGAGAACTAATTAAGTGCTTGTAAGACAAACTTGATACTACTTGTGATTATTGGGTTGAGTTTATGATACTTGAACTATTCGCGCAATTTGGTGTCCCGTGGGGACTTGTGAGCTTGAATATGTGTACACTTCGCCAAATTGTGTGTCCTGTGGGACTTGTGAGCTTGATGAACGTTCATTATGGTGATTATGGATTGTGATCTTGTTGTTTAACTTGGTTGTGTGTTTGTGTGATCTTATAGAGATTCTTTGTGCCCTATATTAAGAAGTTTGCGTATGTGCTTTGATTGGCTCTTATATTATCGTATGACTTGTTATCGGCACTTTTGGAACTTGATACTTATTTTGATGCTTAAACCTACGAACTCACCAACCATGTGTTGACTCGATTTAGTACACTTTTCAGGTGAACAGGTAGAACAAAGGCGCGCCGGTTGATTGCATGATAAGCTAGGATTGGACTTGGACTATTTTGGATCCGTGATCCTTTGATCCCGTGTATGGGTTAGGCTTAGGATCGTTAGCCATCTTTTGAACTATATTTTTGTAAAGTCTTGATGGTGTTGTGCTCCTTATGCTTATTTTGATTCGGAACTTGTATTTAACTTGTTTTTATGAATGGATTGTCCAATCCTTTGTTGCATATAGTTTGTCTCTACATAATCTCCATGTCATGCTGTGCTTTTCTCGACGCCCCATGTTTCCGCCTTGTTGGGGTGTTACAAGACGTTCTTGAAACGTCGGCGCCTCATCCTTCCCCTCCTCCTCAAACGAGTTAAGGTCAAAGTTGACCCTAGCATCCGACCCTTGACTTGCCGCTGGATCGGCGGATGATGACGACTTGGACCTTTTGGCGGTGGGTTGACCGAGATTGTCCCTCACATTGATCTTCTCTACTAAATGGAACTTCGAACTTCGTCTCAATTTTTCCCAAATTTGGAAATTCACAAATGCTTTTTTATAAGTTCCTTCATACTCGGCTAGGGCCTTTCTAACACGGTCTAAATCATTTGTCCCACTTGCATGACCGGTTCGAGAATCGATTTGGTTGAAGTTTTGAATAAGTGGACGCGTCTTCCTCCATTTGGCACTCACGACCTCGGGGTCACGATATTCTTTCGGCTTTTTTTCAAGCGTCGCCAAAGCGTCCCTTATTCGTTTCCAATAAACTCCTTTCTTTTGATAATTTGCTACAAAAAAGAACAAAAGTTTAAAAAAAATATATGTTATATTTAAACAAAAAAAATAAACCAAAAAATAAACTGTTTTGTTTTTTAAAAATAAAAATAAAACTGTTTTACAAAAAACAAAATTAAAACTGTTTTAAAAAAAAAAATTAAAACTGATTTAAAAAAAAGAAAAAAAACTGTTTTAAAAAAAAAAATTAAAACTGATTTAAAAAAAAGAAAAAAATGTTTTGTTTTTTGTAAAAAACGGATTTTTATAAAAAAAAAGGAAAAAAAACTGATTTAATAAAAAAAAACTGTTTGGTTCTTTTATAAAAACAGAATTTTTTTTTGAGAAAATGTCACAAATGGTCCCTGTGGTTTGTCACATTCGCATTTTGCCCCCTGTGCTTTTTTTTTTGCAGGTCCCTGGATTTTCCATTCTTTGTCAGCAGTCCCTGACACTAACTTCCGTTACTTTGGCCGTTAAACCCCTCACGTGCATGCCACATGAGGGCATTTTGGTCTTTTTGACCCAGTTTCTTCTCTATCTTCTATCAATCATCATCTTCTTCATCATCAACAAAAACAACTTTTGACTTACATTAAGAAAAAAAATGGAGACCGAAGTAAAAAAATCATTAAATTGCTACAAATTTATAATAAATAATTCATATATAATAGTACAAAGGTAATTATGTAGTGTTCTACTCACAGTATTGTTGGATTTAGATTGACTCCCATATGCATCCACCAAATCTTCTAACCAGGTAATATGTTTTCAACTTTATTAATCTTGTAGTGTAAGCTCATTAATTACACTTAATTATCATGTATTGTAATTTACAAAGTTACATACTTTCTCTGTTGCTTCATCACAACAACCCAATTGTTTTTTACAGTTTTACATTAATCCCAAAACCTCTAAATGTTTACCTAGTTTAATTCAAGAAAAACCCATTTGTTGTTATGGGGTTAGGAGGTTTAGAAGTACTAATGAGTATTGTAGCTTATTAGTGTCTGCGAAAAAACCTCATCTTATCAAAAATGTACCTTTAATATCAATTATTGACCATTGAGATCCACCACACTTCACAGGATGTCATCCCCGTCGGTCCATTCATCACGACCCAACACCTTTATCTCCAACAAACATATGGCTGCCACCATCTCCATCATCCCCACCAGCACCACCACCTATCGCACCCATCAAAGGAAAAAAAAAAAGATGGGTTGCCGCCGCAACTTGCCGGAACTGCTAGGCCGGACCCGGACCACCCACCTGAGTTCAATCTGACAACTTACTATTACCGCACCACTACCATCGTGAACCCACCACAATCGTTACCATTCTTCATTTGATCTTTTTGAAGATCCAAAAACTCAAATTAAAAAATCCCCCAATTTTCATCATCATCATCAACCGATCAACGTCTTCCTTTTCATTTTCTTATGATGTATGTTTTGCTTCTTATGTTTATTCTCTGTAACTACCAAACAACGGTGCCTTCTACTGGTGGCAGTGATATTATATATGGTTTATATTTATTATATAGGGAAAAGTGACACCTAAGTTGGGTGAAATCCCTCTCACATGCTTAATTTTTTAATCTATAAATGTATAATGAATAAATAATGGGCCCCCATGTTTTTTATGGATTAAAAAATTAGCATGTGAGAGGGATTTCACCCAACTTAGGTGCCTAACAGCACCACCTTCACTTCCTCCATATATAAATATATGTAATAATACAATACACAGATTATATAACACTAAAAAATGTTTATATCACAAATAGTCCCTATGGTTTGGAAAGGACGATTATACCCTCACGTGATATGCACGTGAGGGGTTTAACGGCCAAACTAACGGAAGTTAGTTCAGGGACCTGCAAACGAGAATGAAAAATCCAGGGACCATTTGCAACGGAAAAAAAACACAGGGGGCAAAATGCGAATATGACAAACCACAGGGACCATTTGTGACATTTTCTCTTTTATTTAAACATCTTTGATTTTTTTTGGTTTAAAACGTTTACTCATTTTAAATAAAAAAAACAGTTTTTTTTTTATAAAAAGAAAACTGGTTACAAAAAAATAAAAATACCATATTCCGGATCTTCGGTAACCTCTAGCCAAGCGGTGCATAGATTCATCTCCTCCCCCGGTGGCCACGCTTGTTGGACGGTTTTTGCCCGTGGTTCGTCGCCCGCTTTCTTCCTATGCGGGCGCCGTGCTATTGGTTGTGGTGGTTCTTGTTGTGGTTGTGGTTGTTGTTGCTGTTGTTGTTGTGTTTCTTGGACGATTTCAACATCGGAAGAAAGGGTGGTTGACTTGGTGGAGTATCGACAAGTCTTTGTCGATCAAAGAATGACCCCGTGTGTTTTGTTGACTAGACGACCCATAGCCTTGCGGATCTTGTGGTGGCATGCTCCAATTACTCCAACCCATTTGTTGATTCACATTCATTTGTTGAATCATTTGAAAAAGAGCCGGGTTTGCGAGTGCGCTAAGATCATTCAACAAATCGGGTTGTTGATTTTGATTGTTTGGTCGTGGAATGCGATAATTGGGGTTAAAAGGGATGTTGTTGTTGAAGTTGTTAGGAAACATTGTGTAAAAAAAATAGAGAAGAAAAGAGGTGAAAGTGGTGTTGTTGTTGAAGATAAAAGGTAAATTAAAAGATTAGAAATAAGAAAAAAAGGTATTTTTGTAAAATGTGAGTCCCGTTTAAGTGCAAGACGGTTAACCAATAGAAAGTGTAAAATACAACAAGTCTAATAATCACTAGAAATGGACTAGTATTACTTGTAAATAAATATGCAAGATATATAAACAAAGTAATACAAGACTTAAAGCAATAAACAAATAAAGTGGACCATTATGTATTGTTTCATGGGTATTTCATTTATTGATGTTTAAATAAAATACAAGGTTGTTGCGGAATCAAGATAATACAATAAAGTATGTATCCTAACAACCTTTGAATTACAAATGATCTATATTTGTCAAATAGCTCTTTAGGATCGAGATACTTAAAGTTGTGAAGTATCCCTGTTTAAGATCGAGAGTATTTTAGACAAATTCACTTTCATGCAAAGCAAGTGCTTAAAAGTATTTTTGTCAAGGAAATGACTTTGTATTTATAGGCAACAAATTCACCAGTGAATTTTGTGCCGTACAAATATGGTTGCATACATTTAATGATCCGACAAGAACATTAAATGTATTGGATAAGAATAAGGATAAAGTCACATCAAGTGCAAGTGTATCCTTATATCCAACCACCTTAACACACGTATACTTTGTTAAAGAACAAGTGGATTGTTCTTGGAAAGTGTGTTAAAGGCATAAGTCAAACCTCGATATTAGTGTTCAGACTTGCAGGATCTAGAACACTAACAATCCTCCAGTGTGCAGATCTGGTAAGACTTTCCAGTGGACTCCGCCATTTGTTAAGTCTTCTTCCTTCAGACTTCAGTCTTTGACTTCAGTCAGAATGTCTTCAGTAGAGTAGATCTGGACTGGGGTGAAGTCTTCAGTGAGCTAATCTGGAGAATGCTCCAGATTATCTATACAAGTAAATGCTCACTAGTCTTCAATTATTTCTGGACAAATCTTCAGAGGGACTCCAGATTCCATGTCTGGAGTAGGTCCAGTAGAGAAACGTTTTCTGGTCAGATCTTCAGTGAGGCTCCAGTAGTCGGGTCTGGAGCGAGACCAGCAAAACAAGTTTTCTTAACAAACCTAAATAAGGTTCCAGTAGTCCAGTCTGGAGCCAGTCCAGTAAGTCTGGACTAAATCTGGACCTAACAAATTCCCCCTATTTGTTTAGAAATAATGCAAGTATTTTTCAGACTTATAGATATACAAATTTGTATGTCTGGAAAACACTTGGTCGATTTAAGTCTAAAAAATCTAAGTTACTGGAAAACACTTTATAGATCATGAGTGTTTTCAGTTTCATCTTTTAAGTTCTAACTTAGACTAAATCTGGTCAATTACTTATGGAAATAAAAAATTGCAACTATTATTACTTTCACCAAAAAGGAAAATAATTACAACCTTCATAACACATTTAATTACAATAAGTACAATGATAAAAAAGGTTCAGGCCCTTCTTCTTGATGTCCTTTCTGGTGCATCTTCAGTAGCCTTCCTTTTAGGAGATGGAGATGATGGAACAGACACTGGTGGTCTCAGACCCAACACAGCTTCCATTTGTTGAATTCTCTTCCAGACCTTCTCAATCCTCTTCATAAAGGCCTTCACGTCTGGAGAGAGATCAGTCTTGCCTTTGAAAGTTATTCCAATCTCCTTTAGTTCAGTCCATCCAAATGCTTGGACTGAAGTATCTTTTCTTTCATCAGTAAAGTTACCTTCTCTGGTCAACTTTACATTAAACCTGGTCATACCTTGATGATGTTCAGCCAGTGTGATTTCAGCATTAATAATCTTTCTTGTATTGGCCCTGAACGTCATCATTTCTTCAAACTTAGCCTTTTGCTTAGCCAACTGAACCATATCTTCAGTTTCCCTGGATACACCACTCTGTTGTCCTTCAGTGGACTGGTGTTCTTGTCTATTGATCTTCAGAGTTGTATCCAGAGGAATAAAGGTGCTAATATCACCATCTTTAATTGCTTTCAGTTGCTTGGCTGTTAGCTTGGGTAGACCAGTTATCCTCTTTCTATATTCCAATTCCAGAGCACCAGCATTTTTTCTAATCTTCTTCTGGAGGCTCACCAGCTCCTCCTTTCTTTGTCTGATCAACTCTGGAATGGTTACACCATAGATCAGTGAGTCATATACCTGCTCTTCTTCAGCATAGAACGAGCATATATGTACATCATCCAGTGCATCAAGACATTGATGAACTCTGGGATCCTCCTTCATCCTTTTAAAAACTTCAATGTTTACGCCTAACCTGCCAGCGTTGTAGGAGTCCAGAGTACCCATTGTAGCCATATCCCTATGATGGGCCAGCAGTTCATTTCTTTGATTTTCCTTGAAGATTTCGATCATGATACACTGTTGTTGCAACTTCCTTGAAGTTTCGTTGTCAACATCTTCAATTTGTTCTTCTTCTTCACCAGACACCACTTTTTCTTTTCCTTTTACAGCCTTCAGTGTGGTAGGAATGTCTGGGAAGCTTTCGAACTGGGGCTCACTGGCTTCAGTACCAGTAGCTTCTTGTGTTCTTTCAACCATTCGTGCACTGGCATCAGTACCAGTCACTTGTCTTCTTTGAACCACGCTTTCAGTAGCGACTGCCCTTACAACTCTCTTTTTCCTTGTTAACTCTTGGTCTTCAGTTGATGGAACTGTCAATTTTTCCCCCTTGGAATGATCTTTAGTCCTTGACTTCAGATCATTCCACAACTCCTCCATCATATGTCTATCAAACGAACCAAAAGTTCTTCCTTGTTCTGGCAAAGAAGCAGTTATACCAGTTTTGAGTGCCTGGACTTCCATTTTGATATTTTCAATTGATTCTGGCAAGTCCTTTGGCAGCTCAACCTCAATCATCTTAACAACTTCTGGCAACAAGCTCTCTTGAATATTTCTTAGAACAGAATTAGAGATATCATCAGTGATTGTCTTCAGCATATCATCCCTAACCTTTCTAACAACTTCTTCACTGAGAGTGTTGACCAGATCAGTCTGGTCAAATGTTGGCCTGCTCTC
This sequence comes from Erigeron breviscapus, assembly GCA_034093135.1. Classification (NCBI taxonomy): domain Eukaryota; kingdom Viridiplantae; phylum Streptophyta; class Magnoliopsida; order Asterales; family Asteraceae; genus Erigeron; species Erigeron breviscapus. Next base: position 95,822,411 of record CM067173.1, on the reverse strand, counting down.
CAGTGCACCAACTCTTGTCACAATCTTCTCAACTTCTTCTTTAAGACCTGCCAGTGGTTGCACAACCTTATTCTCCACTGCAGTCTCAACAGAGTTCATAATCTTGCCTTCCAACCCTTGTACTGCCACCCTTATATTTTGAGAATTAACATTCGTGGCCAGTACCAGTTCATCCAACTTATCAAACACCATCTTTTCATTCCCAGCAAAAAGGTTCATTTCTGACGCTATATTATTTGACAACATTGATTTGAAGTCAGAAATAACCTGGGAAGATGACTGGAGTGATCTCTCCAGGTCCGCCACCCTACTCAGAAGGCCTTGGACCTCGGTGGAAGAAGAAGTGGAGAGACCACTGGGTTGTTCCAGGTGAGAAGTCACTCTGGTCATCAATGGTACTTGTGCCCAGTTCTCTTCAGTTTCAATATTAGAGACTGGCACACTTGGTTCGGTTGGGTGTACTGGTGATTGAGTTTGTGTTGGTTGAATGAATGGTGTGAAGTATGAAGTTGATTGAGGAATTGATGGAGGTGGTGGTGGTGGCATTGAAGGTTCTGGTGGTGGCATTTCTGGTGGTGGATGAAGGTTCTGGTGGTGATTGAGGTTCTGGTGGTGGATTGAGGTTCTGGTGGTGGATTGAGGTTCTGGTGGTGGATTGAGGTTCTGGTGGTGGATTGAGGTTCTGGTGGTGGATTGAGGTTCTGGTGGTGGATTGAGGTTCTGGTGGTGGCATTGAGGTTCTGGTGGTGGCATTGAGGTTCTGGTGGTGGCATTGAGGTTCTGGTGGTGGCATTGAGGTTCTGGTGGTGGATTGAGGTTCTGGTGGTGGATTGAGGTTCTGGTGGTGGATTGAGGTTCTGGTGGTGGATTGAGTTCTGGTGGTGGCATTGAAGGTTCTGGTGGTGGCATTGAGGTTCTGGTGGTGGATTGAGGTTCTGGTGGTGGATTGAGGTTCTGGTGGTGGCATTGAAGGTTCTGGTGGTGGCATTGAGTTCTGGTGGTGATTGAGTTTGGTGGTGATTGAGTTCTGGTGGTGATTGAGGTTTGGTGGTGGATTGAGGTTTGGTGGTGGATTGAGGTTTGGTGGTGGATTGAGGTTTGGTGGTGGATTGAGGTTTGGTGGTGGATTGAAGTTTGGTGGTGGCATTGAAGGTTCTGGTGGTGGCATTGAAGTTCTGGTGGTGGCATTGAAGGTTCTGGTGGTGGTTTCGGTTTCTGGTGGGGCATTTCTGGTGAATTTCAACCTGAACATCTTCGCTACCAGTAGGTACTTCAACAACTTGTACCCTTCCTGGTGCCACATTCTCTTCAATTCTTTGAAGTGTCAGCATTGCTGGAGGAATATCTACCTCTCCATCTCTGGACCTCAAGTTGGCCAGATCTCTCATATACTCACTCATTGAGAAGTGAGTGGTTTCAAAATCGTACTGGGCTCCAAGGGCATTCTTGAATATAAGTGAAAGAAAGCGAATATATGGCACGAATGGCTTTCTCCCCTTCGCCTTTATACGTTCCACCAGATCTTCAAAGAATATCTGGGCGAAATCAACCCTTAGCCCAAACCATAAACAATAGGCAATCTGGAGGTGTGTTTGATTGATTTGATCCAACCCTCCAGAACTACCTCCAAGACACTCGACGATGTGTGTGAAGAAGTATCTCCACGAGTCCGTCAGTCTACTCATATAAATGGTCCCTTTCCTCAACAACTGACCATTTCATCAACTATCTCTGTATGCCCCATTAATCTGCATACCTCCCTGAAGTTAATACCAGTAGGGAGTGGCATTGCCAACTCATTCTCTTCTAGATAATTTAACTGAAGAGCCATTCTGAGAGAATGTACAGACATATTCAAGGGTCTGGTCCCTTGCTCAAGAGAATAGGCAATACAAGAATTTGCCTCATTGTATTCGGCTGTATACCAGAATTCACAAAGATAATCGTGATACATCTTTTCTGGATTTAAAGTTAGGGCACCATACAGTGGACATGAGAGAAAAAAGGTGTTTAATCTCCCAATTATGGATTGTGGATCATGGACACTGGATAGCGAGAGTTTTGCCATCCAGTTATTCATATTCATTCTTAAAGCCCTAGCTTCAAGATTGATATGAGGTGCTCTAACCACATCTGCAGCCGGAGCATATTCAGCAGATAGTAGATTTCGTGGTGAGTTTGATTGTCTAGGAGCCATTGGATTTAATAAATGAAGATGAAATTGAATGATTTTAAGGTTTATGAAGAAGAATTTAATGAATATGCAGTTAATATGAGAAATTTAAGAATGAAATTGAATGAAGAATTTACGAGTTGAATGAAGGAATTTTAGGATTTGGGAAGTAAATGTTCGAAGTAAATGAAATTGAAAGTGAAAGTGGGTATTTATAGGAGAGATAATGTGGATTTCAAACGTTCAATTTGAATTTATCAAATAACATTTTTGATCGTGTTTTGAGATCCGCATTTAATTGTATCACATCACCCATAAATGGTTGATGGTTCACTGCCCACAAAAACAAGCAAATTTGTACTTTTTGTGTTCCCAAAGTAAAAAGACCATCATTAGTTTTGAAAAATATCCATGCCACATAGGATTTATAAGATAAATATCTTTGAAAAAGTTTGCTTACGTGGCACATACAACGATCAAGTATTTTGAAAATATTATGACATTATTCAGTGCATCTGGAGGTTGACAGGACCGTCTAGTATCACTGGTGGATTAGTCCAGTGAAGCATGTACTGATGGTACACTGGAGGGACACTCCAGTAAAGTACCAGTGAAAACCATTTTTGAAAGACTGGAAACCTTAAACTTGCACGTCAACTAATACAAACAAATGAGAGGGACACATTTACAAGGAGACAAAAGTCAACTCAAACACGCACTTCAACTTGTCCAGTACCAGTGAGAGGGACATATTTACAAAGCACCAGTAATATTTTCTGAAGAATTTGTCCAGTGAGAAAATTAATTCCCCCTGAACTTAAACATTTTTAAGAGAAAATATTTTTCAAGTCTTCCCTGGAATGTTGATCCAGAAATAAATTTTTGAATCTTTAAATCAAAGATCCTTAGTAGTACACAATGGCGTTCAATACCAAGGTTCCAGATTTAAGGGTTTAACATTCCCAACTCACCAACAAGATATTCAAAAGTTTTTACATCCAGTGGTTTAGTAAAAATGTCAGCGAGTTGTTTGTCAGTGGGAATAAAATGGAGTTCAATGTTGTTTTTCATAATATGATCGCGAATGAAATGGTACCTTAGATCGATGTGTTTGGTTCTGGAGTGCATGACTGGATTGTTGGAGATAGCGATGGCACTGGTATTATCACAAAAGATTGGAGTTTTTGAATATTTAATACCATAATCAAGCAACTGGTTCTTCATCCAGAGTATCTGAGCACAACAACTGGCTGCAGACACGTATTCAGCTTCAGCAGTGGATAATGAAACTGAAGTTTGCTTCTTACTGGTCCAGCTGACCAGTTTGCCACCTAGGAAATGACATCCACCAGTTGTGGATTTCCTATCTATCTTACAACCTGCATGATCTGAATCTGAATAACCCATTAGATCCATGCCTGAGCCTTTGGGGTACCAAAGACCTAGACTGGGGACACCTTTAAGGTACTTCAGTATGCGCTTAACAGCGAGCATATGAGATTCCTTTGGATTAGACTGATATCTGGCACATAAACATGTTGAAAACATAATATCTGGTCTACTGGCCGTTAAATACATCAGTGAACCAACCATGCCTCTATAGACAGTGGTGTTCACTGGTTTGCCATCTGGATCCGAGTCCAGTGTCAGTGGTGCAGAAATTGGAGTTGGTTTAGATGGTGAAGAATTCATATCGAATTTCTTTAAAAGATCTCTAACATATTTTTCCTGATTAATAAAAATTCCATCTTTGTTTTGTTTAATCTGGAGTCCAAGAAAATATGTTAATTCACCCATCAAACTCATTTCATATTCAGTGGACATGATTTTAGAAAATTTCTTGCACATGTTTTCATCAGTAGACCCAAAAATTATATCATCAACATAAATTTGTACCATTAACAGATTACCTTTCTCATGAAGAATGAACAAGGTATTGTCAATTGCACCTCGTTTAAAACCATTTTTCAACAAATGTTTAGTCAGAGTATCATACCAGGCACGTGGGGCTTGTCTGAGGCCATATAGCGCTTTGTCTAGACGATATACCCAATGTGGATGCTTGTCATCAACGAAACCTGGAGGTTGTCTGACGTAAACTTCTTCTTCAAGCTTCCCATTCAAGAAAGCACTCTTTACGTCCATCTGGTAGACCTTGAACTGATGATTAGCAGCGAATGCTAAGAAAATTCTGATCGCTTCAAGTCTAGCCACTGGAGCAAAAGATTCATCAAAGTCGACATCTGACTGGCAGTAGCCTTGTGCTACCAGTCTGGCCTTGTTTCTTATTACGTGGCCATCTTCATCTACTTTGTTTCTGAAGACCCATCTTGTTCCAATTGGTTCTTTCTTTCCAACTGGGAAAGGAACCAGATACCAGACTTTGTTCCTTTCAAACTGGTGAAGCTCTTCTTGCATAGCAGTCACCCAGTTTGGATCTTCCAGAGCCTCGTCAATCTTCTTAGGTTCATTCAGTGATAAGAAACTGACATTTAAGCATTGATCACTGGAGGCTCTTCTGGTCTGAACACCACGACTGGAGTCACCTATGATCTGATCAATAGGGTGAGCTTTTGTCCATCTGGAGTACTGACCAGGATTGTTACTGACACAATATCAGTGCAAGAATTCAGTTGAGTCTCCTCTGGAGTTGATTCTGGAGGAGGGTCTTGCCAAATTACTTCAGTATCTTCATCTGAGTCATTTAGATCACGATTTGCATCATGAAATTCTTCATTTGAAGGCATTTCCTGGAGTACTGGTTCAGTATGAAATTCTTCACCAGAAGACATTTCTGGTATGTTCTCAACTGACACTGATACTGGGGGAGTAGTACGTACATCTGAACCAATATTAATTTCAGAGGGTAGTTTGAAAATAATAGAGGATAGAATGGAGTACTACTGGAGAGTTTCTTTTTCTGAACAGGTTCCAGATCAGGATGACTGGAAGCTGAGTCTGGTGAATCTTCATTTTTGTCGTTTATTGGATCAGATTCACAAAAGACAATTGGTGTTACTGGGGGAGTGACAGGGACTAGCTTCTTGTTGATTGATGCATTTGATTCATCAAATGTTACATGAATTGACTCATGGACCTTTTCCAGTGGGGGGGGGGGGGGGGGGGGGGGGGGGGGGGGGGGGGGGGGGGGGGGGGGGGGGGGGGGGGGGGGGGGGGGGGGGGGGGGGGGGGGGGGGGGGGGGGGGGGGGGGGGGGGGGGGGGGGGGGGGGGGGGGGGGGGGGGGGGGGGGGGGGGGGGGGGGGGGGGGGGGGGGGGGGGGGGGGGGGGGGGGGGGGGGGGGGGGGGGGGGGGGGGGGGGGGGGGGGGGGGGGGGGGGGGGGGGGGGGGGGGGGGGGGGGGGGGGGGGGGGGGGGGGGGGGGGGGGGGGGGGGGGGGGGGGGGGGGGGGGGGGGGGGGGGGGGGGGGGGGGGGGGGGGGGGGGGGGGGGGGGGGGGGGGGGGGGGGGGGGGGGGGGGGGGGGGGGGGGGGGGGGGGGGGGGGGGGGGGGGGGGGGGGGGGGGGGGGGGGGGGGGGGGGGGGGGGGGGGGGGGGGGGGGGGGGGGGGGGGGGGGGGGGGGGGGGGGGGGGGGGGGGGGGGGGGGGGGGGGGGGGGGGGGGGGGGGGGGGGGGGGGGGGGGGGGGGGGGGGGGGGGGGGGGGGGGGGGGGGGGGGGGGGGGGGGGGGGGGGGGGGGGGGGGGGGGGGGGGGGGGGGGGGGGGGGGGGGGGGGGGGGGGGGGGGGGGGGGGGGGGGGGGGGGGGGGGGGGGGGGGGGGGGGGGGGGGGGGGGGGGGGGGGGGGGGGGGGGGGGGGGGGGGGGGGGGGGGGGGGGGGGGGGGGGGGGGGGGGGGGGGGGGGGGGGGGGGGGGGGGGGGGGGGGGGGGGGGGGGGGGGGGGGGGGGGGGGGGGGGGGGGGGGGGGGGGGGGGGGGGGGGGGGGGGGGGGGGGGGGGGGGGGGGGGGGGGGGGGGGGGGGGGGGGGGGGGGGGGGGGGGGGGGGGGGGGGGGGGGGGGGGGGGGGGGGGGGGGGGGGGGGGGGGGGGGGGGGGGGGGGGGGGGGGGGGGGGGGGGGGGGGGGGGGGGGGGGGGGGGGGGGGGGGGGGGGGGGGGGGGGGGGGGGGGGGGGGGGGGGGGGGGGGGGGGGGGGGGGGGGGGGGGGGGGGGGGGGGGGGGGGGGGGGGGGGGGGGGGGGGGGGGGGGGGGGGGGGGGGGGGGGGGGGGGGGGGGGGGGGGGGGGGGGGGGGGGGGGGGGGGGGGGGGGGGGGGGGGGGGGGGGGGGGGGGGGGGGGGGGGGGGGGGGGGGGGGGGGGGGGGGGGGGGGGGGGGGGGGGGGGGGGGGGGGGGGGGGGGGGGGGGGGGGGGGGGGGGGGGGGGGGGGGGGGGGGGGGGGGGGGGGGGGGGGGGGGGGGGGGGGGGGGGGGGGGGGGGGGGGGGGGGGGGGGGGGGGGGGGGGGGGGGGGGGGGGGGGGGGGGGGGGGGGGGGGGGGGGGGGGGGGGGGGGGGGGGGGGGGGGGGGGGGGGGGGGGGGGGGGGGGGGGGGGGGGGGGGGGGGGGGGGGGGGGGGGGGGGGGGGGGGGGGGGGGGGGGGGGGGGGGGGGGGGGGGGGGGGGGGGGGGGGGGGGGGGGGGGGGGGGGGGGGGGGGGGGGGGGGGGGGGGGGGGGGGGGGGGGGGGGGGGGGGGGGGGGGGGGGGGGGGGGGGGGGGGGGGGGGGGGGGGGGGGGGGGGGGGGGGGGGGGGGGGGGGGGGGGGGGGGGGGGGGGGGGGGGGGGGGGGGGGGGGGGGGGGGGGGGGGGGGGGGGGGGGGGGGGGGGGGGGGGGGGGGGGGGGGGGGGGGGGGGGGGGGGGGGGGGGGGGGGGGGGGGGGGGGGGGGGGGGGGGGGGGGGGGGGGGGGGGGGGGGGGGGGGGGGGGGAAGGAGACTGAAGGTATCCCATCTGCAAGTTGTTTTCTGGACAACTTGTTAATGTTTTTGAAGTTTAAATGGGATAACCTTGCGAATGGCTGAATAGCCTAAGAAATACCCTTCATCAGCTTTGGCATCAAATTTGCCTAGCTGACTGGAGTCGTTCAGGATGTAAACTGGACATCCAAAAACGTGAAAATAACCAATGTTTGGTTTTCTATTTCTTAAGACTTCATAGGCTGTCTTTTTTGTGTCTTTTGATGTACACTGATCGATTCTGGGTGTGGCAAGCAGTTGCAATTGCTTCCGCCCAGAAACTGGTAGACAGTCCAGATTCAGCAAGCATACTCCTGGCAGCTTCTATCAGCGTTCTATTTTTCCTTTCCACAACTCCATTTTGCTCTGGAGAGCGGGCTGAAGAGAAGTTCTGGGAGATGCCAGTGTCAGTACAGAATGACTCCAGAGTTGCATTCTGGAATTCTGTTCCATTGTCACTTCTTAACTGACACACTTTTCGACTGTACTTGAGCTCAATTTGCTTGATAAGACTGATGATTTCAGCAGCAGCTTCACTTTGGACCTCAGAAAGATCACCCAACAATATCTGGAGAACTCATCTATGATCACCAGGGTGTATCTTTTACCAGCACGAGTCTGAACGTTCACTGGACCAAAAAGGTCCATATGAAGCATGTGAAGAGGTTCAGTAATGCTGAAATTCTGTCTGGTCTTGAAACTGGTACGCTTTTGCTTACCCATCTCACATCCTGGACATGGTCTTTCCTTTTTGAAGGAGACTGAAGGTATCCCATCTGCAAGTTGTTTTCTGGACAACTTGTTAATGTTTTTGAAGTTTAAATGGGATAACCTTTTGTGCCATAACCAGTTTGTGTCTTCATCAGCTTGAGTATAGAAACACTGCTCTGAAGGAGAGCTTTCCATATCCATCACGTACACATTCCCTTTTCTGGGAGCAATCAACACTACCTTCCAGTCCTTGTTGAATACGATGCCCTGAGCAACATTGAATAAGACTTGATAGCCATCGTCACACAGTTGACTTACACTGATCAAGTTATATTTCAAACCATTCACAAATGCAACTCGTCTGAACTTGACTTGTCCATTGTTCAGAACACCATATCCCTCAGTTTTCCCACAACCATCATTTCCAAATGTGATGGAGGGTCCATCAGAAATGGTGAACTCCTCCAGTAGGGTCTTACATCCGGTCATCGTCCTGCCAGCTGCACTGTCAAGATACCAGATAAGCTTCTTTCGATCGCCCTACACATACACCAGATATTGATCAGTTAGATTTGGGAACCCATCGACTGATGGGTTCACTGGACCCTCCCTTATAGGTCCCTGGGGCAATCTGGTCTAGTTCACTATGTTCAATAGTGGTCTTAGAAGAGAAGACCACTGGGGTTGATGGTTTTAAAACCTTTTCATTTTTCTCAACTGGAGAAATAAATTTGTTTTTCTTTGAAAAAGGTTTTGTATTTTGTCTAGGGCCAGATGAAGTACCCTCAAGAAAGTTTAATCTTGCATTAAAACTTTGTGATTGACGAGTCAGAATTTGAATCTGGCTCTCTATCCTGGACAAAATATTTTCTTCAGATGATACCTTAGCCTTTCCAGTCAAAGGCTTTGGTAAGGGATTGGTCTGAGGTAAAGGTCTATTCTGCTTCACCTTTTTAACTGGAGCAGTCATCTGGACAGCTCCAGTCTTAACCTCTGGGGATTGAACTGGGTCTAAATTGGTCTTGGGTGTTTCAGGCATATCATAAACAGTTGTGGGCCTTAACACCTCTGGTAATCGATCGATTACTGGTATTAATGATGCAACATTAGTATTTCCATCTAAATATGCACGTTTTTGAGCAGGAAATTGTTTAACTGAAGCATCATATGGCTTTTTGGTTTCTAGCCATGACTTTATTACCAGTTTTTCTTTCTCTAGAATGATCTCAAGATCTTGCTTTTCTTGAATCAATTGTTCAGTTACCAGAACCTGGGCTTGAAATGCCAGTTCAATGTCTTGAAGCTCTTTTAATTTTGATTTTAAAGCATTTATTTCAGAAGAATCTGTTTCTAGACCATTTACACAATCAGATCTAACAGTTTCTACAAAAATCAAATCAGAATTTAAAGCTTCAGCAATGTCCAATTTTAGTTCTTGGTCAGTTGCATTATCATAATCACTAACCTTTTTAATAACTATGTCCACCCATCGTCCAGATGTGACATCTTCCTTCACCAGGTGCTCATCAACTTCCAGAGCCATGTAACAGCAATCTCTTTCTTCTTCTTCATCAACAGATGAGTCATCAGAAGGAACCCACTTCTCTTCAGTTGTAGCAATCATGCACTTATTATTTGTTTCCATTTGTTGTGCCATGAGAGCAATTTGGGCCTTAAGCTTTTTATATTTCATTTTATAGCTATCATCAGGCTTATTATTAGAAGAGAATGGACCAGGCTTGGATGCAAACTGGTTGGACCTGCACTCTTTCATGAAATGACCCTTTTTGCCACACTTAAAGCATGTCAAATTGGTCTTGTCAGTGGAAGAACTGGATGCAAATTGTCCAGATGGCTTATTTGCTCTTGCTTTGAAACGGTTGAACTGTTTTAGCAATCATTGCAATAAGGTCATCATCTTCAGTTTCATCACAACAGTCTGGAGAGACTTGACTGGACTCTCCAGAATCCATAAGTTCAGACACCATCTTCTTCATAGAAAATACATTCTCAGAAGATATCAGTGCTGTACTTTGTGGTTCAGAATAACTAACCACTTTAGGAGTACTGGAGGCATGGTTAAAAGCATCTTGTTCTGCAACCACTCTCTGAGCTTGATTTTCTTCAGTGTACCTGAAGGCTCCATATAGAGTTGAGAGAGTGTGTGTGTGCAGAGTTTTACCTTGTCGTAAAACAAGTATCATGTGAGACCATTTGGTGGGTAGAATGTCACAAAATTTCTCCAGAAGTATATCCTTGTCCTTCTCAACCCCAAGACCTCTCAATTGGTTTATGATACTCATAAATCTGGTGTAAGTACCAGTGAGAGACTCGTTAGGTTGAGCAAAAAATGACTCATACCTCTTGTTTAAGGAGACCTTTCTGGTGACAATGGTGTCATCTCCTCCTTCATGTTGGTTAAGAAGCTCATCCCACATGGTTTTGGCACTAGGAAAAAGAACTAGTGTGGGAATGAGGGTTTCTGGAACAGCCCCGAGGATCATGTTTTTAAGGAGGGTGTCTAGATTCACCAATCTCCTCTCCTCTTCAGACCAATGTTCCTCCCTCTTTTCCCTTCCCCTTCTAGATCCAGAAGGATCAAGAAGTGGATTGAGAGGTGATGTAGGCACATAAGGACCTTCGTTTAAAATCTTCATCATGTTCCTCTCAATACCAGTGACATGCAAAACCATCCTAGCCTTCCACGTACCAAATTCATCACTGTTCCCACTGAATTTAGGAACAGGATTATTTGAGTAGTGCACATGCACGTGTGGAGAAGCAGGAGTAGGAGGAGGAGGAGGTGGATTAGTGTTATTAACATTTTGAGGTTCATTTTGATCATTGATATTTACATTAGGATCGGGACCAAGACTAAAACCTTGTGTATTTTCTTGGTTAGCCATCAAGAACAGATCTAGGCAATGATTAGCCTTCTGCTCTGATACCAATTGTGAGTCCCGTTTAAGTGCAAGACGGTTAACCAATAGAAAGTGTAAAATACAACAAGTCTAATAATCACTAGAAATGGACTAGTATTACTTGTAAATAAATATGCAAGATATATAAACAAAGTAATACAAGACTTAAAGCAATAAACAAATAAAGTGGACCATTATGTATTGTTTCATGGGTATTTCATTTATTGATGTTTAAATAAAATACAAGGTTGTTGCGGAATCAAGATAATACAATAAAGTATGTATCCTAACAACCTTTGAATTACAAATGATCTATATTTGTCAAATAGCTCTTTAGGATCGAGATACTTAAAGTTGTGAAGTATCCCTGTTTAAGATCGAGAGTATTTTAGACAAATTCACTTTCATGCAAAGTGCTTAAAAGTATTTTTCTTAAGGAAATGACTTAGTATTTATAGGCAACAAAATTCACCAGTGAATTTTGTGCCGTACAAATATGGTTGCATACATTTAATGATCCGACAAGAACATTAAATGTATTGGATAAGAATAAGGATAAAGTCACATCAAGTGCAAGTGTATCCTTATATCCAACCACCTTAACACACGTATACTTTGTTAAAGAACAAGTGGATTGTTCTTTGGAAAGTGTGTTAAAGGCATAAGTCAAACCTCGATATTAGTGTTCAGACTTGCAGGATCTAGAACACTAACAATCCTCCAGTGTGCAGATCTGGTAAGACTTTCCAGTGGACTCCGCCATTTGTTAAGTCTTCTTCCTTCAGACTTCAGTCTTTGACTTCAGTCAGAATGTCTTTAGTAGAGTAGATCTGGACTGGGGTGAAGTCTTCAGTGAGCTAATCTGGAGAATGCTCCAGATTATCTATACAAGTAAATGCTCACTAGTCTTCAATTATTTCTGGACAAATCTTCAGAGGGACTCCAGATTCCAAGTCTGGAGTAGGTCCAGTAGAGAAACGTTTTCTGGTCAGATCTTCAGTGAGGCTCCAGTAGTCGGGTCTGGAGCGAGACCAGCAAAATAAGTTTTCTTAACAAACCTAAATAAGGTTCCAGTAGTCCAGTCTGGAGCCAGTCCAGTAAGTCTGGACTAAATCTGGACCTAACAGCAACCTAATGTTAACGGTCTTTTTTTTTGAAAAGTGTGTTTGGTCAAAGGGGGAGGGGCGAGGGCTGTGGGTCGCCGTGAAGAGGAATCGCCCAACGGGCGCGATGTACCTTTTTTTCTCGATGATGAAGATGTTTTTGCTTTCCTCTTTCTAAGTACCATTCACGACTTAAAATCATGGATCAAAAGACAATTTTGATACTTTCTTAGTTTAAGTGTTTAACTAGATATAATAGTTAACGCATCTAATAATTAAGATTGTCCTAGTAATTATCTCTTCTTTTTGTGTAATTTGTTTTGTGCATTTCAGCATTTGGCTATAATGGATTCGTTTCTTAACTTTCATTGTATGGTATACACATGTTGAGTGCAAACTGAAAAGCCCATATTTTGTGTACTATCTGTGTTATTGTTTGGGCTATTTTGGTAAAGAGGTCCCCATTTTGGAGTAATGGGCTTCTTTGTATTGTAAACTAGTATCATATGATCTACCTTTTCCAAAAAATAACATTTGTGTCATTATAATTGAATCAATTGTGCAACATATAGTTATAATTCTAAAGTTTAACAAACTAAGTGCACGAGGTTCAACTCAATCCAACATGTCTCGGCTCATAAAATTATTACTTTTTTGGATCTGTTATTTGATACGTCCATTCTACATTTATACCTTTACCAAAAGTTCATTATCTTATTCCTCAACAACCATATCAGAAAGAATGATATCAAAACAAGCTAATCCCAAATTTAGATATTATTTAGAACCGTTATCGAAAAACTGGTTAAACGCATGTGTTTTTAAAATAATGGTGACAAAATAGAGGTGGAGTGTAGGACTATAAGAGCGACCCCGGCAATCTTCTATTTATCTACACAACCGATTTTGCGGGTGTGCTACGGATGTTAACATTACCTTGTTAAACCGGGAATGACTTGACCGGCCCGTTCGATCAATAATCATCCAATATTTATTCAAAAATTTATGAAATATTCTCATTTGTTCTATTTATTAATCTTATTTTAAAAATAAAATATTTTAAAGTTAAAGAAGATAGGACAAAGATTCTTCATGGGTCAGCCTTATAACCCGTATTGGCAACTCCCAAAAAAATAAACATCTTGATCCGTTACCCAACTTACCGGATTATTTTTCAATCTCTAAGTGGAATAGTCTTTCAAAGTAGATGGATACAAGTTTAAACACATGTCTTGCACGTTCTCGAGCTATTGTGATGGATGGCTTCATAAATGTATACGGTACTTGACTGTGCCCATCAACCAGATGCAATTTTGTCATGCGGAATAGGAACTTGCATTCTCAAGAGTCAAGATATTAGGGGTGTAAAAAAATAACCGGACCGCGTGATCTGAAACCGAAAAAACCGAAACCGAAAAAACCGAAACCCGAAAAAACCGAAAACCAAAAAACCGATGTATAACGGTTCGGTTACGGTTTTTAATATTCATTACCCGCGGTTAACCGAACCGAACCGAATTTTGATATATGCCTACATATAATCATATATATGTATATTTACACATATATGTATTACATGAATACATCATTTATATATCTATTTAGCTATTTTTTTTATATTTGTTACCTAAAATTCTAACAATTTTACTGATTTTATTTCACAATCTTTGATTAGCTTTATTCTAAGTAATTTTCTAAAATATACAACATCCTTTTAAGAAAAGTTGTTAACTTTGTTTAAAATATTTATCAAAAATATTAGTAATATCATATAGGACATTTTATAGTAAATATAATTTTAGATAGAAACTTGCATTGCATAAATATAACATTAGAAAAAAGTATTTCAAAATTAGATGTAATGTATATTTATTTATAAAACAAAATATTAATGTAGTTAAATGACTATTATACATAGAAAAATTAATTAATTACAATGTAAATTGACTTTAATAATTGAAAACTTGAACTTTATATTAGCATGAATTTAATAAATGGTTAACCGAAATTAACCGATTTTTTCGGGTAACCAATTTGCGGGTAACCGAAATTAACGGTTCAAAATTTCTAGATAACCGAACCGAACCCGAAAAAACGGTTTGAAATTTCTAGCTAACCGAACCGAACCAAACCATTTATAGCCCTACAAGATATTGTATACCTGCTTTGTTTATTAAGGGAAAAGCTCATATCTTACCGTATTGGCCCGAGACATATTATACTTACATGTGTATGTACAATATCATAGCCTATTGTATAGCTATTTCTGGAATAGCTTTACCCTCCGTATTAATCACTATAACAAAAATATCATTTGTTCACGTTTTTAAAAAATGTAAACAAATTGATAAAAACTTTCTAAATATTTCTATCAATTTGTTCGTACCAAAAGATGTGTTTAACTTTTTTACACTTACAAGATAAAGGAATTGAAGTATTCATAACAATTTTTGCATATATACATACTAATCATATGCCCGTGCGATACGTCGGTGTAGTAGATGCGGCGGCGGGTGACGGTGATGGGTGGTGATGGCGTCGGCGGACGGCGGCGGTAGTGGTGTAGTTATTAATGTAAAACGGCTAGTGTAGTTATCTAAGACTTATGGGTAGATGTTGTAAATTAAGTTTATAAGGGGTATTATAGGTATTTCAAGTTGATATTATAGGTTTTTCAAGTGAAAATGTTTAAAATATTGAATAAAAATATTAACATTTTAAGATTATAAACTATTTAGTTGAAAAAAAAAACAGATTGGATAAATATTTAAGGGGGAAAATCACTCGTATAGACTCAACCTTTCATTTTTTTGTCACTTTAGTCACCCATTTTTTATTTTCATTAAAATGGGATGCAACCTTTAGTTTTTTTACCACTATAATCACTCATCTTTTATTTTTGATAAAATAGGATGCAACTTTTCACTTTTTTAACATTTTAACTACTCATCTTTTATTTTTATTAAAATGATAACTAATATTTACCCATTGTCTACCCTCTTTGACATATAATTTTAGCTTTAATCATTAGATTCATAGTAATATCAAAAATAATATATAAAAAAAACATATGATGCATAACATAAGATACATTCATAATATCAAAGTAATACTCATTATAAATCATTTATTCATTAATTAAAGTAAAAAAACATTATATAAACAACAACAACAATGACTTTATATACAAAGATGTTTAAAGGTTTTCTATTCCTTCATTTACAAAGAAATTTAAGGTTAAAAATAGACTAGGTAAATGGGTATGGATGTATTTAATAATGGTGTTGATGTGTCATCCTAAGTTTCGATGACAAAAATTAAATAATTGTTTCAAGTGACATGGAAAGCTACGTGGAAGCTAAGATGGACTCTTTGTAGGTTACCTAGTTACATGATGGTGTTCAAGTATACCTTAATACCGTTTTTCAATAATTTTTTATAATGAGAGTGATTAATGTTAAAACTTATCCAAAGGTTACATCCCATTTCAAACAAAAAAAACCCGAGTGACTAAAATGATAAAAAAAAAAAGAAGTGAAAGATAATAAAGTGAAAAGTTACATCTCATTTTAATAAAAGTAAAAAGTTAGTGACTAAAGTGACAAAATAAAATAAAATGAAAGGTTGAGTTTATAAGATATGTATGAATAAACATAGAAAGTGAATAACTTTCGAATCTCAAAATAAAGACGCATATAGAATCATCAAATTATTCGACACTGCCTTAAAATTTGTATCATGGACTGGAGCAATTGTGAAGTAGAAGCAGATGATCACATGTGTAGTGTAAGGATTATGTCACAAAATTGAGTTGTCACTCTCATGTGAATCCTTTTTAAGAAAACTATTGGAACCAATTTTATTATTACATTTTTTTTTTCGTGAAGGTCTTTTATTTTTTAAAATTTTGTACCTATGATACAAAACTAAGCTTGTGCACATTGATGGAACGTGAGAACGACTTAAGGTAGTAGCTGTAGACACTATATTGATGTGTAGGTGACTCGATATATTGCTGACGTGACATCAATTTCGGGTTAAAGATCGATGGTCTTAGCTAGGCTGCTAAGATTTGGTTTCATTGTAGCACATGTTGTCCGAACTGCAAAGTCCTTGTTTTGTCAATCTCTGCATGTGTAAATGGTTTTGCCATTGCCTGGGCTTTTTTTGGTAAAAGGTCCCCATTTTGGTAATGCATTATTAAAAACTGGGCCATCTTCTTTGTTTTTTTATGTATTTTATGCAATTAATGATTGTTGATTGTTAATTATTTGTAAGCCTAATTCCACAGTGATATAATTAGCCGAGGAATTGAAGGATGCACTGTTGGACTTTTACAGTTACGCGCAACCATTTTGAAATAATATGTTTATGAAAACCGAGGACCATATCCGCTACCTCCATAATCTCACACTTGCGACTAGGGCATCCGATCAACAAGCTAGCTTCGTTTTCTTCATTTTCACAAACACAATCTTTTTGCTTAAAATTAAATAGTTGTATACTTGCACATAACAGAACCAAGGACAGATGTTTACTCCTTCACAAGTTTTAGTAACAAATTGCATAAGAAAACATCCATATGATGATAATAATAGCTATTCGAATCGGTCATGTCACTACTTCCTCGAAAGGTCGCTGTTATACAAAAATAGACATACTTGATCATAACAAAGGAAAAAAAACATAGAAAGACGTTTGAATTCGTAGATAACATATTTTTCTACACTTAATTATTTAATGGCAACGCCTTAGCTTTTCCATTGACCTGTCCCATTTCCATGGCTAAGGCACCGTCCTTAGTCTCCGGTGGTGGTTTCTCGTCTTTCTGCCCCTTGTTGTTTCTATATATGGCATATAGAATCAACTGTAGTGCCCCCAATACACTTCCGAAACCATTGCATACCTTTAGAAACAAATTGAACAAATTAGATTCTCTACCATAACAGAACAAATAGTAGGGTATAAATTGTAGATAGATAAAAGATCAAGGACTTACATAGACAAAAGGATCATTTCCAAGGAGCCCAAATATAAACCAGGAAGTACCACACAAGAAAACAAAAAGTGACAGAAAAAATGGCATGAATTCCACACTCTTAGTCCTGATCACCATCCTCTGCCAATTTCATTTTTCAAAATCTAGTTAATAATTATCATGAGTAGTAATGATACATGAAGTTAAATTGATAGATTAAAAACAAACAAAACCTAAAAATATAATGATGACACATAACAGAAGGAATAACGTATAAAAAAAATAATTTCCGAAAGAGAACAATTCATGAACTCATTGATTTTCTCTTAGACGAAAGTCATTGATTCTGTCATGTGTCAGCGTCATCTTGTTTTTAAGTTTGTTTTTACGCCTAGTATCACTAATCAATAATAATACACGCAATCAATAAAAACATCTTAATGAAAACCTATATATCCAAATACATGCGTTAATTATAAATCGATTAGTTTGGGTAAATTGAACGGCAACCCATACCATGATCGAGAGGGGCGAGCCGTACATGATAACAGAGAAAATAGCCGCGGCAAAGCCACAAAAGTAACGACGAGTTTTGCCATGAAGTGCAAAAGCTGAAACCAAAGCGACCGTAGAAAATGCAGCAAGAACAAAAGTGACAACACCAAGGATCTTAGCTTTCTCCTTCTTAGGTGCATATATCAAAAATATCAATACATATACTGCTTCAATTACTGCTCCGGTACCATTAATAACCGTCACCAGGGTGTTATTTTCCGATATGAACGGTAGTCCGTACCTTCATATATATAATTAAATTAACTTCAAAATATACACCATCGATCACTTGTAAACTTATTCACTTTTTTATTTAAAATGTGAAAAAAACGAATATACGGAGTATTAACATATTCAAATTCTTGAGTTCCTTTTCTAATTGTTCCATTTTTAAAGAATAACTTTTGAAATATAATTCCTAGCTAGCTTTCAAGTTTTAAAAAGGCCTTAAAATTTTGTTATTAATTTTCTAAGTTTTTTTTCCTATACTTTATTTATGCCCAAAATTTAATTCGAAAATGCATAGCTAGAGTGTTTATTCATTTATTTTCATTCTAAAAAAAATAAAGAAATAAAAATCTAGAATGCAACAAGTTTTTATATTCTTATAATAATATTAAAACTCGAGAATCGAGTGTTTACAGTGTGTAACTATTGTTTTTCGTTTTAAAAAAAACCTCAAAAATACATTTAGTTTTTCATTTTGACGCCTAAAATAAAACTCGAGAATGCATTGTACTTATGTAGGTACTGTGTTTATATATATATATATATATATATATATATATTGAAAAGTTAATTCGATAATCTATATAGTACCAGGCGGAGAGTAGGCAATTGAGCAAAGTCAAAGGATAAGGAATCCCTGAAAATTCTTCTGTTGATTTGTTTTTGAGTATCCTCTTGAAAGTAATCCTTCAAAATTAAATTAATTAGACAAAATAAATACACTTATTAGTTATATATGTTTTAGTATTAAAAAAAGAAAAAGAGAAGTAAAAGTAGTATAGATTAAGATTTAACATTCAAATAGTAATACTTACGTTGGTGCAAGAAATAAGAACAAACCAGTGGCATCTCCTGCATGTTTAATTACACATTAAATAATGATTAGTAATTATCAATTGATGATAAATAAAAAAAAATTAAGTAGTGTGTGTGAAATTAGAAAAAAGAAAGAGAAGCACGCACCAAAAACACCGAAAATTGTGTGTAAAATGGAAACCGCACCCATTCTATAGTTGAGATATAATAGAATTTCCACAAAGAAAGTTTGTGTGGAAAACTGGAAATGAAATGGAATGAAGTATACCCAATATGAAAGGAACCTCCTTTGAAACGGTTAGACAGGAGGGAGAGTTATATATAATTAGATACAGAGGTAGTACTACTTCTTAATGGATAAGGACTTTAAAACTAGACAATTCTAAGGACTTTAAAACTAGACAATTCTAGTAGTACGGAGGGAGTATTATTTATTGTTATTTTCCTTGTAAAGTTTAAACAAACCGAACGAATGAGACTTTGTTCATGTTCGTTCGTTTAACTTAACGAAGGGTCACGAACAATAAACGAACATAATATAATATAATAATAATAATAATAGAATGGTGAAAATAGAATAAGACAAAAAGCTCCATCAAATACCATCTATTAGTTATGTACGGAGTATATTAAAATTAAAAGGAGTATATTAAAAAGAAAAATGATTAATCATCTTAAAAATTCTCCTAAAAATCCTCTTAAAACCTCAAATCATGAAAAGTTTCACTAATTCTTTTTTTTTGAACGTAAATTTCGGCTCAGCGGCATGCCTCTTCATATATCCAACTCCAATTCCATAGGAAACTCTCTTTTCTAATCTCAACTCTTGATTTTACCACATGTCATGATCCTACAGTTAAAAGGATTTTTAGAAGGTTTAAATGTTTAATTACTATTAAAAACCTTTCAATCCCTACTTTAATTTGATATACCCTTTTTATACAAACCAAACTATGTCGACAAACCTAAAAAGAGTAAGTGAGGTTATAATATGTCTTAAAATCCGGAAATATAGTTATATTGGATTTTAAGGTATCTTTAATTACTTGTAATTTTAGGTAATGAAAACTTGATTAATTTACTTAATACTCATAATATAACCACCGAAATAACTTAAAGTTTTGTTGTACTTGCATACGCATGCATCAAGTATCGGGGCCGGTCCTGAGTTTTTTAATGCTCAGGGCAATTCGATCGAAATATGCTCCTAGTAAATTTTGTTAACAAACAATATATTACAGTATATTTTAGTTCTCTTTAAATCCATCTTTTCCTTACAAAATAAAGCTAAATTATAAGAATCACAATGGCATTGAACCAACCAACCATCATTCTCTAGTTTGACCAGTCTAAATTTATAAATGATATCACGATCATGAGAAGAATCTTTTGTGTGTGTAAAAATTATAAGTTAAAATAAACTTTTATATTTGGTTATAGCTTTACGTGATAGCCTTACAGTTATCTAATATTTTTATTAGTTCATAAAATTAATATTAAGTATCATGTTACAGGATTATTTGTATATAAATTTTAGGAAGCCAATACTATTTTGATCGAAGTGTTAATTTTCACTACAATATTATTTTAGTATGTAATGTTTAGTTTTCACTAACAATTAAAAAAACTATTTGCCCGAAAAAAAAGAACAGTATATTTGGTTTCAAATAATAACAGTTAAAAAAAAATGTTTGTCCTGGAAAAAAAAAACAGTATATTTGGTTTCAAAGCTAATTTTGTTTAGTATTTTTCAAACCCACATAAATTAAATTAAAATAGTTAAGATAATAATTATATTTAACTAAAGGGTTTAAAGTAATCATTTCAGCAAAACTAGAAGGACTAAATGAAAAAAAGACTAAAAAACTTAATTTTGGAAAACTGTGTTGTCTCCTACCTTATGTCTGCAATAAACTTTTCCCCATTAACGTAAAACAATGAAGCTTTAATTTTTATAATCTCTTCAAATTGAATATATACCAACAGATTTTTTATTAGATCCGTTGCCCCCTAGTTGTGTGATGCTCAGATCCGTCGCCCATTCCGCCCTACCCCAGGACCGGCCCTGTCAAGTATTTTAGAAGTCATGCTGTCATAGTAGTTCTCTTAACAGTTAGTGTAATAAATAAAATGTAGAGAAAATTTCATTACATACCCCTGGGGTATGTCATATTATCAAGTTTTGCTCTTCTCGTTTTTTTGTATTATTGCATACCCCTGTGGTGAATTTTTGTATCATTACATACCCCTCACTCTAACGGACGTTAGTTGAGCTTCGTTAAACCCCTTATGTGCAATGCACATGAGGTTATTTTAGTCTTTTTGTACCTTTTCTTTTTCTATTTCCCTTTTCCGTTTTTATATATCTGAGTAAACAAACACACTCTTTTAAACACCCACTTCCTCTCTCCCACTCAACTCCGACCACCACACTGCCGCTGGCCACCACCGTTCCTCCGGCAACCCACTGACGTGCTGCCACTCATCACGGGTGAGCCACCACCTTCAATAATAACATCCCCTTAGATCGTAACATCCCTAAAACACCCGACCTTTCTTCAGATTCAACACAACCAAATGCCTCTTCAATTCATTCATTCATTTTTCAAAAATCATATCTTCTAAAACACCCAAAATCATTCTCTTTACATAGATCTATATCTGTCTAACCTATCTCTCTTTATCTATATACATATACATACGAATCTTGTACAAGTAGAGATGACGGTGATGGGTCTCGGCCTTTTCATTATTGTTTGATGATACAAGTAAGCAAAATGACAAATCAGATCATTAATGTTTTTGCTTTCTTGATCGGCTTCATCGAACTGGTTGGTGTTACAAGATCTAAGTAGTAGCTTAGAATTTATTTATTTATTATTATTATTATAAAAAAGGGTTGGAAGTTGTGAATAAAAAGAATCGGAGTTGCAGACTTTGCTAACGTGTTTCAGTGTTTGAGTGTGTATAATTTAGTATAAGGTCTAAATATGAGTTGTATATTATATGTTCTTGTTATTATTAGTGGTATTATTTTTTCTATTTTTTTTTCTATAAACATCACTTTTATAATAATAATTTTCATTCAATATAAAATCATTTTTATTGTTATTATTATTATTATTATTATTATTATTATCATCATCATTGAAGTTATTATCAAAAACTGGTTGTTAAATAAATTGTGACTTTTATTGTTGGAAGTTTATGGAATGTTGTGTTGTTTATAAGAATATGTGGGATTAATAAAGAAGATAAAAGAAGAAGAAGAAGAAGTGGGTTAAAAAGTGTAAATCTAGATGTAAATGACTTAAATACCCTCATGTGCAATGCACATGAGGAGTTTAACAGATCCCAACTAATGTCTGTTAGGGTAAGGGGTATATAAAGATACAAAAAGTCACCTTAGAGGTATGTAATGATACGAAAAAATGAGAGGGGCGAAACTTGATAATATGACATACCCCAAGGGTATGTAATGAAATTTTCTCTAAAATTATATTTATGATAGATAAATTCAATTATTACGTATAAGTCTAAATTATAACTCAATAAGAATGAGAAATTGAGAATATATATTAAAAAAAAACACAAATAAACGTTACATGTGTTTCACGTGGTGCAACTTTTTTTAACTGACAATTTATTAAATCAAAATTATATTCTACTAGTTAGAGGATCGAACATGAAAAAAAACTACGAACATATTAATTCAATTACATGAAAAAGAAGGTTTTTAAGCGACTCATCTCGAAATACACCATTTCCTAACGCTACTCGAAAACTATAGGGAAATGTTAAACACAGCCACGACGCTATGTTTAACATGTTATTATATGCTTAAAAGGTTGTATATTAGATATCAATCCGTAAATATAAGAGATTGTTATTGTTAATGTGCAATTCATTTATGCATGTAATAACATCCTAAATATAGCCTCGAATGTATTTATCATTTCCCAAAAGTATAAATATGATTGAGATATAATGAAATCAAATATAAAATCTGCACGGTTTTGGATGTTTAAAGCAATAATCTCGATGCATGTCTTCTTAGTCAAATTAGGTGATACGCGTCCCACAAATCAGCTGAAAATACACCTTTTGGATGAATTAGCGCAAATGTCCAAATTAGCAGTGGTTCAATTAATTTGTTTGTGGGAGGAATAGTAACATAATAATATGAAAATGACTAGAATTGTCTGTATTATTCTTAAAGACGTCTCAAGTGTTTGAAAAGTATAAAGGGGCTACATTTGGTCAATATAAATAAACTTTTAGGCGCCAGGTAGTCCGACCAAATAAAGGGTAACCGGACCAGACTTTCCGCGGCGATATCGCCGCGGAAAGAGGGGGGGCCCGCTAAATTTCTGTCAGAGTAACCATTAATGACATGGGGGCCCGCACTTTCCGCGGCGATATCGCCGCGGAAAGTTTTGTCTTATTCGACTTTCCGCGGCAGTTTCTGGTCGGCTTACCCCTTATTCCATGGTCGGGGCACGCGGGGCGTTTTTTTAAATTGGTAGATACTTCTGATTTGATAAAGGCAGAAAAATGATAGTACTTGAATAGTGAATAAAAAGAAAAATCGTACTTTAATAGTTTATAATTAATTTTTCCATTTTTTTTTTTTCAAAAAAAAAGAAGACAAATTGTACTTTTTTTAATACCAGAAATAATACTAGGAAATGGAAAAATGAAAAAATGGAACGTTTAAGTCCTCAAACCCCCAAAAATTAGATAGCAACTCAAAAAGAAAAAATTATATAAAATATATTATTTTGCTTATTTGCTAACCTAATGTTATACAAGTATTTGTATATATGGTAATCGGATATGGAAATCGATTTAGATATATACAAAGCTTACACCCATCAAGCCAAATACATTTAAAACTTAAATTGTAGGAGTCGATGAGGTTGCGCCCCCATTAAGGTCTATAGACAGCACCTCCTATATCGGTCTTGTTTAAGGGACTAGTCTTTAGTGACTTAGCGAATCTAAGTAGACCAATCCGATCTAAGATCAAAATACAGAGGAACCCATATTTAACCACTTGGTTGGGGAAGGATATATTGTTGGAAATTTTATGTATTTCATATGTTGAAATATATAATTCTAATAATACTCTATCACTAAATGTGTGTGGGATCGGGGGAAAAAACAATTCTAAATGCTTGAGGATCTCTAAGTTGGCTAGCAAGTATGCTGTTAACTTCATTGGGTTGCAAGAAACTTTTATGTCGTCGGTTAATCTCCCTCGTATTCGTACTATTTGGGGGAATCTTAACTTTGAGTTTTCTTATTCTCTTTCGTCAGGGCACTCGGGGGGTATCCTATCTATTTGGGATCCATGCGCTTTTACCATGTATAAATCATTTGCATATCCTAATGTTCTTATTGTTAAAGGCAGGTGGATTACTCCTAAGTTAGACGTGTTCATGATTAATGTATATGCCCCTCAGGATGAACCCGGCAAACAAGATCTTTGGAATTTGATTATTGATTTTATGAACTCTAATCCTGGTAACTATATTGTTTTTGGTGATTTCAATTCTGTCAGGAATGAAGGTGAGCGATTCGGTACTAATTTTTCTGCTTCTAATGCGGCTACCTTCAACCAATTCATTGATAATGGTAACTTTGTTGATATTCCTATGGGTGGGTATAGATTTACTCGTGTAAACAATATTTGCACGAAAGGTAGTAAACTCGACAGATTTCTCTTGTCGCGTGATTTGTGGTCCAAGGTCAGCCCGATGTCTGTCACTGCACTAGATCGAACCTTTGCTGATCATCATCCTATTCTCCTTAGACACCACGTGGCTGACTATGGTCCAGTTCCTTTCAAATTATATCATTCTTGGTTCAACTTTAAGGGTTTTGATGATTTAGTGAAAGATTATTGGCTTAAAGGTGACTACAAGAAATCTGATTCTGCTTTGGTAAATTTTAAAAACAAGTTGAAGGGGTTGAAAGGGGTGATAAAATCGTGGGATCGGGCGAGAAAAGATAATCAAGTTAGTGTCAACGAGCTGCAAAAAAACTTGCTGACTTGGATAGATTGATTGATGATGGCATGGCACCTGCAAATATTGGTATTGAAAGGAACAACCTTATTCATAAAATCAGGTTTGAGGAGGACAACCTTTCGAAGGATTGCATTCAAAAGTCGAGGGTGAAATGGTGTTTGGATGCTGATGAGAATTCCAAATTCTTTCATGGTATTATAAATAAGAAAAGAAAACAATTATCAATAAGAGGGGTTAAATCTGATGCTCATTGGTTAGAGGATCCCACTGCTGTAAAAAATGTATTTTTCAACCATTATTGTAATAAGTTCTCTAAAGTGAATTCCATTCCTTATGCGGCTCGAAGCAATCGATTCAAATCTCTCAATCCTGATCAGATCGCCAGCTTGGAAAGCGATATTTCTATTCAAGAAGTCAAAGAAGCGATCTGGAATTGTGGTAGTGAAAAAGCTCCTGGCCCCGACGGCTTTACTTTTGGCTTTATAAAAAAGTATTGGAATGTTGTGCACGAGGATTTAGTTGCTGCGGTCAAAGAATTTTTCTCCACTGCGAACATGCCAATGGGGTGTAATTCTTCTTTCATCTCTCTTATTCCAAAAGTCGACTCTCCTATAGGGGTAAATGATTACCGCCCCATCAGCCTTATTGGTATTCTTTACAAAGTTATTTCAAAAAATTTGGCTTCTCGAATCTCCATGGTTATTGATACCTTAGTTGATCCGGTTCAATCGGCGTTTATTAAAGACAGACAGATCCTGGATGGACCTATGATTCTGAACGAATTCATTCATCATCTCAAAAGAAAAAAGAAAAAGGCCATGTTATTTAAAGTCGATATTGCTAAGGCGTATGATACGGTAAGTTGGGACTACCTCTGGTCTATACTATTTTTTATGGGTTTTGGGCAAAAAAGTTTAAACTGGATTAAGGCCTGTCTTCAATCAGCTCGTGCTTCTGTGTTAGTTAACGGTAGTCCGACTTCTGAATTTTCCTATGAACGTGGATTAAGACAAGGTGATCCACTTGCTCCATTCTTATTTATCTTAGCTATGGAAGGATTCCACGTGGCCATGGAGGATGCCAAGGAGGCTAAGTGGTTTAATGGCATTAAGATCGGGGACATTACTTTGTCTCATCTCATTTATGCGGATGACGTGATAATTATAGGAGAATGGAGCAAAAACAATTTTATTCATGCATTAGATATTCTCGATTGTTTCCACCTGGCCTCTGGACTCCAAATCAATGTTTCTAAATCCAAACTTTATGGAATAGGGGTGGATGGTAATGAAGTGTCGCGTTTTGCTGCCATGGCTGGGTGCAAGGGTGATCGCCTGCCATTTATGTACCTTGGGATCCCTATTGGAGATAAAATGCACCGCATCAGTTCGTGGCAACCTATGATTGATAAATTCTCTAAACGTCTTTCTAGATGGAAAGCTAAATTGCTTTCTTTTGGTGGGCGGGCTGTCCTTGTTTCTTCAATCTTAGGTACGCTCCCCACTTATTACTTATCACTTTTTACCATGCCTGCTCAAGTTTGCAATAGGTTGGAGTCTAGGCGTTCTAATTTCTTTTGGGGTGAGGATGCTAACGATTCTAAAATCCACTGGATTAAATGGGATTTGGTTTTGGCGAGTAAAGAAAATGGTGGGCTCGGGTTTGGAAGTCTCCAGGCTTTTAATTCTGCGCTCCTTTACAAATGGAGATGGAAATACCATTTGTTTCCTAACTCGCTCTGGGCTAGAATTATTAAACAAATTCATGGGAATGAAGTCTTGGAAATCAAAAAACATAAACCAGGGCCGTGGGCCTCTATTTGCAAACTGGTAAAAAAGTTGGATTATACTGGTGTGATTAACATCAACTCGATTAAACGTAAGATTTGTGATGGTAGAGATACTAAGTTTTGGAATGATGTTTGGTTTGATAATACCACGCTTGCTGCTAGATTCCCAAGATTATACAACTTGGAGAATGACAAAAATGTTGTGGTTGCTAACAGATGGAATGGAAGGAATTTTGTGTGGAACTGGCGAAGGGAAATTAGGGGTGGAGTGGAGCATTCTTACTTGGAGGAATTGTGTGACTGCATCCGTAACGTGACTATTGTGAACTCCCCTGATAAATGGATTTGGGAATGCAATAATGATAAAGACTTTACGGTCAAATGTGTTAGAACTCACATTGATAACAACAGGCTGCCGAGACACTACATTGCTACAAGATGGAACAAAATTGCCCCTCGTAAGGTAAACATTTTTATTTGGAGGATGTTAAAGGATAGGCTGCCAACTAGGTTCAATTTGTGGTTTAGAGGGATTAGTAATAATTCTTTGGTTTGCCCGTGTTGTAATAATGGAATTGAAACTCTATACCACCTGATGTCCGATTGTCGAACCGCTCTCAATGTTTGGATTTCCATTTCTAGATGGCTGGGCATTAATATCCCCCACAATCTAGATCTGATTGACATGTTGAATCATGTGGACTCGATGAAGATTAATGCTAAAGCTAAAGACAAAGTTACCATTACTATATATGCTGTTTGGTGGGAACTATGGCGGTTTAGGAATGACGCTATCTTTGAACCTGCAAAGAAACGTGATATGGTCCTGGTTGACACCATCATTAACACCGCCTTCTTCTGGTACAGCAGGGCAAGAAAAGATAAAATTCAATGGGAGGAGTGGCTTAAAAATCCTATTGATATTCACTAACTTGTTTTGTTTCGTTGCTTGGGTGGGATACTAGTGTGTTCGCCCCCTGGTGGGACCTTGTTGTATTTCTATTTTCTAGACTTCTTGTACACCTTGTATTATTGGCCCTAGTCTCTTGCTAGTTGGCCTTGTTATTTATAATACATATACACATGCCGTTCAAAAAAAAAATATAATAATTCTAATAACATATAATTACAAGTGAATACATATGTTGTAAATTAAATTAGAAAGTGTGTAGTAATTAATGTTTAAGTAATGTGGGTTTGTCCACATTGCTAGATGAATAAACATTAAGTGTGTTTATAAGGAGGAGTGTTGGAGGAATAATAATTCCTTATAAGGGGCTACACCCCAAGTGGACAAGGAGGGTGCGAAGCACCCGACGCGCCCGCGACCGGGGTTGGGCGATGAGGCGTAATGTGACGTTTTAGTGACACACTTTACACTTCAATCTGGATCCACAACAACACTTTCTCTCCCTCTCTTCACTTCAATCAGTTCTTAAATTCCGGGTTGTAGGTTAACTCCGGCAGTACATACTGCTTTGGCTGTTGTACCCTGAGAAACTGACGGGTTCACTTGGGTGGCCCGAAACCTGTTATGATCATTTGAAAACTAAAATTTTCGTGAAAACTAGAAAACTGGCCAAAACACACTTGCCTTCTTCTTTTATGTTTTCATTTCTGTAATTTTGTTTCTTGCTTTGTTTGTTGGTTGTAATTTTCATTGTAATCTTATTGTAATTCGAATATGTTTATCAATAAAATGTTATTTTAGTGAATGGTGTTCCTACAGTATACATTAAAATAAATTTTAATGAGGTTTTAAGTAACTTTTGGAGATAGGCTAACATATTTTTCTCATAATCCTTTTAATATCATAACTTTATATCATTTGTTATCACATAAAAAAGATGTTAGTCAGTAACAATGTTTTTAATGAGAAAATGTCACTAAATAATAAATTTACTTCTAGGAAAAGTTGTAGGTAAAAGATATAAACTTTTATATTTTAGGGACTTTTTTTTTATAAAAAAAAAATGTTACTAAATTCGAGTTTAAATGACACTTTAATTATAGAAAACACAAGTAAAATTTATTTTTCACCTATATTTATTAGAAAATGTAGGTAAAACAATATAGGTAAAAAAAAACATTACCTACAAAAGTGCCAGTTAAATCTATACTACTATATAAAGCAAACTACTCCCTCCCCCCTTAAGTAATTAAGATTTTGAAATGACCATATTACCCCTCTTCTTTATTCACTAATTTAAACATCTTCACCTATTTACCTATAATACCCTTAATGAAATAAATTACAACATAGATCCTCCAACCCTTAAATAACCATATTAACTCCTCTTACATCAATTAATTTACATTCACCACCACGCCACCACCACCGTCACCGCCGCCACCACTACCGCCGTCGCACACCTTCGTCGCTACCACCATCACCGCTGCATCGCGCGGGCATCCGTTTAGTTTTTAAACAAACAACTTACACATAAAAGTGTAACTTTATAACTGGTGGGTAAAGCTTTTTACACCTATTTTATTTTTACCCAGACTTTTATAAGTAAGTGAATAATAGTTTTCACCCACACTTTTTAAAATGCGTCACTTAATTAAATTCGAATTATAAAACTTTTTATTTTTTACCTATGCTTGAAAGTGTAGGTAAATTTATGACTTATGACTTAGTGACACTTTTGTTGTCTCTCTAAAAGAAATGATGCTAATTGACACTTTCTTTTTTTACTAAAAGGTTTTATTTAAGAATATATATCATTATCATCTATAAAAGGAAAATGATATATTTTTCAAAAAACAACCTAATAATGTCGTTTTTTTAGAATAATGCATGACTGAGATGAAACTCAATACTCTCGAAACCTTTCTCTTCCTCTCGTTATCAATGGGCTACCAACCCATCGACTAATATCTTTACCATTATATAAATTAAACCCCCTCCTCATTTTTTAACCTTTCATCTTTAAAAACTCAAAATGCTCTTTTTTAAAATTTTTTTATATAATTAACTCATATACCTAAAATATCCTTAATGAAATAATTTACAATATTAATCCTAAAATAACCACACTATTTTTTTTATAACAATTACTTTTACATCAATAATTACGTCGCCACCACTGCCATCACCACGTGTCACCGCCACCACCACACCCCCAGTCGCCGCTATTACCAACATTGTCGTCGTATTGTGCGGACACCCATCTAGTTCTTAATAAGTTGATCATGATACTTGAGAAAAATAAATAATAAATTTAACAAAAAGAGTTAATAGATTGCATTTATCTATACTATCTAATAAAAAAACAGAAAGTTATTTTTGAAAGTGTTAAAAAGTTGTGTAATAATTTTCACTTAGCAGCCCTTAAAATATTTTCACCTACACTACCCATTAACATTAATGATTAAATTACACTATCAATAATTTATCTTTCAGAATATATTCATTAATCCTTTACATCAATTATTTTTTTTAGCACGGCGTGTTACTAGGTTAGTGGTTCAAACCCTAGCAGTGACATCCAAACGGGCAGTATGCTAGAGGTTGGAATCTGAAGGCACCCTTGGAGACCAAAGGTGCGATAACACGTCCCGCCACGCGTCCAAAGAGGTAAATGCCCGAAACCATGAAGAATTGAGATTCGATCCTTGGTCTTCAAGCCAACATCCCTTCCCCTAAAGCCCCCCAAGAGGGACCCAGGTGACCACTTAATCTAAGACCAAATGGTTACATCAATAACTTTTACATTAATTATATAAACAACTCGTCGCCGCCTCCATCATCAACAGTCGCCCCACCACCACGACTACTACCGTATTGTACGGGTAACGTTCTAGGTATTATGTAATCAGATTGTTGAAATTTAATTTGATTTTCTAAGATTGACATAAATAGCCCAGTAACTAGGAGAAAGGGTGCCTCCTCACAAAGGAGGTCGCATTCTTTTCTTATAAAAAAAAAAAAAAAAAAACGGGAGCCGCAAAAATAATTACGAAAGAAAATATCACGAGTAACAGTGATAGCAACATATACCGATCAAACCTTCCAAAATAAATATGCATGTAGGTCTGGACCCAAAAGTAAGATACTAAAGTTTAAAGGGCCCAAAAACAAAAACACAAAAGATGTAAAGCAAATAAAAACAAAAAAAATATAGTGTATTATCTAGATGAGTAGATCTATCGTCCATCTATACATGTTAATGAGTATTTTGATGTTAAAATTTGAAATTTTAATTACAACAAATAATTATTTTGCCACTAAACATATAGACAAGTATAGTTAATGAAGAATAAAATGTACATTTATTTATATCATCAATCTATATATATACTTTAATACTTCTATATACTACTATAGTACTATATATAAAGATTATACTACACCATAGTAGAAAAGTTAGAAAAAAAATGTGAATGACCAACATACCCTTAATGAATTAATTTACATCATCAGTCTCTTATCTTCTAATATATTTCCACGACATCTTTAGATCAATTATCTTTACATCAATTACCATCATCACTCGACACCGCCACGCACCACCACCAATAGTTGTCAACCACCACCGCTGCATTGTGCGGGTACCATGCTATATCTTTTAATATCAATAATATCTTTCTAAAAAACTAGTTAATTTTATTATTTTAAAACCTTTGTTGCTTATATAGTGTTATTTCTCTACACATAGAAACAATCAACACATATTCTTTTTCTTATATTTCTTATACATATCATCATCGTACCTTTCAATTTTGTCATGTATATATGATAAACAAAGATTTACAGGTATAAAATGTAACTAATTAACAAGTTTAATTATATTTTTTTGAAGGGGCAAATCGATCGATTAATGATGTGGGGCTAGAAAAACATGCTTGGAAGTGATCAGATCGAAAAGCAATAGGTACGTTGGACCTCATTAATTAATAGTTGGCGGTTGGAGTGCCCTTTCCTTTGGGTTCGTGTGACTGTCTTCATCTCAACATAAATGTGTTTTGTGTTCATGTCAAAGATATATGATATATCGAAGATCGTATCATTTAGTGTTTGTTTTTGTGATAGTAGTTGTTTTCGCTTCTCTTATCTACTTGGTGCCTTGGTGGTTATTGTTACTTTTAAGAAGTAAATTTCAGGGATGAATTCAAAGAGAAACAAAATTGTGGTTGACAAAGAAAATACTGAGAATTGAAATTGATACACATTACTTCTGATAGTTACAACTTTAAATAGACTAAGAAAATAACAAACTAAACATGAAAATAGGAAACATGGGAAATCCCAACTAACTTATTCCTGCATAATAGGTAGACTACTAACGCTCCTCTGACTTTGTCAATTCACGTGTTAGTTGTTTACTTGACCACATGGAGGTTTGAATCAGTCTCAACACCCCCCTTTGATGCAAACTCCATTAGTCCCATACACTTCCTGAAGTGAATGAACTTACCTTTACCCACTGCCTTTGTAAGTCCATCTGCCACTTGATCCTCAGTAGTACAGAACTCCAAACTGATCTGTTGCTGACTTACCATATCCCTAATGAAATGATAACGAAGTTCTATATGTTTCGACCTGCTATGCATAATAGGGTTCCTTGAGAGACTAATCGCAGAACGATTATCACAGTAAATAGTAGTGGTCTGATCTTGACTAAATCCAAGGTCTTCAAGTATTCTTCTTAACCACACAGCTTGGCATGTAGCTGCAGTAGCAGCTATGTATTCGGCCTCTGTACTTGAGAGTGCCACTGAACCTTGCTTCTTACAACTCCAGGTTATCATGCCACTTCCAAGAGTAAAAGCATTGCCCGATACACTTTTCCTGTCATCTGGGCAACTAGCCCAATCACTGTCTGAAAAACCAGTTAATTTGACAGGACAATTCCTTTTGTACCATACTCCATAACCAAGAGAGCCTGCTACATATCTTAGCACCCTTCGAGCTGCACCCAAGTGATACTTGGAAGGAGATTGCATAAAACGTGAGATCATGCTTACTGAAAACACCAAATCTGGACGTGTGTGAGTCAAATACAATAGACCACCAACCATGCTCCTAAACTGAGCTTCATCTACCTTCTCACCCCCATCTGCGATGACCAGCTTTTCATTTGAATTCATGGGAGTACTTTCAATGTTACTGTTGAGCATACCAAATTTTTTTAACAAATTTTTGGCATACTGTTCTTGACTCACGAAGACGCCTTCATCAGTTTGATGAATTTCAAGTCCCAAGTAAAACTTTAACAGCCCCATATCACTCATTTCAAACTCATCTGTCATACACTTTTTGAACTCAGCTATCAAATCCGGACTCGAACTTGTGCATATGATGTCATCAACATACAGACACACATAGATTCTTCTTCCATCAGGGAACCTTTTTACATAAAGAGTAGGCTCATTATCACTTCTGATATAGCCATGAGAAGAGAAGTACCTGTCGATTTTCGAGTACCATGTTCTTGGTGCCTGCTTGAGTCCATATAGGGCTTTCCTCAATTTGAACACTTTATCTTCCTGGCCATAAATCACAAATCCTTCAGGTTGTTCTACATAGATATCTTCAGTTAACTCTCCATTTAGGAAAGCGGTCTTCACGTCCAATTGATGTAACTCCCATCCTTGTTGTGCAGCAGCAGCAATCACTACACGAACTGTCTCAAACCTGGCCACAGGAGCAAAAGTCTCTTGATAATCTATCCCTGGTATTTGAGAGTATCCTTTGGCCACAAGGCGAGCCTTGTGTCTTAAGATGCTTCCATCAGGTCCCAATTTTGTCTTGTACATCCACTTTAAGCCTACTAAATTCTTTCCTTCAGGTAGTGTGGTAAGCTCCCAGGTTTGATTTTTCTCAAAAGCTTTTAACTCCTCCTTCATAGCATTAATCCACTCATCTTTATTAGCAGCCTGTGAGTAGTCTCTTGGATCTGAGATGTTGAGTGCAAATAATTGTGTTTCTTCCTCTGATAGTCCCTCACCAGTTTCATAATCTTGAAACCATGCAGGTGGTTTTGTTGATCTTCTGGAGGGACCAACTTCTGTGGGTCCTGTGTAATTGAATGGAATAGGAGTAATAGGTGAGTTATTGTGTGTGGGTGGTTCAGAGTCTATGTTTTGAGGTGATGGAGTGGTATTAGGATTACTAATATTGTGTATATTAGTATCTTGGTTCAAGGTAGAGTGAGGTATGTGTGAGGACTGAGTGGAGGTTGAGTTGTCATTATTAGATAAGGAAATTGGAGTATCTTGGATATTGTCATTGTCATATGATAGGTTTGACTCATCAGCTAAAGTTGGAAAGGGATCATTGTAGTACACAATGGATAAGTGACCACCTGCACTTGCATCTTTCCATACCCATTCTTTATCTTCCAGGAACACCACATTTCTTTCTACCTGAAACTTTTGAGTGATGGGATTGAACAACCTGTACCCCTTACTTGCATGTGAGTACCCAATAAAGATACATCTTTCTCCACGATCATCTAATTTTCTTCTCCCTTGAACTGGAGTTAACCTATAGGCCACACAACCGAAAATTTTAAGATGATAAACAGAAGGCTTTATGCCATACCAGGCCTCATAGGGGGTCTGTCCTTCTACTGCTTTGGTAGAAGACCTGTTTATCAAGTAAATAGCAGTAGCTACTGCCTCTGCCCACAAATAGTTAGGTTGTTTCTTTTCCTTAAGCATACATCTTGCCATTTCCATAACTGACCTATTTTTTCTTTCCACTACCCCATTATGCTGAGGTGTGTAGGGGATAGTGAGTTCTCTCCTAATTCCATGGTTATCACAAAATGAATTAAATTCTTGGGAGCAAAACTCACCACCCCTATCTGTTCTCAGGACCTTAATAGGGTGACCGCTTTCTTTTTCAATTAATGCTTTAAAGTGTTTAAATTTCACAAATGTTTCAGATTTTTTTGATAAGAAATAAATCCAACACATTCTAGTGAAATCATCAATGAAAAGTAAATAGTACCAGCTTCCACCTAGACTTTCTACTTGCATAGGCCCACATAAATCAGCATGGACAAGACCTAATTTGTCAGTGGACCTCCAAGATGAGGACTTGAAAGGGAGTTTGTGTTGTTTACCTAACACACAACTTTCACACGTTGGTGTGGACAGTATGGTGGGTAGGCCATGAACAAGTTTCTTTTCACATATAAATTTTAACCCTTCAAAATGGATATGACCATACCTTGCATGCCAAAGTTGAGATGATTCTTCATTGGTAGTGACTTTCAGAGCAGCATGAGTAACAGTTTGAGCAGGATCCATGATAAACATGTTGTTGGAGGAGATCTGTATAATCATCATTGCAGTACCAGATTTCTTGTGAGTAACTATGCATTTTTCTTCATCAAATGTGAGTGTGTATCCTCTTCTCATCAGTTGACCAACACTAAGAAGATTGTACCTTAGATTGGGTACATAATGGACGTCTTCCAGCAGTCTTGTCATACCACCCGGTAGATTGATCTTCACCGTGCCTTTTCCTTCCACGTTAAGTTTATGCTTGTTTCCAAGATTGACTTTCATTTTGAAAGTATCATCTAATTTGATGAAACTTTCAATTATGCCTGTCATATGATTACTACAGCCCGAGTCAACAAACCATAGGTCACTCTTATGAGTAGAGTTTTCTGTAACAGCCATGAGGAGATAGGACTCATTAATAGTGGAGCAAGGTTCTATGGTTTGTGACATTAGAGCTTGAGCGTCTTCATTAGTACCATCGGTTGGATTTTCATCAGTTGTCACTTGAGCTTCCCCTTCTTCATTATACCAACAGTTCTTCTTCACGTGTCCAAACTTTCTGCATATGTCACACTGGGGTCCTCTACTCCTTCCACGACCCCTGCCTCTGAATGAGCCACGACCTCGGCCTCGATTGTTGTATGTCTGATAGTTTCTTCCTCCTTCTTGAATAGCCTGTAAGGCTTGTTCCTCAATCTTTTCGGATTTGTCCTGTTCTCTGGTGACTAGTCGAGCCTCTTGTGCCTGCAAAATGCCCATCAGTTTGACAGGGGTGAGGTTTGTGAGATCTTGATAAGAGACCTCAATGGATGGAACAACGGAATCAAATTTAGGAGTAAGGCTCCTAAGTAGCTTTTCAACAACAGCCTGATCTTCAACAGTTTCCCCATAACCTCTTTTCTGACTGACAACTGCCATAACCCTTGAAAAGTAATCTCCCACCAATTCTCCTTCTTTCATGCTCAGATTTTCAAATTCTCTTCTAAGACCTTGAAGTTTTATTCCTTTCACTTGATCATCTCCTTGGAACTCCATTTTAAGGATGTCCCAAGCCTCTTTTGCTGTAGTAGCTGCAGCTATTCTTGAGAATAATTGATCATGTACGGCCTGTTGAATTATGGCCATGGCATGTGCATCTTTCTTCTGAGCAATTTTGAGTCTTGATTGATCAGCATCCGCAGTGTTCACACCAGTCTCAACAAGATCCCATAGATCTCTAGACCGTAGGATAGTTTTTAAGCGAATTGCCCAATACTCATAGCCTTCTCCTTTGAATATGGGAATTGGTGTGGGTTGTGTGGGTAAAGTACTTGTTTGTTCAGCCATAGGGTTAATTTAAGGTGAAACTGATGAGTTGTTGGAAGCGAGTATGAGTACTGGCTCTGATACCACTGTTACTTTTAAGAAGTAAATTTCAGGGATGAATTCAAAGAGAAACAAAATTGTGGTTGACAAAGAAAATACTGAGAATTGAAATTGATACACATTACTTCTGATAGTTACAACTTTAAATAGACTAAGAAAATAACAAACTAAACATGAAAATAGGAAACATGGGAAATCCCAACTAACTTATTCCTGCATAATAGGTAGACTACTAACGCTCCTCTGACTTTGTCAATTCACGTGTTAGTTGTTTACTTGACCACATGGAGGTTTGAATCAGTCTCAACACCCCCCTTTGATGCAAACTCCATTAGTCCCATACACTTCCTGAATATATATACACTTATCTTCGTTATATCTCGTCTCTAATAGAATTAGGTAATATTGTCGTTGATGTTTTAGCAGTAACGATTTGACCTAACAAGTAACAACACTTTTTAGTTTGATTGTTTCATTAACATTTTAACTATATATACGAGTATTAATTAACTCGACCACTCTACACTTAACTTAATTATAAGTTTATAATAACGTGCCAAAAAACGTATCAAGACCTGAAACGCATGTGTTGTGCACATGTGGTTCATGAATAATTAATAATAGAAATTTAACGTACCCAAGTACGTAGCTATAATCTCCATGCAAGTTGATGCACAAATGACAAATTCGAATGGGCTACGTACTCACATTTGTAGATAGAGACTTCTCATTGGTTATTTTTGGCACGTTACATATCATTGGTTGGTTCACTTTCATATATAATGCCCACGAGTTGGGATGCATACATTCACCGGGTCTATAAAATAGGAGACTTTAATTGTTAAAATAAATGAAGTGGATAAGAAAATATTAAGAATGATATGATATAGAGACATTTCCCGGTTTATAAAATAGGAAAATGCCACTATCAAAATTAATTGTTAATCTTGTTGCAAGCAAATGATCCACATAAATCGGGAAAAAATAAAAAGAAATGGAACGGACAATTAAGGAAATATTAAAGATTAAGTAAGTTAATAAAATGTTTGAGCTCAACGCAAGCCGGTCTATTTCTGCTTGCAACAAAGATTACTGTTCTGAACTATTATCTGACCCGCCCAAACATCTTATTCTACCTCTAGTATGGACTCATAAATTGATCTTTACCAAGCAAGCACATCAAAAGATGATGGAAAAACAAGCTATTCCAAGGTATTCAAGGAAATATATATATATATATATATAGATTAAACTCAATGATACGGGTCAATTCGAGAAGGACCTGATCTCTGGAAATATATCCAAGTGAAAGAAACCATAACTACATATAGATAGATTAACCAGCCCACTTCTGTAGTTCTGTCAACTACATTGACTATATCCAAACTACATGTAAGAAACCATCTACTACTAACTTAAATATACTAATTCAATCAAAATTGATACTAGGCGGTCACCCGATACTAGGAGTAATATTTATAACTTATACACAAAAACCAACGTAACAGAAAAACTAGGTGGTCACCCCATCAGTGTGGTTCTCACGCCATTAGACGATATCAGAAATAGTTTTCTGTAGTAATGCTGATACTTTCAGAGGGTAGGCAAAACCTGGTGATCTTTCTATTAATTACATATCTAGCATGAGTTGATTAACATATAAAACTAGTTGATTTTCCCATGCGTGTTTTTCGGCCTTGAGTTCAATAATAATGTCATTTAGCTTCTGTTCAACAAGATTGAGTGCTTCCACACACCTTTCAGCCTTTTCAAATCTTTCTTGTGCAGTTATGACCTCTGCAAGCCTCTCTATCAGATCCATCTGGACAGCTCTTTTAACCAAAATGATGTTCACTTTCACTTCCATAAGCAAAGTTGATTTTTTCATGATCTCTTTCCTGTTGTGAATGTCTTCTAGGTGAGCCCGAAGCCATGACACATTGACTTTTACCGCCTCTGCATCTGCCAACTGGTTCTCGATTTTTTTCATCTCAAAAGTGGTTGTTGTAACATTCGCGGTTTGAACTCGTGCAAACAGTTTACAAACAATCTCAAGGATAGATGCTCTCACAGAAGTTGATTTAAATATACATCCAGCCGCGATATCACCATGTTTCTTGAAAATGGCTTCGAGAATTGGTGCAACACTCTGCTTCACTTTGTAGGTCCGGACACAAGCTAGCCCACACTGAGGAGAGATAATATTTTCATGGGTTGGCTGTAGATCTGGCTGCTTTGCCCAAAAGTCCTCTTCAGCCTTAGCTTCCAATATACTATCAATTACATTCTTTTCAACAAGATCGAGTACTTTCACGCACCTTTCCGCCTTTTCAAGCCGTTCTTGCGCAGCCACGAGTTCTGCACTTATCTCTTTCAGATCCCTTCGTCCGGCCCTTATAACCAAACTTGTGTTTGCCTTCCTTTTCATAAGCAAAACGGAATTTTTCGTGGCCTCCTCCATTTTGTGAATGGCTTCCAGGTGAGCTTGAAGCCACACCACGTTAATTTTAGCTGCCGCTGCATCTGACACATGACTCTCTAACTCTTCCATCTTAGAAATGACTGTTGTAAAGTCATTGGTTTGAATTTGTCTGACAACATCACAAACAATCTCAAGCAAAGATGCTCGCATAAAGGTTGTCTTGAATGCACACTCGGCTGCAATGTCACCGTGTTTTTTGAAAATGGCTTCGAGAACTGGTCCAGAACTCTGCTTCATTCTGTAGCCATGGACACAGATTACGTCACGGTGCGGTGATGAAACCTTTCTTGTGAGTTCCTGTCCCAGCAGTCAAAATGAAGATACATTAGAGTAGCAAAATAATCTGGTCGGGTAAGGGTCAAATGGGTTAGGTTGGCACTTTACTAAGTTATTTTTCCATCTTTTTTATTTTTTGAACAACTATTAGATTACAATTCATTTCTTGAATTTATTCATCTGTAACATAAAAAAGATTATACTAATAACAATGGTGAAGTTATGTGTTAAAACTTGCAAGTGCACCTATTAAATTCTTATCACTTTATACTGAATAATTTTTTCCCAAAAATGTAGATTATTATTTTAAACACCTGTAAGTATAGTTAATACAACGTAGATTAATAGATTATTTATAAAACTTAAATATAGGGACAAAGGTTAACACAACCGGACTGACCCATTTTGACCCCTTCAATAATCCATATATATATATATATAAACAGCATCACAAAACATCTTTACTGTACAAAATTCACAAGTTATTTGGCAAAAAGCGACAGGGGTTGGGCTTAGGTGTGGCCTGCACTTAAGCACGCCTAAGGCGCAATTTTTAAAACCAAGCTTACACACCATTTATTCTAGCCAGTTTGGATAAGGTTTTAATACCAAACAAGCACAAAAGACTAACAAAATTAGTTTTATTAACATGGGGTTGAGTAAAATAAGTTCCATAGAATAAAGAGAGTTCTGAAGATATATACAAAATTTGAGATAGGAGACACGTTTTCAACCAACTCCCACTGTTCCCGCTCGAGATCCAAGAGTTCTTCATCCCCGTCGTCATACAATAACTAAAAGAAAAATAACTAAGTAAATTAGTCTACACAAAAAAATATAATACACAACACAAATAGACACCTTGGAGAAAATATTTGTTAACATCACACCTTGTGCTTCTGGCTTGTAGAGTCAAAGTATTTCACCACTCCTTGGTAATACCTGCAGAAAACGGTATTCACATTAAAAGAGCCATGAAGCTTCATGAATCTCACTTGAGTGTCATGAGTCTGATACTTACATTTCATCTTTAGGCCACCAGACTTTTATTGTGCTTCCAACCAAGTTATCACCATGATCAACAGATTGAGACTGAGTATAATTGGAATGAAGAGTTGTTCATGGTGGTATTGAAAGAATTGGATTTAACGTGGATACATTGACCCATTTTTACAGTTCAAATGGACAAATCCTAAATATTAGGTTAAAATGGAAACGACTAAAAGGGGGAGTGACACAAGTTATACTATCATTGTATTAAAATAGTTCTTTGATGATACTTAAAACATCAATATATTTAGAAATACAAGAAAGAAACGAAAGTGTTTATGATCGGTGCACCCGTTTTGACCCACTCCAAATATACCCATACTGACTTGTTACCCAATTGCGATTTCTATCTAGAGAAGTTTTTAGTAGCAAATGATATTACCCATTTCTTGCATCGAGTGTTATGTCTCTGGTGTTTTCCATTCACCTTTATAACAGATGGTAATACTAGTCTCCTGCCACGAGGATTTTCCTTCATCTTGGTTACAAATATGTTTGGCATTGGCGGATCATCAAATAAATGAGTTTCCTTTTCATGTCTTTTTTCATCTTGAGAACAGATACAATGCCTTATGGTCTGCACCAAGTTTCTGCTTCGCTCCAGACACTCAAGCTTTCTCTTACGAGTTGGATCCTTTCTCAGATTGCTTATATCAGTTGTCAATGGAATAGTGTTTTTCAGAGAACTGCAAAGTTCTTTGGGCACCTGCAAAAGAAATGTATTTAGCGCACATCAGACAATAACGTTGGGCTAGCAGTGATTCTAAATATAAAAAAACATACTTATATGTAAGAAGAAACCTACTTTGAAATCACAACAAATATATGTATTATGGCAATGCTCATACGCCGTACCTTATCTTGGAGATATGGCCTGACTTTAGCAGCACATTGCTTCAGAACCCTCTCCGCTAGTTCCCAACAAAGAGGCGAAGTAATCTAAAAGTGGAACAATTCTTTAGAATATGATGTAATTAGTGGCGATTGAAAACAGAATGATCACCTGATTCTCCTCTCTCACACTTGAGACTAAAAGATTTACAAGCTCGGGATTAAGTGGCTCACTTCCCTCTATGATCGCGGTCATAATTTTCTTCATCTTGAATACAACACCACAGCTATTGGAGCTTAAATGTCAAAAGAAAAAAGCAAAAACTTAGTTGACCTAAAAAGCCATCTAATATATGCTTCTTCTATATCAACTATAACAAAAGAACTCGCACAATAACACAAAAATGTTGGCAATTTATTGTATAGTTTCAGTTAACCAGAAAAAATCTGCAGGTTAACAAAATAAGTCTAGCCACGAGCAAGGATATAGAGTTCTTACTCAGCAAAGGTCAAAAACTGCTTAAATAATCGAACTATTAGTCGGTCCATCTGCATGTCAGACATGAGTACTGAAAAGTTAACCCTGCCAAGTGTTTTCATAACTTTAGTCATTCTGATATAGCATCCACCAGATGCAGAAGATAGATTCTCAAAGGTAATCACAGCCAGTTTAAAAAATTCCTGTGGACCAACAAGGAAAGGGCAATCACTCGGCAGTTTATAATGGTACATTATCGTCTAAAGATTATCCCATTAGTTAAATTAAAAGCCAATTCAGAAGTTTCTCATACCTTCATTTGTTCATTATTGTATGGAGCACTAGAAACCAGAATTCTCATAACTTCAGAAATGCACCGTGCGACTGAGATATTAACATCCATATCAGGATGCCTCACCAGTTCTTTAGAAATTAGTGCCTGGATTACCGGCTGCATAGCCCGTTTCAAT
The DNA here is from genome assembly GCA_034093135.1 of Erigeron breviscapus. Taxonomy (NCBI): domain Eukaryota; kingdom Viridiplantae; phylum Streptophyta; class Magnoliopsida; order Asterales; family Asteraceae; genus Erigeron; species Erigeron breviscapus. The sequence continues at coordinate 95,780,975 of CM067173.1, read as the reverse complement.
GATTTGGATGGAAATCGTTGCACTAACACCCTCATTAGAAGTCTCTCCATTTGCTGTTTACAATAATCCATCATAAAGTTGAAGATTGTCAATTGTACAAAAACAAATTATACAATTAGTAGAAATGATAAACTTGTTTAGTTTGCAAGAAACATATTATTGCCATGTAAAAGGTCGGAATAACTGATGTTGTATTTCAGTATCAGCGCAGTCTATATGTGAGGCGTGTTTACTCAGAAGAAGGTAATGCATACACATAAAGGCATTTATCACTGAACTTCTTATGTGTATGTATCACTTTCTTCACATGTGAATATGTATCACCTCAACTTCCTATGGTATACAAATGAATGTGATGCATACACAATGTCCGCGAATTGGTCACTTGTACAAGTTCTTAAATAAATATCGTCCCTTATTTTTTTCAAAAAGAAAATTCCAGCCCCAAAAAACTTCAAAATTGCCCTTGCCAAACACACCTTAAAAGCTTTTGGCACACAAAAGAATCCTACTAAAAAAAACCTTTTTTGGATGCATCTTTTATACAAAAAATAAAAACTAATAATTCCAGCCCCAAAAAACTTCAAAATTGCCCTTGCCAAACACACCTTAAAAGCTTTTGGCACACAAAAGAATCCTACTAAAAAAAACCTTTTTTGGATGCATCTTTTATACAAAAAATAAAAACTAATAAATCCTGCCCCTAAAAACCGGAAGATAAAAGCTACTAAAGTGTAAATTAAAAGAAAAAACACCCGCTTCTAGCTCCAACTCAAAAATAACCATTCCAGCTACCAGCTCTCAGCTCAAGCTTCAGACCTCGCTTAGTTTCGCCAACTTTTGTCAAACATACCGTATTTATACCTATATCACTTTTTAAGTGCGCGCAAAAAAAAAGTAAACGAAGGAGGTTTTCCCTATTCATGTTCCCCAGGGATGACAAGTCTTTTTACTCAGATGTACGCGGCCTAACCCATTCCCATTATTTCCATGCCACCCCCAACATGTTTGACAATAAATAAGGAAATCAACCAACTTAAAACATATAAAATAGTAAAGCATTAACAATAAATGTACTAAAACTATAAATAAAATAACAAAATTACTGAGTGATAAAATGGTTAAAAAAAATAATATAAAATGGGACTAACATCAAGAAGGCGAAGAAGGGCTGGAGTTGATGAAGGTAAATGAAAAAGCCCTTTTCCTGCATTCATCATCTTTATCTCTAACTTACTCATTGATGTTGCCATTTCTTAAACTTTTAATTAGTACTGTATATCTTTTGTCACTTATTATACTTACAGCTTCAATCTGTATCTATATGTTATATATATTTTTGTCATGAAACATTCCTTTCTTTTTTATCAAGAAGACATAAAAACAATATATGAATTTTTCTTAAGAAGCTAAACATATGATTATATATGATTATTTGCTGTTTTTCATATAGGAGGAAAAAGCACCTCTATGTGACGTGTACTCTGTAGTGACGTAGTGTTCACTATTTTATATTTCATTCTTTATTCTTCTCATTTTGAAATAGTATTGACAACTTTAGGGGCAAAAATTTGGCAAATTGGCAAGTTTTCGGCCAATGTCAAGCCGACACGTGTCGTTGCCAAAAACTAGCCAAAACTTGTCAAATTGCATGGTGTAGCAAACAAAACTAGCCAAAACTTGTCAATTTACTAATGTCGGAAAAACATATAAAAGGTAACCGGAAAATAATCAAAGTTGCCGGATAACATAAAAAGTGACCGTTTTTTGTATAAAATAAAAACTTGGGCTCAGAATTTGGGGGTCGGGAATTTCGGAAGTCGGAGACGCCATGGCTGCTAATCCGAAGGTTTACCCCGCCAAGATACGCCTCGGATCATCCGATTCCCATTTTTACGAACATTTGTATCATCATCGCCCATTTAACGTAACACCGGCAACCTAACTGTTCAACGATACCATCATCGTCTAAAACTACTTTTTCCGGCTACCTATTGCTTTAATGGAGCAAAATCCGGCAACACTACCAAGCTAATCACAAACATGAAATTAACGGCAATGTTTAAAGAATAATATACATATATATACATATAAGCAGCAGCAGTTCACCGTAAAACCCAAGAAAGGGTTCGCCGGAAAACCGAAGGGGCAACATGCAGCAGCACCAGCAGTTCACCGGAAACCCAAAAGGGCTCGCCGGAAAACCGAAGGGGCAACATGCAGCAGCACCAGCAGTTCACCGGAAACCCAAAAGGGCTCGCCGGAAAACCGAACCAACAAAGCAACAGGAAACCCTAATCGATTAAACCGGAAACCCAAAAAAGGGGTCGCCGGAAAACCGAACAAGTAGTCAAATAGCCAACTACACCCTTACAAAAGCCAAACAAAGTTTTGGCCGTTAAAAAATGAACGTTTCTGGCCGACAACCACCGAAACCCCAAAAAGGGGTTTCCGATCTCACCGGAAAGGGTGCAATATAACGTTAGGAGCATCGGCAAGTTTTATCGGCATGTATTCCGGCAATAGAAGCCAAGAAAAACATAGATCTAGCCTCAAATCGAAAAACCCCCAAATTTTCCGGTTAGGTTTCCGGTGAAGTCGAAAGGTTTGGCACAAAAACAAAAAAAAACGGTCACAAAGGTACGCTCCCAACGTTCACAAGGATCGGCCAAAACATGCCGATATATATAGCAAAAACTAGCCGATTAAACTTGCCAAAACTAGCCGATGCATGTGTTATAGGGTTGCCAAAGAGCCGATGAGAGCCGATGCTTTTTGCCGATATAAATAGCCGACTACACCCTTGCCCCTTATACTCGTATATCATATATTCGTATTCGTATTCGTATCATTTTGACTCTTGTATAGTTGTATCATTGTATTATCATTTTATTTTATCATTTTATTTTTCGGGTAAATTTAAACTACATCTGCAATTCTTGGAACATTTTTATATCAAGATTTGAATTTAATACATATAAATCTTAAATCATTTCAAATGCTAATCAATGATCGATATCAAAAATTCATTAACATAGATATTAAATGGAACAAAAAATGTTAACATAAAACTATATTACTCACATTTATAAAGTTATCATTTACCCGAATTTTTAGGATGAACTTGTAACTTTCAAAAATACATCATTTTATCTCATCTCCGGTCCTCACAAATGTAAATAATGAGATTCAAATTCAAATAAAACTCCCCAAAATACAAAAACCTTAATAATAAGCTACGAACTCGATTGACATTAAATGAAATAATTATACAGGATTAATAGTATAACTTGACATTTGGAGTAAAAAATAAACATATAAATATTACTCCATTTGAAAACTAAATTTTTCGTGAAAACTAGAAAACTGACCAAAACACACTGTGATCTGAACCTAACACAATGTGTTTTTTAAAAATATATTGTGTTAAGTTTCAAATCACAATGTGTTTTTGATAGCGCGTAAAAACCAGACAACTGGTCAAACACACTGAGATTTGAAACTTAACACAATGTGTTTTTAGAAAACACATTGTGTTTAGTTTAGATCACAATGTGTTTTGGCCAGTTTTTTAGTTTTCACGGGAATTTTAGTTTTCAAATGATCACAACCCACTCCCTCCGTCCCATTAGAAGAATTATATTTTGAATTTTCAAAATCTTTATTTTTTAATTTTGACCTTAAGTTTTTTGTTTGCGTAATATAATAATTGGTGAAAGTTATATGATTTGATTAAGTTTTAGATATATTTTCATTTGGTATAATTTTTGTCAAATATTCTATAACAAATTTTTTTTATTTAAGGTCAAAGTTAAAAAACAAAGACAATATTCAAAATATGACCCTTATAATGAGACAGAGAGTATTATTTAAAATGATATATGGGACTAATTATGTAGTCACATGTTTAAAATGTGTTAAAAGATACATAAGGTTTCATAATGGTTTTTTTTTTCAATACAACATATTATCTATTCATACTCTTATATTACACAAATGCATACTTTTAAAATTAATGACTTAATGTATTATTTTTTTAGAAAATTTTTTACCATTGATTTTGATACAAACTAGATTGTTGAGGTAAAAACGATATGATGATATTTTAGAGATAATGTTAGAATTTTAATGATTTTGCCCCTCACGAGAGGGGTACGTAGGGCATTTAACGGATATAAGTAGACGGTTTCGTTAAAGTGGACCGCAGATGTAACTGAAACATGACTTCAAGGATCACCGTTGTTAGAAAAATCAAAGGAGGGACCAATTTGATTATGGTATTGTGATTCGAACCAATTTGTGTAACTAGAAATGTTTTTCTAAATCAATGCGGTCCTCATTCATATGGTTTTCAAGCCACATTGACTGTTTTTGCTAAATTTGTGAATATAGACGGAATTCGACCTTGAATTTTGTAGATGATCATAAGTCAAAAAGTCAACTGGGCTTTACCAGTTGATTACTCGACAATCATTACGTTATTCTAACATCACCCTAAACCAATAACATAAATCTTGTATCATTACAGGATCAACCAGTTGAGCTGTATTCCTGAAGCTCAAAATTTCATGTGACACAGTGATCATTAGCTTTCGAATATTTTGTAATGGAGCTTAAAAAACTTGGCTTCAAGAAACAGTGAGCCAGAGGTGCCAAGTTTGACCCATGTACTTATGAATGAGTCCATCAGATTATATATCAAAAGTGAACGGGTTGAAAATCATCCGAAGTGTAACTTCAGTGCATAATACCTTTGGCAGATTCCAATTCCTTTAAAAACATTTTGTGAACCAAACGCCCCTTAAATGTTTATATGAAAGAAACAATACTATTGTTCAAAATGCATCATAGCCAAATTCAACTAGACTATGTTGCAGAAAAGCACGTATATGGCTTCAAAGTCACCCGAATACCCAATATGTAACATTAGAGCGTAAGTCTTCCCAAATCCTTATATTTAGAAGAAAAAACAAGATTATAACTGCAATAACGTAGCTTTTGTGATCATCTTTGATGCACTACTTATTTATCTGATCTGCCCATTCTACCTCTAGTATAAGCTCAGATCACGAAAGGCTGATGCAAAAACAAGCTAATTCTAAGAATAATGAGGAACGGCTATGTAAATGTTCCTTAACCAGTCTTTCATTAAAGTGGGTCTCAAGCCATTAGACAGAACACCAAGTGGAGTTAAGGAAGTAATGATGACAAAATGGCAGTTTAGGTGTGACCATGACTTACTGATTACATATCTGTCATGATTTAAGTAAGCCTACAAAATTTGTTGACCAGCCCACAAATTTTCTTCAGTCTTCGATTCCAAGATACCATCATTTAAATTCTTTTCTACAACATCGAGTGCTTTCACGAACTTTTCAGCCATTTCAAGCTCTGCACGTATATCTTTTATATCCCTTTGAGCAACTTTTTTAACAATAATGGTTTTTGCTTTTGTATCCATAAAAGAGGTGGACTTTTTCATGATCTTCTCCTTCTTGTGAATGGCCTCCAAGTGAGTTCTAAGCCACGACACATTGATATTGGCTGCCTCTGCATCTGACACTTGGTTCTCTATATCTTCCATCTGAGAAATGATTGTTGTAACATCGGCAGTTTGGATTCGTCTAACAACGTTACAAACAACCTCAAGTAGAGATGCCCTCACATAAGTTGTTTTGAATGTACAGTTAGCCACAATGTCACCATGTTTCAAAAGAAGAGCTTCAAGTATTGGTGCAAGACCCTGCTTCACGTTGTATCCTTGGACACATATTACACCACATTGAGAAGATGAAACATTTTCAGGGACTCCTTGTTTCATCTGTACAAAATGGATATAAATTAGAGCTGACAATATGAGCAAGTCAAGGGTTTCGTAATAACTAGAAAATTCAATTCAAGAGTTTCGTGTATTATTTAGTACTTAAAATAAGTGGAGACTTTGTGGGCTAAAAGTTAAAGGTATACTATATGCTTAGTTGCTTACATCTCCGATATTGTTTTTTCAATCATCATATAAACATGATATTTAGTTATTTACAGAATTCAAGAAAATGAAACCTGACCTGACCGTATTGACCTGCAAAAATCTTAAGCACTTTTTTAGCCCACTTGAATATGTTGTTTCACCCAAACAAATCCAAAGATTATCGAAACATCCCAATGTGATTTAGTTGTCTATTTGGGACAACATTGCCCTTTTAATATTAAATATATATATTATACGGAGTATATATCAAAGGAATGTATGACATAACTTAGTTTAATAACAGGGAGCCAAGTAAAAGAAATCTCAATGTGGAAAGACTGAGAGGATAATACATACACAATCTGACATAGGAGGCATATTTTCAACCAACTCCCAATGTTTCCTATTGAGGTCTAAGAGTTGTTCGTCACCATCATCATGCAATAACTACAAAGATATAGCAACACATGTTAGTTTAGATACATAGATAATGTAAATCTAGACCTTGGAGAAAATACATGTCGACGTTGTACCCTGTGTCTCTTGGTTCCACAGTCAAAGGATTGCACAACTCCTTCACAATAACTGCAGCAAAAGATGTTCACATTAAGACAGCCCCATATACATATCATGACTCTCATGTGTTATGATACTTACATTTTACCATCAGGCGACGAAACTTTAATCCTGCTCCCCACCAGATTTTCACCATGCTCAACATATTGAGGATGAATCAGTATCGATTTGCATAGTTCAGAATATGACATTTTACCATCAGGCGACGAAACTTTGATCCTGCTCCCCACCAGATTTTCACCATGCTCAACAGATTGAGGCTGAATCAGTATCGATTTGTATAGTTCAGAATATGATTACTATAATTGGAATGAAGAGTAATATTTGTATTGGAGGACTAGAGTTCAAGGTGGCAATTTTCAACCCGATAATGGGTCAAACAGTTTCAACAGGTCAACATTCAACAAAAAATCATTCAAAAATTAAAACACATAATCTCCCAAGTCGTCCTAGTTTAAGAGGTAAACTTTGTATAGTTCAGAATATGATTGCTATAATTGGAATGAAGAGTAATATTTGTATTGGAGGACTAGAGTTCAAGGTGGCAATTTTCAACCCGATAATGGGTCAAACAGTTTCAACAGGTCAACATTCAACAAAAAATCATTCAAAAATTAAAACACATAATCTCCCAAGTCGTTCTAGTTTAAGAGGTAAACTATCATTGTAACAGAATGGTGTTCAACTCATATCTAAATATTAAAATATTCAGAAATTATAGGAAAGAAACTATAAGAAGTGTTTGTGGGACAGCCCAACCCATTTTGACCCATTACCCAACCTAAATGACTATTATGCCACCTTTAACTAAGAACAGTTATCAGAAGCAGATGGTGTTGCTTCCATGAAGTTCTATTTACCTTCATCTCTGTCACAGATTCGTTTATCAATGGAGGTGAATCATCAATTGAGACAATTTGCTTGTCGTGTGTGTTTGAACTGTGAGAACGTAGACAACGGCTTACAGCCAGCACCACACTCTTGCTTCCATCTATACACTCAAGTTTCCTCTTGTGAGTTGAATCCTTCCTTAAGTTGCTTGTACCAGTTTTAGATGGAATACTTTTCCTCAAAGAACCGTAAACTTCTTCTGCCACCTGAAAAATTAAAAAACTATTATGATGAATTTATAATATGAAAAATATTGGAATGTTTAAAAATATCCCAGAGTGAAATCTTAACGAATATATCTTAGGAGGGATAGTAACAATTGACAAATGTTGTAATGTCATTTACTGATTCATTGTTACAATTGTGTTCAACCTTTTTGAAATAATCATTAAGAATACCCATATCACGTGCCTTGTCTGGGAGATGTGGTTCGAGTTTAGCAGCACAGTCCTTGATGACGTCCTGCGCTAGTTGCCAACAAACAGGCGAAGCAATCTAAAAGAGGGACAATACTTCAGTATACAATGTAATTAAGGATTAGTGGTGAATGAAAACAAGATTGATCACCTGATTCTCCTTTCTCACACTTGTGACTAAAAGATCAACAAGCTCAGGCTTGATTAGCTCACTTTGCTTTATGATCGTGGTCATGATCTTCTTCATTTTTAGCAAGAGTGCAGGGGAATTGGAGCTTAAAAGTCAGAAAGAAGAAACTCAGTTCAGCTTAAGAATTTTCTGCTAAGTTACATAAAATTTCTTTTTGATATTGATGCAACTTTTAAATAACAGCACTGGCCATTAGCCAAGTAAACTGTCAAAAACCTATCAATTCCAAGAATGGGGTGTTTTAGCATAAAAATGGTGCATTTCTTTTAAAGCCTTTCCAGAAATCGGTTAAGCTTTGCAAGTTGACATAAAACTCTGCAACTGCTAGCAAATTAGAGTGCTTACTCAGCAACGGCTAAAAACTGCTTAAATAGTCGAACTATTAGGTCGTCAAGCTCCAGTTCAGACATCAGCACCGAAAAATCAAACTTACTTAATGCTTTTAAAACCTTGCTCATTTTTGTATAGCAACCACCTGATGCAGAAGATAGTTTCTCGAATGTAATTACAGCAAGTTCAAAAAAATCCTGCGCATCAACAAGGAAAGGATAATTAAAGACATATAGTACACTATCATTTAAAGATTCTCGACTAGTTAAAACAAATGCTCTTTCAGATGTCAAATACCTTCATATGTTCCTCGTTATAAGGGGAACCAGGTGCCATAACCCTCAAGATCTCAGAGATGCAACGTGCAACAGTGATATTAACGTCCATCTCAGGATGTCTCATCAATTCTTCAGCCACCAATGCATTAACAGCTGGTTGCATTGCGGTTTTCATCGATTTGGATGGTGATTGTAGCACCCTATATAGAAGTTTCTCCAGTTTCTAATACAATTTTACACCATAAAGTTTAAAACTGTTACTTGTAGAACGGAACAAATGAATTCCATGTTCATCAAAAACATCACTAATGCTATAATATGAGATTCATTGTTTTGACTTAAAACATGCTTTAAAAAAATATAATCAGTTTAATGGTTTAGCCTACTGCAAAACCTGGATTTTTCAACAAGATTAATATAGCTTCAAAGCAAACAGCAGTACCTAACATCGTGAACTCATGTAAAATCTATAACAAGCCTTGTTTAGTGGAAAAGTGACAACAACTATAAAAGAAACACTCAAGACTTAACACATTACGGCATTATGTTTTAAATTTTAATACAGCTTAAACATAAGTTTTGATACTACATTTTCATGAAGCATAAATTGTTTAAACATGGGTCAAGCATTTTTCAACATTTCTAACTTTACCTGAAAATCTATTGCATATATGTTACTTCAAAAAGTTTCTATTGTACGTATCGAAATTCACTTTACTTAAAATATCGCCGAGCTAAAAAGCAACCAAATACACACAATAGCAACAACTGAAGATTCGAAAAGTTGGATATACACATTTAAAAAACTTGGCCCATAGAAATGGATTGAGATCCTCTAAAGTTATCCCCAAGTAAAGTTGGGGATCTTGACCATTGAATTAAAACCAAAAGTCAAGATTCAAAGATCATTTGAATCTAGATCATTGATTTTAATCCAATAGTCAAAACGTTTCCAACTTTACTGGTAAAGTTGAAAACAACTTTATAGGATCCTTATCCCATAAAAATAAGCAACCTCAAACACTCCCCAATTATGGTAGCAAATAGTTAACCAAGAATCTTTAACTAACATAGATATAATAAGGGTCTTGCTAATGGCAGTCATTAACGTGCATAAAATAGTTGTACTTTTATCATAAAATTTAGGCGTGGATTTTTGATAAGCAACATATAATTTTTATAACCGAGTTAGCATTTTTCCATATTATAATAACAATGCACAATAATAGAAACAAAAACCAGAAAGGTAATAACTTTATTAATTATTTACCAAACACAAACACACACACAGATATATATATATATATTATATAAGAAGGGAAAAAGCCCTAACTTGAAGAGCATTTAGAAGCTGAGAAGTTGAGGAAGGCAAAGGTAAAAGGCTCTCTCCTGAGTTAATAAGATTGGTCTCAAAATTTTTTACTGCTGAACTAGGTACCATTTTCATTTTCAAGAATCACTGTTAGAAACTCTAACTCAACCAACAAGATAAAGCCCTGAAATTTTCTTCTTTCTTTTTCACTTTTTTGTTTTTTTGAGTGTGAAAACCCTGAAATGTTCAGAGGTTAAAAAGAGAGAAAAGCATGACACAAGGTACTATGAATTTTGTCCGTTGCATAATATAAAATAATACTTATTTATTTTGATTTATTCGGTTCTTGAAAATAATTTTTCCCTTTTCATTAATCATTTAGTCCTGAATTTATTAATGTATAAATAATGTCTGTATTTATTAAGTAAAAAATAGGTTATTAACGGTTAGTTTGGTTTATTAAGTAAAAAAAGAACATAAATTTGAATGAATACATTAAGTTCTTAATTATTAAGTCTATTAAGTAAAAAAAGAACGGACTCTTAGTTTAAAACAAAGTAAAAATAAAATAATAACATGGATACTAAATTTATAACGAAACCAAACATGAAAATGAATACTTGTAATAAAACAAACAAACCAATAACGCGGACACTTATTTTAAAATCAAGAGGCTTAGGAACTATAATAAAATTGTAAAAAATAGTTGTATACTTACATCAAATTCAAACGCTTTTTTAATATAAAATATACAGTTTTTTAATGCACGTTAATTTAAGTTTTTAAGGCTATATTTAGTATTTTCTTAAAATTAAATCATTATGACATTTGCATTTCTGTATTCAATTAAGAAATGTTTAATTGAGATAAGACTAAACGTGATGCGGTGGTACCGGTGACGGTGCGGTGATGGCGGTGACGGGTGATAACGAAGGCGATGACGACGGTGGTGGCGACGGTTGATGTGTGGTTATTAATGTAAAAGTAATTGATGTAAATAGGGTAGTGTAGTATAATCAATCAATATCATAATCAATGATGTATATCAGGAAACAGAAATTTCATAAGAGAAGTATCACTTATTGCATGAATTAAGTCTCTATTTAACTATTGCATTTCATGTTCGTTTGACTTGAAAAGGTAAATAAAACACAACAAACATACACAAAAATACAATGTTTAGTTTTTGTTTGTTAACTATTTAGCATTTTGTTACAGTCTGATAGATACATATATACAAAACACACACAGACTAAGATAGATGAACAAAATACTCGAGTGAACCTAGACGAGCGGGACAAATAGTCGGGGTTATTCATTTTACTATACGAACTACCATAAATGAGTATACCGCCGAAAGGTTGATAAACTGCGTGAATGTTCGGTTTCTGCCAAGTAACTATTAAAGAGACAGAGATTAGATTCGGAAATCATCTTTGATGAAGATAGATCAACTTAGTGCATTATACATGCTAAATAGTAAATAGATTAGGGAAACTGATATGCAATCATTGGAGAGGCAGAGAAGTTTGGGGAGGCGGGTGCAGCTTCAGAAAGTAAAACTAACAAGAAAAAGACAAAGATGAAACTCAGAAATTTTATGAACATTAATCAGTTCAGAACGGAAGTTTAGAATCTTAGCTTTAAGGAAGAACTCTAAAGACCAGAGGTGACAATTTAGATAATGTTACTAATAAATGAGTTGATCAGATTATGTTTTAGAAGGAATGGGGTAAATGGGTTAAAAGTTGCCCAAAGTGTAATGCATAAGACCTCCTAAATCGCGATATTCTTTTAAAAAACAAGAAAATTGTTGTAATAAGTATAATTTGTTTAACATATCTGATATACTACTTATATATAGAAATCACCAGTTTAGATTCATTATCCGACCCGCCCATTCTACCTCTAGAGTATAAACTGATTATCCTGATCTTCACAGAAATATCAGAAAGAAGGATGTAAAGACAAGCTGGTCCCAAGTATATTATGAATGGCTGTATAGATATAGCTCAACCGGTCTATCATATAAGTGATCTCAATCAGAAAACCAGGTGGTGTTTCGTGTTCTGACTATCTTCTACTGATTAGCCATATGGCAGGATTTCATCAGCCTGTAAATTTGGTTGTTCTAGCCATAAATCATTTTCAGCCTTACATTCCAAGATATTGTTAATTAGCTTCTTTTTACAAGATTAAGTACGGCCACAACACCTGCAGTCGTTTCAAGCCAAACACATGCAGCCACAAGCTCTGCACATCTCTTACAAATCCATATGGGTCACTTTTTCTAACCATAACGATGAACCGCATGAACACGAATGGGGGTTGTTCATGTTCATTCGCTTGATTTTTACCCAAAAAAACACAAACACTTATACTTGAACACAAGTTCACAAACACTTCACCTGTTAGGGGCCAAATATCAATTAAAGAGACAAATTAACTACTAGCAAAACATCTTTGATTAAGATCCATCGTTTAGTATATTAAATAGACTATAACTTCTGTAATGATTAAACAAAATCCAGGTGCTATTTTTGAAGTAATGATGACAGAATAACAGTGTAGGCATGGGTAATTTCTGACAATTATATGCTGCTTACATATCTAGCCTGATCTAATTAGCCTATAAAATGGTTGTTCTACTCACAAATCTTTGTTAGCCTTCAATTCCAAGATATTAAAATTTAGCTTCTTTTCTACAAGATGGAGTACTTTCATGGTCTTTACAGCTGTTTCAAACCGTTCACGTGCAGCCATGATCTCTGCATATCTCTCTTTTAGATCCAGTCGAGCCACCTTTTTAAACTTAATGATATTCGCTTTCGTTTCCATAAGAATAGTGGACCTTTTCGTGGCCTCCTCCCCCTTGTGAATGGCTTCCAAGTGAGCTCGAAGCCACGAAACATTGATCTTGGCTGCCTCTGCATCTGACACTTGGTTCTCTATTTCTTTCATCTTAGATATTAATGTTGTAACATCACTAGACTTAATTTCCCTGACCACTTCACATACAATCTCAAGCAAGGATGCTCTGACAGAAGTTCCTTTAAATACACACTGAGATGCGATGTCACCGTGTTTCATAAAAAGGGATTTAAGTATCGGTGCAACACTTTGCTTCACTTCATAGCCTTGAACACAAATTATGCTACTCGGAGGAGACGGAACGTTTTCAGGAAGTGGCTGTAAAATTGGTTCTATTGCCCACAAATCATGTTCAGCCTTAGATTGCATTATATTGGCAGTTATCTTCTTTTCAACAAGATCAAGTACCTTGATGCACCTCTCAGCCTTGTCAAACCATTCTTGTGCAGCCATGAATTCTACACGTACATTGTTCAGATCCATACGGGATGCCCTATTAACCAAGATGACGTTTACTTTCATCTCCATCAGTAAAGTATACTTTTTTATCTCCTCCCTATTGTGAATTTCTTCCAACTGAGCATGAAGCCACGACACGTCAATATTGGCTGCCTCTGCATCTGAAACTTGGCTCTTTATTTCTTCCATCTCAGACATGACTGTTATAGCATCAGTGGTTCGGATTCGCTGGAAAATTTCACAAAGAGCCTCAAGAAACGATGCTCTCACAGAAGTCGATTTAATCGTACATTTAGCTGCAATGTCACCGTGTCTCTTGAGAATGGATTCAAGTATTGGTGCAACGCTTTGCTTTATATTGTAACCCCAGACACATATTGTATCACATTGAGGAGCTGAAAACTCTCTAGGAAGTTCCTGTCCCAACTGTACAACATGGATATAAATTAGAGGTGGCAAAATGAGCAGGTCAAGTTGGGTAAAGAGTCAACATTTACTTTAAAGAGAGAAGACTATTTAGCTGGTTTGGATATGTAGTTTCATCCTAACAAACCCAGTGCTGTCAAATTGGGCAAAAAATTGGCCCTACTCGCATAAATTATAATAATGTATAATGTATTTTAGTGCAATAACATTGGATTGATTAAAAGAAGTTCATAAGTATGAAGAGAGGGAGAGATATATACAGAATCTGTTGTAGCAGACACATCTTGAACCAACTCCCACTGTTTCCTTTCCAGGTATATGGTTTCAGCATAGTCATTATCGTACAACACCTAAAAAAAGTATAGAAACACATGTAACTGACATACAAAATATCTAGAGAATGCTAACCGACACCTTGAAGCAAATGTTTGCCAATATCACACCTTGTGGTTTTTTTTAATTCGGTCAAAGGATTGCACACCTCCTTCGTGATAACTGCAGCAAAAGATGTTTACATTAAAACAGCCACAGATATATATCATGAATCTCACTCAAGTGCTATGATACTTACGTTTCATCTCCATGCCACCAAACTTTTATCCTGCTTCCCACCAAAGTTTCACCAAGCTCAACAGATTGAGACTGACTCGGTATAGATTTGTGTAATTCAGAATACAATTAGCATTGAATACAGACTTGTACATGTATGCATCAGAGGACTAGAATACAAGGTGGCAATTTCGACTCGAGTATGGGTAAAGTCCACTTGGAAATGGGAAAATATGGAAACAACTTGAACGTTTACAATGAGTCAAAAGGCACCTAAAAGTATTTCAGAATCCATAGAACTTCCTTGATCCTTTTATATTAAAAGTTAAATTATCATTGTAACATGATAGTATTCTACTCATATCTGAATAAATAAAAATATGTTGAAGTTCAAGAAGAAAAGACTTGAAATGTTTATGGGTTAATTGCTTTTTTTTTTAAAAGAAATGTTTAATGGCTGGCCCAACCCGTTTTAACCCACTCTAATAGATACCCATTTTGACTGTTATCCAGCCAATCGACATTTTGCCACCTCTAACTAAGATAGTTCTCAGAAGCAGATGGTGTTTCTTCCATAGTGTTTTATTTCTCATGCTTACCTTCACTTCTGTCCCACATTTGCTTGTAATTGATGAATCATCAAGTGAAACAGTTTTCTTTTCATCTTCAGAGTGGACTTGTAGACGCTTAACAGCATGCTTAGTTACATCTTGACAACGCCTTATAAGCTGAAACATACTTTTGGTTCCCTCTATATAATCTGGTTTCCTTTTCTTCGTTGCACTCTTCCTCAACTTGCGTGTAGTGGTTGTAGATGGTAAAGTTTTCTCCAAATAACTGTAAACTTCTTTCGACACCTAAAAGGGAAATATAATCACTGGATATTGGACTACAGTTTTGAAATAGGATGATACCAAATATGAAAAGTATTTTTCTGATGTAAGAAGAAATTCACAGTGAAACCGGCAAAATCGCAACAGATATATAGGAGCAAGCGTGAGGTCATTTACTGATGCACAGTTACAACTATGTTAATCTTTGTAAAACAATCATGAAGTGTAATGCTCATATCACATACCTTACTTGGGAGATGTGGTTCGAGTTTAGCAGCACAGTCCTTGATGACGTCCTGCGCTAGTTGCCAACAAACAGGCGAAGCAATCTAAAAGAGGGACAATACTTCAATATACGATGTAATTAGTGTTGAGTGAAAACATAATGATTACCTGATTCTCCTCTCTCACACTTGCCACAAGGAGATCAACAAGCTTGAGATTGAGTAGAACACTTTCCTCTATGAGAGTGCACATAACTTTCTTCATTTTGAGTACAACAGCAGGGGAATTGGAGCTTAAAAGTCAAAAGAAGAAAAAAGAAACTCAGTTAAGCCTAAAAGTCGTCACAAAGCTCAATTATGATATCATTTATTCTTCTATTTCAATCCTGACAAAACAACTTCCGTAACAGCACAAATGTTTTAGCAAAAAAGAGGTGCTTATATTTTTTGTTAAACCGGGGGTGAACTTCCAAGAAACCAGCGAAGCTTTCAAGTTAATAAAAACAAGTAAAGCAATGAGACACGGTTCTTACTCAGCAACGGTCAGAAACTGTTTGAATAGGCGCACTATTAGTCCGTCCAGTTGCAGTTCCCACATCAGCCCTGAAAATTTGGCCTTACAAAATGTTTTGAGAATCTTCATCATTTTTGTATAGCATCCACCAGATGAAGAAGATAGTTTCTCAAACGTGGTTACAGCCAGTTCAAAAAAATCCTGTGCACCAACAAACAAGGAAACGGCAGTTACTTGGGAGTTATATAGGACATTACGTTCTATACAGTATCCACGAGTTAAATGAAAGCTCGTGCATACTTTCATCTGTATGTAGTTGTAAGGGTCTCCGGGTGCCATAATTCTCAAGACTTCAGCAATGCAACGTGCAACTGAGATATTAACATTCATATCAGGATGCCTAACCAGTTCTCTAGCCATCACTGCTTCAATGACTGGCTGCATTGCACATTTCATCGATTCGGATGGCAATTTTAGCACTCTATATAAAAGTTTCTCCATTTCCTATTACAACATCACACCATACAGTAGAAATGAAAACTATGTCAGTAAAATCATCATCAGTTCATGAACAATCCATAAATAAAAACCTTGTTTAGTGACTTAATAGGTTTATATGTCAGTAAAACAATCATCACCTAATAAGAACTTTTGAGTGTTTTAATTGAGACAATCAGCTTATACTCATCAGTTATTGAATTATATGTTTTCAAGAAGCTTATGATATGTGCTAATTAATGTGAAACTGCTTATCAACTTATTTGAATTGGCCATCTTACGCGTATCGTCAAAAATTGCAAACATTCAGAAAAAGCTTTTTGTGTTTAAGCAAATCCAAACACTACATCCTGCAATGTGTTTAAACTGTATGAGAATGCGGCATCAAGTCTTTATAAATGCATCTTATTTTACCTGAAACTTGCATACATATTTAACTTTCAATTATTACTATTGTATGTATAAGGCCTCATATGACTTGTAGCCAATGACATAGCACCGATATTGATGATGTGGCAACTTTATACGGTAGCCACGTCAACAAGAAAATACCAGTTACCGAATGAAAAAGTCATCTATATATACAATTGCCAATAATCAAATGTTTGCTGCATTGAACAACAATCTTAAACTTTGATACATACAATAGATTTTCAGTTAAAGTGCTACATTTAAACACACTAATCCCCTTAATAAACAAGCAAGCTCAAACACTCCCTACTTCCCTAGTCCATAAATATAGTACCAAATAATATACTAAGGTTATTCATCTAAAATACTACGAGTACTAAATAGCAACTTATTTTTCGTTTGTCCTCTTTATGCGACAACTTACCATTTTATGTCTTATTAAAACTATCACAATTTCAAAACATAGTCCTTTTTTAACCATCGTGTAACCTGAAATCAGGAAGACTACGCAAAACCAGTGGTGGATCTAGGAAATCAAGTTGTCGGGGGCAAGAAAATTTACCTTAACGTACAACAACATAATTTGATATATGTTATCGAAAATAACTAATAAGTTTTACAAATATTCGAGCAAAACACTATAACAAAAATGATTTTTCATGGCACAAAATTAACTTGTACTTTATAAAAAAAAAAAAAAGAAGCAACAAAACAATTGTATCTTAAGCATACAAAAACATTTTATGATTGTCTTCTACCGTTTTCTAGTTTAAGAAACACAAAATTATATCTTTATATTTAAGAGAAAAATAACATTTTTCGTGCTTGTATTAATAAAAGTTCCATAAAAATACAACAATTCAAGAGAAACCACATATTTAGATTTGAAAAATACCAGCAAATTTGTTCTCATATATAGTAGATTTTAATATTTTTAGAACAAATAGATTGATTTGAATGTTTCGCATGAACATGTGACTACATAGGCTTTTAAAATCAGAAGCGTAAATGGGATTTAGTAAGAGGCAATTGAGTCAAAAGTCAAAATAGAGGGCATCCATAATTTAGAGTGAGGGCATATCTATTAACTTCTTAAAGGCTTGTGTTTTTTAATATAAGAATAAGAAGATACTTAAATTTGGATGTCATTTTGGAAATACGAGAGAAAGTGCCCGCGCGTTGCGGCGGTGAGATGGTGGGGGTGATAGGTCATAGGAGGTGATAAGTCATAGAGTGTAATAGCCAAATGCTTTAGCCGTACGGGCTCCGCCCTCGGATTTAAAAATTCATCGAAAGTATATCGAATGACATCTCTAATGAAAGAGCATGAAATTTTAAGAACACCCATATAATTTTTATAATTTATCGATACACGGTTTTTGAGATAAAAGATTTTGAATGAATTAGAGGAATAAAATGATTTATGGAGGAGAGAGAAAAAAATGAGTGGTTGAGATTTGAGGAGAGAGAAAAAAATGAGTGGTTGAGATTTAAGGGTATTATAGGTATATTAGGTAGAGATGTTTAAATTAGTGAATAAAGAAGAGGGGTATATTAGGCATTTCAATTCATTAATTGAGAATTTGAAAAAAGGTGTTCCTCCTTTATAATGTATTATAGATAGGGGGCACTACCCCCGGGTCTTATTTAACTACATCCGCCCCTGCGCAAAACCTTGTTCGGATACGACGTGACATATTTTAGAGCATCCAAATATAAGTCATCACAAAACCCGCATTACATAAATTATCATATCTCGGTCGACAAGATTTTTCCATACTTTTCTGATTTCCGGTTATCACGATGGTTAAAAAAAATACAAGTTTAAAAGTACATAGTTAAATAAGACATAAAAAGATAAGTTGTCAGGTTAAGAAAAAAGGTTTTTTTTTCTCACACGTCAAACTATCTTACTCCTAAATTACACAAATGTCTGGGATGCAATCCAGGATTTTTAAAAACCCCCCAATTATCCAACCTCGCAAATGTGACGAGTAGGACTTGAACCCAGGTGGAATACCCCAACGTCAAAAACGGCCCCATTGGACCGTTAGGAAAAAGGTGACAAAACAAACAGTAATTAGCTGTTATTTGAGATAAATAACCCTATAATCAATCATCTTCAACTAAAAATATACATGGTCTATTTATGGCAAAAAACCAAAATGAAAAGTAATATCCTTTATGAGAAACAAAAAATAAATAAATAAATAAAAAATACAAAATACAGAAAATAGATATATATAGAAAAGATACATAACCTGAAGATCATTGTGAAGCTGATCAGAAGTTGATGAAGAAGAAGATGGTAAAAGTAAAAGCTTTTTCCCTGCATTGTACAGCTGTATCTCAAATTTTTTTACTGCAAGACTGTTGGCCATTTTTAACTGTAAAAACTCAAATCATTGAGTTACAAAAAAAAAGGCCTGAAATGTGAGAAGATGTACGTCAAGACTGTGGCCAGCTGGTGGGTTTATTTTAAGTTTTTGGGGATGTTTTAAGATGTACGTCTATCAAATATTTTGCAAATTATTTGTAAAATGGAAAAAATAGTAACATTGTGGGGTTGATATCTTGTAAAATAAAAATGACATCAACATTTTCTTTTTTTAGTTTTTGGAAAAAATATTTGATGTATTAATTATATTTTATATTTTAAGATACATATTAACAATTTTAATTACAAGATTTTCTTCTTTATGATAGAATCAAAAAACACAAAAGTGATCCGAGGATGGTTTGGTGAAAGCATGGTATTTTTGTCTTCTTGTATGTATGATGTATATAAAAGAAATTTTAAAGGCAGAAAATTATATTATATTATTAAATATAATGGTGTTAGCAAGTTACTAGACAATATAAAGAGTATAAATATATGGAAAATGATTAATCCTCTTAAACATCCTCCTAAAAATCCTCTTAAAATCTCCAAATCATGACAAGTGGATTCCACTAACTCTCTTTCCTAATCTCAACTCTTGATTTTGCCACATGTCATGATCTTATAGTTAAGAAGGACTTTTAGAAGATTAATTAAGAGGATTTATCATTTCCCTAAATATATATACAGAATAAAATTTAAATCAACTATCAATGTCCACAGGTTTTTTCTAAGAAAGAAAATAGGAATTTTTAAATTTTTTAAAAAACAAAATGAAGGAATGTCTAACATTTTTTCTTCCTTCATTATTTGATTAGAAAGGATTCGACCTTTTTTTTCTCTTTTTATTTTATTTCATTTCCTATAACACAACTTGGGAGGAAATCATAAATGTGTTCATAATATTTACATTCATAATCAATTTTTGCAAAGCTTAAATTTGAAGTAAAATAAAAATATGTTTATAATCTCTTTTAACTGTATATTACATCATTGATTTATTTTTACTTTTACTCATAACTCACCTCAATACATTACAAAATCCATCAATGTTAAGAATTGAATCTTGGGCTTATATTTAAGAAGCAAAAGCCTTATCACTATCTAA
Organism: Erigeron breviscapus; assembly: GCA_034093135.1. NCBI lineage: Eukaryota > Viridiplantae > Streptophyta > Magnoliopsida > Asterales > Asteraceae > Erigeron > Erigeron breviscapus. Next base: position 95,760,741 of record CM067173.1, on the reverse strand, counting down.
AGTGGGATGGTGAAAATAATAATTTGCAACTGTGTATAAGAAACAGACACCATTTGTTAACCTAATCTTAGTATTCAAATTGTTGTTAACATTTTTCAGAGCAACGTTTAAATATTTATTTAGTTTCATAACATTAGTTATGAAATTAGCCCAATGAACTTGGCCCATCTATTACAATTATATGAGGTTTAATACATATAATAATAGCCCAATGGGTTCTACATTCTTTCTTCTCCGCGACTCTGCCTTCCAAGTTCCAAATTCTATGAATATCCAGTCCACAAATAAATATGGAATTTAATCTTGAGTTGATTTCATACTTCAAGTTTACGGTTCAATGCATATTTATTTACAAGATATATAAGTATATAACTATACAGTTGATCAAGAGGGTGTACAATTATTTGATTATTGTGTTTGCAGATTATACGAAAAATGTATATGCTATAAAAGTAATTATATGCATTTTCTTGTAACTAATAGAGAAAATGCAGTTTCGAGAAAACAAATTGGTACAACTTTTTTCAAAATGATGTTGTGAAAGTATTCCACAAACTTATGTATTTGCTTACAAGTCTCGCATGTTTTAACATAGACTAACCAAGTAACCAACATAAGTTTTTCCATATCTTGTCTAAACTTTGAGTCCATTAGCTTATTGCAAGTAACTTTAAACAGAACAGGGATGTTTAAAATTTTGATAAAGCTGGCCCATAACTTTTTTAGCCCCCATAATTTTGTATACATATTCTAATATACAAAGGAAAGCCTAAATGTAAATACAATGTATATATATACTTCTCTGGTAGTAAGGCTCTTCGGTCAATAGTTCGTAACAAGGCTTTCGCCAACCTAGTAGAGTACCTCGGCTTGATCTATTGGGAAAGGAATTTCTTTTTTGTCTTTCACGGATTAGCCTTTCGACTCCCTCCTATCGTAAGCAATTAGTCTTGAAGGTCGACCGATAACGAGAGGAGATTGATCAAGAGAGTTGCTAACAAATTTAATACACTATACACGAAAAAGACCACCCCATCATTTCCACCAGATCATTTCATGTCTAATCAATTTTATGAGTTTATATCATCTTTGTGTGATACTTACAATTTGTGCCAGAATTTATTTTATTCAGTTTGGTTATAACAGAACCATATGCCCAAAACACAGGCGAAAACATACCATAATAACTTTCAACCGGTAAAAAGAAATAAAAACGTAAGCATTACTAATCATTTACATAGCAAATACGACTTCCCATATAGTCTCGAGTCAACTGGAGCTACCTGAATTAATGTTGTTCCACAAACAATCATCAAAATATCAAATACCCCTGAATCCATGACATGAAGTTTGTACATTACATAATGAACCCGTTAAGCTGAGTGCAACGATGACTAATATCAAGTAAAGGGAATCATGAAGCTCACAAATTCTGTTAACAAGAATCTGGTGCTTCAGAGTTACAGTTTAGAACCCCAATCTTGAGGAATGACTGTACGGAACACAAGTGCCACTCACGATTCATTTACCCATGAGTCGATCAGGTTATTTATTAATGCATGAAAGCTGAACAAGGTAAGTATTGAAATAATATCTCTCTGTGATGGAATTAGATGTACTAATATTGACAAAATATTCTGTTTCAGATCACAAATTCTTTTTTACCCGTTTTGATACCCACCCAATTACCTCGAGTATAGACTCATAATCTTGACCTTTGATCTTTAACACACATATCAGCATATTAACAAGATGATGTAAAAACAAGCTAATCTCTAGAAATGGCTATGGATAACACTTAACCTGTCTCTGAAAAGGGGTTACACAACAGACAACATATCAGCGTTTCTGAAGCAATGGCGACAAATAGGAGTGCAGGCATGCCTCAGGTGATCTTCTATAAAATAGATTGTTTTTCCCACGAGTCTTTTTCTAGTTTAAATTCCATGATATTGTTATTTAGCTTCTTCTCAACAAGATGGAGAACTCTCACACACCTTTCAGCATTTCCAAATCGTTCTTGCGCCGCCAGGAGGTCGGCAAATTTCTCGTTCAGATCCATTTGGGCAGCTCTTTCAACCAAAATGGTGGTTACTTTCATTTCCATAAGCGGTCCTGACATTTTCAAGGCCTCATTCCTTTTGTGAATGGCTTCCAAGTGAGCTCGAAGCCACGAGACATTAATTTTGGCCGACTCTGCATCTGAAACTCGGCTCTCTAGTTTTTCCATCTCAGAAATGACAGTTTTAACATCACTGGTTAGAATTTGCCTGACAACTTCACATACAACTTCCAGGATAGATGCTCTCACAGAAACAGTTTTAAATACACATTTATCTGCGATGTCACCGTGCTTCATGAAAATGGCTTCAAGTATTGGTCCAACATTTTGCTTCACTTTGTAACCTTGCACATAAACTAGCCCACACTGAGGAGACAAATCATTTCTAGGGAGTGGCTGTAAAATTGGTTCTCTTGCCCACAAGAGTTTTTCGGCTTTAAATTCAAGTATATTGTTATCTAGCTTCTTATTAACAAGATCGAGCACTTTCACACATCTTTCAGCCTTTTCAAACTGTTCTTGTGCAGTCAGGAGCTCTTCACATCTCTCTCTCAGGTCCATCCGGGCCACCCTTTTAACCAAAATGGTGTTTGCTTTCATTTCCACAAGGAAACTTGACCTTTTCCTGGCCTCCTCCCTTTCACAAATAGCTTCTAAGTGAGCTCGAAGCCACGAGACGTTAATTTTGCCTGCCTCTGCATCTGATATGTAGCTCTCTATTTCTTCCATCTCAGAAATGATTGTTGTAGTATCATTGGTTTGAATTCTCCTAACAACTTCACAAACAACCTCAAGCAAAGATGCTCTCACGGAAACTGTTTTAAATATACATTTAGACGCAATGTCACCATGTTTCTTGAAAAGGGCTTCCAGTATTGGTGCAACACTATGTTTCACGTTATAACATGGAGACGATACTTTTCTGAGAAGTTCCTGTCCCAGTTATAACATCATTAGTTTTTCATTTACTTGTAAATATCATAACTGTTAAGAGATATTATAGTTTTGTATCATTATTAGCATTATATATTGGCAGCCCGGTCCATCTTAACAATAACAGCCAATACATTAAATGCAGCTGTATGGTTAATTGAGCTATTGTAGCATCAAAAAGTATAACTATGATGGCGATGTTATTGGTTAAAATACTGCATTCTTACAACCTCTCTTATGCCCTCTTATTCTAAACAAATCAAATTAATATTTTTAACAGTATAGCTTTTTAAGAATAACTGCGAATTCGGTTAGCGCCCATTTGATACGTGGTTCCACCCAAACAAACCCACAGCCAATTGCTGTCACCTTGGGCCAAATATCCGTCAGATATACAGCAGTATACCATAGTTGGTATAATAACATGGAGTAAAAGAAGTTCATTAGAACAAAGAGAGGGGGAGATACAATAATACGTACAGAATCTGAAGTGGCAGACACGTTTTCAGCCAAAACCAACTGTTTTCCATTGAGGGATACGGTTTCCTCATCATAATTATCATTAAGTACCTAAAAAGAAATAGCAACACCCGTTAGTCAATGTGCAGAGTATATAGAAAATGATAGTCGACACATTAAAGCGAATGTTTGTCGACATCATACCTTGTGTCGCTTTTTATGACAGTCAATGGATTGCATAACTTCTTCATCATAACTGCAGTAAAAGATGTTCAGACTACAATAGCCACAAAAATAAATCATGATCTCACTCAACTTATGATACTTACATTTCGACTTTGGGCCACAAAGCTGTTATCTTGCTCCCCACCAAATTTTCACCATGCTCATCTGGTTGAGCCTGAATCGGTATATAGATTAATATAATTCGGAATAGGATTAGTATAATTGGAATAAAGAGTTGTGCATATTTGTTCATAGAGAAGTGGAAGAATTAGAGTGGCATATTGGAACCATTTATGCGTGAACAGGTCGATTTAAGATATACTCTTCAAACGGGACGAGTTAGATCCAACAGATTGAAAGCCACCAAAATGAACTCAAAATGCATAAAATCTAGAAAACCATCAGATTTCATATATTAAATTGTCAATAAAACAATACTCTGTGTACGCTTTTAATTGTATTAATATGTTTAAGTACTATATGTGAAATTCAATAAAGAAAATGAAGTGTTTCTAGGAGGGCATGACTCCCTTGAACACCCCCATTTTACAACTTTTAGTTAGGGTTGTTATCATTTACAGATGGTATTACCTGTTTCGTACATGGAGCATCATTTCTCTTGCGTTTTCCCTTCATCTCTGTTGCAGATTCAGAAGGCATCGGTTGAATATTAAATGAAAGCATTTTCTCTTCATCTTTGTTGTCATCTTCAAAGTGGATATCTTGAAGTTTAACCGTGTCCCTGGTTCCATGTTGACAATGTCTTAAATTCTGCACCATATTTCGGATTCCCTCTAGACACTCGAGTTTTATCTTGCGAGTTGCATCCTTCTTCAAGTTGCTTGTATCAGTTATAGATGGATTAGTTTCTTCCAAAGAACTATAAACTTTGTCGACTTCCTGGCAAAGACATGTAACTACCAACGTTACTTAAATGTCAGAAGAATCCGGCAGTAAAATCAATATGTATATCTATATACTAGAAAAATATGTCCTATATATCAAAAGGCATTGAGCAAGAGCAACGAATACCTCAATGTCATTTCCTGATGCGATTTTACAAATATGTTCAACCATTTTGAAATAATCATAAAGAGCAATGCTCATACTTTCTCCCATATCTGGTGTAAGTTGAGCAGCCCCGTTCATGAGTACTTTTAAGCCGAGTTGCCAACAAACTGGTGAAGCAATCTGCAATAGGAACGATACTTAACATATGATACTGTAATTGGTAAATGAAGAACCTACTTTTGTAAAGATCATCAATATAATGAATTAATGATCACCTGATTATCCTTTTTCACATTGGTAACTATAAGACCTACAAGCTCAGGCGCGAGCTCCTCACTTTCCTCTATGATCATGGTCATAATTTTCTCCATCTCAAGTAAAACAGCAGAAGAATTGGAGCTTGAAAATCAGCAGAAGTAAATCAGTTGAAGTTAAAGGTCTTCTACTAAATGAGATAGTACCCATTTTTTCTGTTTTACTGTTCCATTTCAGTTGTAAACTTGTAACAACAGAACTTTCATAACATCACAAACCATTAAACAATTTTAGTGTCAGAGTTTGAAATGGAACCATGGAATGTTATAGCACAAAACTTTCATAAATTTAGTTAAACTTTGCAAGTTAATAGAAAAACTCTAACTGCCAGTAAAGAAAAATAGTTCTTACTCAGCAACAGTTAGAAACTGATATATAGTCGAACTACTAATCTGTGCAGCTGCTTGTCGTACAACATTAGCACCGGCAATCTGGCACTCCCAAAAACTTCAAGAACTTTAGTCATCCTATTACAGCAGCCACCAGATGCAGAAGATAGTCTCTCAAATATCATCACTACCATTTCAAAAAACTCCTGCGCAACAAGCCACCAGTCAATCAATAAACAAAAAAAGGCAATTATTTGGGAGTTATTTATTACAGTATCCTTATAAGATTCTACACAAATACAAGTTCATTCACATGTTTCATACCTTCATCTGTTTGTCGTTGTAAGGGACGTTCGGAGCCATAATTCTCAAGATTTGACATATGCAACATGCAACCGAGATATTCACATCCATATCAGGATGTCTAACCAAATCTGTATCTATCAGTGGGTTAACTATTGGATTCATTGCATATTGTATTGATTTGGATGGCGATTGTTCCACCCTAGATAAAACTTTTTCTGTTCGCTATAACAAGAATAAACCAGAGTTAAAAAATGTCAATTGTAGCAACACTATACGAGTATTAAGCAATAAAGCATCACAAATGCTATAAACTGGTAGCAACAAAACATGTTAAACACGATTATACATATTTTCTTTTAACTTGGAACAAACAGCAGAAAAAGGTACATACTTTTTAAAATAACTGCACTAAAGATACTTATTATTTTTTTTTAAACTTTTGGTTAATTTAAGGTACTATACTTGCTTTAAGCTACACAAGAAAACTGCCTTAATTGACTCCTTTGCTTCAGCTATTGAAGCGAAAAACCCTAAGAAAATCGTACAATTCTTGTTCTTCTTGGGTGCCAAGCAAGTTTTTCTCACTAAAAAATATAAGGATTTTTGACCTATTGGGCAGGTCACCAATCCTAGTCATTAAGTTTACGCTAACACCCCCATCCCATCACCACTGTTAACCACATTTGGGCCAGATTAAACGAATTTAAATTCAAGATTAACCTGCAGTGGGTAGCAATCACCCAAACCACCCGTAACTGGTCCAACATTATGGTTGTGTACATTCATGACCGGCCACCTACAAAACAAGCCGAAAATCTATTCTTTTCTTTGGGTGCCAAAATAAAAGCCAAATACCTTAGATTAACAACAACAACAAAAAACAGAGTTGAGTACCTCAGATGAAAAGATTTCAGAAAGTTCTGGGTTTTTTCCTCCATTTTACCATATATTATTACTTTATTTGAAAAAAGCATAGTTTTACAAGTCCATAACTATTCGGACATAAACTCATAACCTCTTAGTTGACGAGCCACTCGTATATAACTAACGACAACAACAACAACAATCATAGATATCCGGTTTATGGGGCATATACAAGTAACTAATGGGTTCCAGGGTTTGGCCTTTAACATTTAAACAAGACTACTAATTTAAAACAAAATTCAAATAGTACTATAATAGCTTAACATGGGTGTTTGGGATTTGCTAAGCGCTTAATGCTTATTACTTATGCTTATCTATATCTATATCTATACTACATTATAAAGCATTTGCTCCCTCCTTTTTCTTTTTCTTCAACTAAGTTTTTGAAAACCCTATAATGCCCTTGTCATTTGTTCACTAATTTAAATAGATTTCCTAAAATAACTATAATACCCTTAGAGAAAATCTCAGCCACTCATTTTCATTCTCTCTCTCTCAAATCTCAACCACTCATTTTTTTTTTCTCTCCTCCATAAATCATTTTATTCCTCTAATTCATTCAAAAATTTATCTCAAAAACCGTACATCGATAAATTATAAAAATTATATGGGTGTTCTTAAAATTTCATGCTCTTTTATTAGAGATGTCATTCGATATACTTTCGACGAATTTTTAAATCCGAGGGCGGAGCCCGTACGGATCCTATGACCTATCACACTTTATGATCTATCACCCCCACCATCTCACCGCCACAACGCGCGGATACTTTCTCTCGTTTCTAATAAAATAAACAAATAAGCATAAAAAACCAAGACAAGAAACAGATAAACAGAAATATAAGAAATCCCAAATATTTCATACACAAAATTATACAATTAGTAACTATCAATTCATCATTATTATCATTATCATTATCATTATATAATATATATATATATAGAAAGGAAAGAAGAAGAAAGAAACTAACTTGAAGAAGGGTAAGAAGGTCAGGAATGGCAGGTGGGAGATGAGAAAGATTCTTGCCAGAATCCATAAGATCAATTAGAAGCTGATTACATGACGAACGACATAATCTTGACCCACTTTCCATTTTTCATTAACAATACAAAAAATCCAAGATTTTTCTTTTTAATGAGCTTAAATACAGAAAAACCTAGAAATTTGAAACCTTTTTAGTGAAAATTGTATATCAGATTATGATTAGTTACTAGTGGTAGTTCAAGAAAACTCTTTTGTTTTCCATTTTCATTTTTCCAAGAAAACATGGAAAACAGGAAATGCGTTCAAATTGTATTTTTCTAGAAAAGTTTTCCTAGAAAATGAAAATTACATTTTTCATTTTCATTTTCCAAGAAAACATGGAAAACAGGAAATGCGTTCAAATTGTATTTTTCTAGAAAAGTTTTCCTAGAAAATGAAAATTACATTTTCCAACTTTTGCACTAAAATTAGAAAACTGTTTTTTTTCAGTTTTTGTTTTCACTTTTCTATTTTCCAAACCTTTTATAAATCTAAAATTAGAAAACAAGTGAATTTAAACATGATTTCTAGTTTTTTAAAATGGAAAATGAAAACTCCATCTTTTATTTTGAACGCGTTTTCAAAATTTTCAAGAGTTTTTTAAAAATGCAAATCCCTTTTCATTTTCTAGAAAATTAGAAATGAAAAACTTGAAAACATTTTCTCAAACTAAACGGGCCACATGACATTTTGATAAATGTATTCGGAAAACAAAACCCAAATTAAGAAATGCAAGATACAATTCTTTTTGTTTGTTTGTTTGTGAGTGAAAGGAGTGAACCTGCCATACCATAAATATGGCAAAATGTGTTGTATTTATGTCTTGCTCTCCAAACGCCACTATAATATTACCCCTTTTAACTCAAAACTATATTATTTTTTTCAAAGGTGAAAATCGTTGGAAACTTTGTGTCATGACGGTGAGAGGTTTAACATAAGTTATCTTATCCGGATCCGCGCTAGAAATTTCCGTCGAAGTAGAAATGTCTATTTTAAATACCTGACGGGGAAAAACCCCTACTAATCCACCTGAAGGCACGACGATTAATAGGGGTAAATCATGTCCCTTCAGACTTGAACTTGGGTATACCTAAGCCAAGTCCTCATAAAGGGACTTTCTATGTCCTCCTAAAGTCTTGAACACAAGACCTCTTGAATGAGGATGGTTTTTCAACCATTAAGCTAATGCTCAGGGACTAAACTCAAACTATATAAACTAGGTAGTGTTAACTTAATGTAAAACTTTTTTTTTTTGAAGAACGGCAACTTAATGTAAAAATTTAAATAATATATACACTTAATTAACAAGTGTTGTCTTAATTAAAAAGTATAAATATATAAAAATCTAGATGAAACAACTTTTACATAACAAACACCAATTATTTATTTATCAACTTAGTCGAAACATACATTCTAAATCCAGACACGCATTGAATGTGTTGTATAACTCCATTTGCTTACATAGTTACATCCACTATCTTCTACCCAAGATTTGTGATGAATGCGACTGCAATGAGTTTCTAAGGTCGAACGCTATTGGATTCGGTTTTGATTTCTCGAAAGGTATTATAAAGTTTCAATCATTAATGAGGGACGGAGAAACACTTTGATAAAAATGGTTTACGTATGAAGTTTTGTACTCGTATTATTTAGTGCTGACTTTATTGGTCAAAGTAATGAGGAATGGGTTTTCTAATTGGTTCTTATGTATGAGTAAAGAATAAACGGTCAGATTTTTGGTTTTCGTTTGTGAAGAACGAGAGAAAGTACACGCACGTTGCGGCGGTGAGATGGTGGGGGTGATAGATCATAAAGTGTGATAGGTCATAGATGTTAGAAAGTGGGAACAGAATCAGTTTCATCACTTCCCGAGTTCAAGCTAAAAGCCCGTAACAAGAATCGGCCCAGTAAGGGTCCAAGTCCAAGAAAGAAGAGTCGGTCAAGAATTAGGTTTTTCCTTACCATAGTTGTGTATAAATAGAGGCTTAAGACCTCGTTTTGTAATCAATCAATTAGAATCTATCAATAAAAGCCTAAATCAATCTCATTACTTGACATGGTATCAGAGCCACAATTCGGGGCTTCATCATCTACCAAATAAAACATCTTTTTTTTATCACCTAAACCGGAAATACAGCCACCATGGCAGAAGGTGCCGGCGGCTCTAATTCCGATTTGGCATTACAATTAGCTAATCATTTAAAAAATCATACCAATCAACAATCTCAGAACCCCAAACTATCTGATAATCTTCAGATTAATCTCAAGTTAAATAGCACAAACTATGCCTTATGGACCCGAATGATTCGGGTTGCTATAGGCGGCAGATCAAAGAATTTATTATCACATCTAACCGATGAACCACCAGAAAAATCAACATCTGAAAAATATAAGGTATGGGAACAGGAAGACCTGATAGTGTTCTCATGGCTCATCCAAAATATTGAACCAACATTAGCCGGAAACCTTACCGAATTTGCCACTGCCAAACAACTATGGGATGCGTTAGCAATCACATACAGTAGTGGGAAAGACAAACTCCAAGCTTTTAATCTTCATGTGAAAGCCAATGAACTCAAACAAGCCAATAAAACCCTTGAAGAATTCTGGATCTCGTTACAAGGGGTATGGGGCAAAATCGATCGAATCGACCCCAACCCAATGAAGTGTCCAGACGATATCAAAGAATATGCCAAGATAAGGTCCGATCATAAACTATTCCAATTCTTGAATGGTTTAGATCGGAAGTTTGAGCCGATTATTAGAGAGATTCTTCGGGTTGACCCACTTCCAGCCGTCGAGACCGCATATGCCACGGTTCGAAAGGAAGCCGCTCATCAATTGATTATGGGAGCAGCTGTCAACGACACACATGGGGTTGCCTCCGGCTTAATCGCCAGAGACCATACCAGCGGCGACAGCGGAGGCGGATTTGTAACCAAAAGTTTCCGCCGATTTGACAACAAGAAAAAGGAACCAGATGATAAATCACATCTCACATGTGATGCTTATGGTATGGCAAGACACACAAGAGAACAATGCTTCGAAATCGTGGGTTACCCGGATTGGTGGATCGGTCCAAAGAAGAAAACCCGATCTACCAAAACCACCACCACTACCGCCGCTACAAAACCTAATAAAAATAATGGTGATGATCGCCGATCAAACGGATTTGGTGGTGTAGCAGCGGCAGCCGGAGAGGAAAATAGGGAGGAGGTGTTTTCGGTGGTCAGAGGTAAAGAAGAAAAAGGAAACAGATTTTGTTTCCAAAAGAAGCCGATACCTTTCCTAAATAAATTATCCTTTCCATATAAATCTCATTCTTCTAAACCTAGTGGGCCAAATTTTTTGTATGGGCCTGGTCAAAATACAAATAATAATATAAGCCCACCTCAATTAAATGGACAGGCCCATAGTGTGAATGGAAAATGTAACGAGTCCAATGGATCGTGGATTTTTGACTGTGGGGCAACGGATACAATGACGTATGCGTTATTTGATTTTTCAGAAGTTTCAAAACCAAGGAAAATGTATATTAAAGCAGCTAATAAGGAAGAATGGATGTTAAATCTGGAGGAACAATTAAAATTTCACCAGACATTAAATTGTCTAATTGTCTTTATGTTCCTTCTTTGTCACACAAATTATTGTCAATAAGTCATGTGACAAAGGAACTTAATTGCTCAGTTCTCATGCATCCAACCTTTTGTTTGTTACAGGATATCAGGACGGGACGGATCATTGGGCGTGGCACTGAGAGAGAAGGACTGTATTATGTTGATGAAGTTACTGAAAGTGGGACTGTCATGCTTGCTCATGGAACTAGTGAAAGAGAAGCATGGTTATGGCATAGAAGATTGGGGCATCCGTCAGTTAGTTATTTACATGTTTTGTTTCCGAAACTCTTTCCGTTAAATAAAGAAATTGATTGTGAAACTTGCATTCTAGCAAAAAGTCATAGGCAGTCTTTTAAACCTCGTAATACTAGAGTTCAATTTCCATTTTCATTGGTTCATTCAGATGTGTGGGGTTCTGCACCGGTTGTTGGAGGTCATAATTTCAAGTATTTCGTGATTTTTGTTGATGATTGCACCCGAATGACATGGATCTATTTTCTGAAAAATAAAGATGAAGTTTATGATAGATTCACTGTTTCTATAACATGGTCCAAACTCAATTTCAAAAATCTATCAAAATCATGAGAACAGATAATGGTGGAGAATATGTGAGTTCACAAATGAACTTGTTTTTTCAATCCAAAGGAATAATCCACCAAACCACTTGCCCTCACACCCCCGAACAAAATGGTGTGGCTGAAAGAAAAAATAGGATTCTTTTAGAAATAACTAGGGCACTTATTATTGAGTCCCCAGTTCCAAAATTTTTTTGGCCCAAAGCCCTAGCTACTGCCACTTTACTTGATAAATCGTCTTCCTACAAAGATTCTTGATATGAAAACCCCTCTACAAGTCCTCTCGGAGTTTCATAAGCTTCCATCGGTTCTTACTTTGTACACTAGAGTGTTTGGATGTACCGTGTTTGTTCATATTCCAAAATCATATCGTAATAAACTCGAACCATGTGCTGAAAAATGTGTCTTTGTAGGATATGGGGTTACTCAAAAGGGGTATAGATGTTACAATCCTAAAACTCAACGTATGTTTACTACGATGAATTGTGATTTTTTGGAGACAAAGTATTTCTACTCTCAGGAACTCAGTGGTCAGGGGGAGGAACAAAGTGACACACTGAGTTGGCTTCAATATTCATCAGAAGTCTAGACCACTACTCCATCAGAAGTTTAAACTCCAGATAAAGAATTACAGTCCTCCTCTCAAAGTGACCACCCGAGTCCAGACCTGATATCCGAGGTAAGTAATTCTGAACCAAGCCAAACTTTGAATGATATTCCAGATAGTGAAGTGCAGGAAAATGTTAATGGAGAGTCAGAAAATATAGAAGAAGTGACTCAAGAAAGTGCTCCAGAAAGATATGTTCTTCCACCAAGGTCTACCAGAGGAATACCTGCAAAGCGATATTCTCCAGAAAGAAGTTCTCGGTCTACCAAGTATCCAGTAGACAACTTTGCTAATATTGCAGAAGGTCTCTTCTCCAAAGAAGCAAAAGCATTTGCAGCAAAACTATATTCAGAAGAGCTCCCGTCAGATGAAGAGCATGCTTTAAAGTTTAAAAATTGGAAGGATGCTATGGATAGTGAAATGGAGGCTCTTATAAAAAATGATACATGGGAGAAGTGTATTCTTCCAAAAGGAAAGAATCCAGTAGGGTGCAGATGGATATATACCATCAAGTATAAACCAAATGGGGATGTAGAGAGATATAAAGAAAGACTTGTTGCCAAAGGGTACACTCAGACCTATGGCATTGACTATTCAGAAACGTTTTCTCCAGTTGCAAAGCTAGATACAGTAAGGGTTCTTTTCTCAATAGCAGCAAATCAGGGGTGGTCTCTTCATCAGTTCGATGTGAAGAATGCTTTTTTGCATGGAGAATTAAAAGAGGAAGTATATATGGATCCTCCTCCAGGTTTTTCTCGTAACTTCAAACATGGAGAAGTTTGTAGGTTGAAGAAGTCCTTGTATGGACTTAAACAGTCACCTAGAGCTTGGTTTGGAAGATTTACTCTTGCTATGAAGAAGTATGGATATCAACAGAGCAATTTTGATCACACATTGTTCCTTCGTCATAGAGGAAATCTAGTAACATGTCTAATAATTTATGTTGATGACATGATTATTACAGGAAATGATGAAAAGGAGATTGATCAACTAAAAACAGCTTTGTTTGCAGAATTTGAAATGAAAGATTTGGGAGATTTGAAGTACTTTCTTGGAATAGAAGTTCCAAGGTCTAAACATGGAATTTTTATTTGTCAGAAGAAGTATATATTGGATCTTTTAGCTGAAACAGGAATGATTGATTGCAAACCAGCAGACACACCCATGGTCATCAATCAGAAATTGTTTATAAAGACAGATGCTAGAGCCACTGATAAAAATAGATATCAAAGGTTGGTAGGGAAACTTATTTATTTGGCTCATACTCGTCCAGACATAGCATATGCTGTTGGAGTGGTTAGTCAATTTATGCACCAACCTCAGGAAGATCATATGGATGCGGTTCTACGAATTATCAGGTATCTTAAAGGACTTCAGGTCATGGGGTGTTATTTAAAACTAATGGTCATCTTAAGATTCAGATATATACAGATGTAGATTGGGCAGGAGACAAAGGTAATCGAAGGTCTACTTCTGGATATTTTTCAATGGTAGGTGATAATTTGGTTACGTGGATAAGTAAAAAACAAAAAGTTGTCTCCTTGTCAAGTGCTGAAGCTGAGTTTAGAGGTATAGCTAGAGGATTAGCAGAAGCATTATGGTTGAGAAAGATTATGACTGAAATAGGTTTTGCTCCCAAAGAAAGCATTAAAATCATGAGTGATAATGAAGCCGCTATTCAGATCTCAGAGAATCCAGTTCAACATGACAGAACCAAGCATGTGGAAGTTGATCGTCATTTTATAAAAGAAAAATTGGAGAGTGGAATCATCAAGTTACCTTTTGTTAAGTCTGAAGAACAACTTGCTGATATTTTAACCAAAGCTGTGGGAACATCTATGTTTCATAAGTGTTTAACCAAATTGAATTTCGGTAATCCCAATATTCAACTTGAGGGGGAGTGTTAGAAAGTGGGATCAGAATCATTTCATCACTTCCCGAGTTCAAGCTAAAAGCCCGTAACAAGAATCGGCCCAGTAAGGGTCCAAGTCCAAGAAAGAAGAGTCGGTCAAGAATTAGGTTTTTCCTTACCATAGTTGTGTATAAATAGAGGCTTAAGACCTCGTTTTGTAATCAATCAATTAGAATCTATCAATAAAAGCCTAAATCAATCTCATTACTTGACAATAGAGTGTGATAGGTCATAGGAAGTGATAGGTCATAGAGTGTGATAGCCAAATGCCTTAGCCGTACGGGCTCCGCCCTCGGATTTAAAAATTCATCGAAAGTATATCGAATGACCTCTCCAATGAAAGAGCATGAATTTTAAGAACACCCATATAATTTTTATAATTTATCGATATACGGTTTTTGAGATAAAATTTTTTAAATGAATTAGAGGAAGAAAATGATTTATGGAGGAGAGAGAAAAAAATGAGTGGTTGAGATTTGAGGAGAGAGATGAAAATGAGTGGCTGAAATGTTGAAAAGTTGAAAAGTTGAAAATTTTTTGTAGGAATGGCTGAATGAGTTCGAAAAGGTGGAAATGAAATGGCTATATGTTGTGGACCATGCATTTTGAGTTCAAATACTACTTAATTAATACTAACAAATTTAAGAGTTTATTACCAAAATAGTGTATTTAAAAAAAATGTTATAAGAAAACTATTTACCTTTTAAGTGTTTTCTTCATTAATCTTTAATTTTTTATCAATAAAGAGAAGAAAGAAGACTACTGCTGTTACTATAAATTTTTCATTTCTTCACCATTATAAATTTAACATCCACATTAAAATCACAAGAAAAAATCATTCATGGTTACCCAAATATAACTACAAAAGAAAGAAAAAAGAATAAGAAAAGTAATAATAATAATACGTTATCATCATCATCATGTTGTCCCGTTACTAATTTCTCTAAAAGTCCAAATCACAAATAAAAACATCAAGAATCATATGTTTTTTTTGATACGATTATAAATGGTGATGGTTTGAATCGAGGGGTTTTTCGGTAATGGATTCCATATAGGAATCGGGTTGTGGGTTGAATCGGGGGTCTTGGATCATATTTATAAGTTGAGCAATCGGTGTTTGGGTCTGAATTGTGAGTTGATAGAGATGTTTGGATCAGATTCACGAAGAATCAGTTTGCATTTGAATATGATATCTTATGATACATATATATTAATGTTTTACTACAAGGAAGCATATGTAAATTCATGTATTCCTATGTCAGTATGTTGTACTGAGTATGTATGTATATAGAGAGGATATATGATATGTATATATTGGTTCAATCTCAAATAAATTATCCAGGAAATTTTGTTAATAATGAAGATATTATTCTTTTATATGAAAATATACTATTGCTGAATTTGGATGAAGAATGATTTGAATGATTTTCTATATGAATGATTTTGGGTGTGTTAAAGGCTTCAGAATATACGTTTTGAAGATGAATGAATGAATTAAAAATCAAATTAGTTTGTTAAATCTGTAAAAAAGATGAAGAAGGGTTTGGTGTTTTAAAGGTTAGCTCATAAAAATAAATAAAATAATAAAAAGAACACTTAAATGGGTAAATAGTTTTTAAGAAGAACACTTAAATGGTAAATAGTTTTTAAACTACACCATTCTAGTAAATATATTTTTCAAATACACTATTTTGGTATTAAACTCTGAATACTCAATTTAAAGATAATGTCATTAAATAATAATATGGTTAGGTTTGTTTTGTTTTGTTTTTATTTTTTGTCTAGGTTTTTATTTAGAACCAAAAACCAAACCACTAATATGGTTTATTCAAGTACAACAACCAGAAGATCGGTTTCTTATATTGGGGCGGGGTTCGGTTTGATATTTGGGTTTTTATGGTTTTTGGTTTGGTTTTGCTCACCCCGACATTTAACAAGACTTATTAAATAATTTTTGGAAAATGTTAAACGCAGCCCTTAGGGCTACACTTAACGTTCATTAAAAATTTACACCTGCTATATCAAAAGTTCACCCCTGAATTTTATGATAAGTGTACAACTATTTAATGCATCTTAACTGCAGCCCTAAGGGTTGCGTTTAACAAAACTTTTTTTTTTATAGTTCGCGTTTTCACATGGTTTGTACGACTAGGTATTAATAAAGGCCTATCTCCTCCTCTACTAGAGGAGGAGTTCGGGTGATGTCACAAAAACGCTGGTGTCAAATAGATAGCCTGTCCACGTAGGATTTTGACGTCAATTGATGATGAAATTGCTGTGTATTCGACGGTGTTTATACTGTGTGAAAATCGTATAAAATTCGGTTTTGTATTAAAATTGGTTTTATACGTATATGCAAGAGTATGGTGGGGTGGTTTCATGATATCTAGAAAAGAGATATCATCAGGTTTTCATCTGCAAAACGTACAACATATATACATAATTTTATGTATAATAGAGAGGATTTGATGTTCAATAGTTGTTAAAGTGGCTGCTGTAAATACAATTTGTGTTACCCATGCCTTTGAGCCGTCGAACATGTCTATGAAACAGGAGCATGCAGGCTGGTTTACACACATGAGAAAAATAGCATTTAATGCTCTTAAGAGTTAAAGTACGATTAGGTTGACACTTATTCCTATTATTTACTTAAAAAAAATCTTTAATTTCAAAAAGATTCAAAATTACAATTCTATGTGAGTAGTAGTTTTTGATGCATACAGATAGAGATATGATGGATACAGATATTACACACTAAAATCCTACACATACACACTTCTCTCCAAGATCAAAAATAAATTTGAATTTTACGAGAAAAAAAAACTCTCTCAAATCCTGTCATGGGTCAACAAAACTATAGTTTTGTTGAAGATTTGAATCCAACAAGAGACTTCTGGAACATTAAGATTCGTGTAATCAAGAAGTGGTGCCAAAGCTGGAGGCTTGATCTAATCGCCATTGATGAAAGGGTACGTAATATTTGTTTGTTTTGCTCTATTTCCCAGCTTTTAGAACACACTTTTCATTTTCATTATGTTGGTGTTTTGTTTGTTTTATAGGGCCAAAAGATCCAGATGTTTGTCAAGGACATCTTGATTCCTCAGTTTCTGGATAAGCTACAAGAAGATGGAGTTTACATTATCAAGAGGTGTGGTGTTGGTGAACAAGCAGACAAGTATCCTGTGCTGCCTCTGAAAAAGAAAATCAACTTCTACCGTTGTACTGAAGTAGAACCTACTTGTGGCTTCCAAGGTCACCCTTATGGGTTTCTTTTCAATTTTTTTGAAGAGATTGATATGGAGTTGGCTAATTCTGTGTTAACAGTTTTTAACAATTATCAACTTTGATATTAACTTAAACCATATCTCACTGTTATTTTCGTTTATTTAATTTAGATGTCATTGGAAATGTGGTATGGTGTGGAGACTTGGATATCTTCAAAGGGAAATCTGGTAAAGACACCAAGAGGATTCATTTGGATCTCCAAGATTTGGAGTAAGTTTTATTTCTTCAAGTGTATATATGTAATCATTGGTATTTTTAGAGTAAAATTTGTTCACCATACATGTGTTGTTAATTGTTACTGATTAAATGATTGGCATTTAATTTCATTACAGAATATTTTACTTTGACATTTTTATACCATCAATATTAGTTAAAAGTCATTTATGATCATCAGAATGTTTGTTATAAAAAGTACAATTGTGTATATTTTTTGTAAATGTCAAAGGTATGCAGAATATATGTTAAATAAGTGTCATTTAAGAAGATCTGCATCTAGGAATGTTTCTTGCCTTTACTATACTGCACAAACTGTCATCTTTATTTAATGTATGTTTGTATCTCATAACTATATCTTCATGTATATGGACGTCATGATGTTTTGTTGAATGCCTTTCCTGTCTGAATTCATTTACTGCATAATATATTGGTCATTTATGCTCAAGTCACAATGTCTTGACTAAATGTTAATTTAACTTTAAATATACTTGATACCTGGGCTTTTAACTTAAAACATCTGTCTTCATTTCTTTAGTACTAAAAGTGATATTTTCTCAATGTAGTGGTAAGGTTTTGCGTTGCACTTTATGGGCTGATTATGCTGTCCAAGTGAGCAATTATATCAGCAACCATAAGGGAGAAGAAAGTGTCATAGCAGTTCTGCAACATGTCAAAATCAAATTGTGGAGTAGTAAGTTTATTTGAACAATTAGACTACTATCATAAATATTTTATTTATTAACTGGAAACTTTATATTGGATCTTTTTTAGATGCTATCAGTGTTCAAAATGATATGTATGGTACCCGAATCTTTCTTGATGAGGAAATTGAAGAAATCAATACTTTTCGTAGGAGTTAAAGTCATTGTAAACCTTTCTGTTTTGTTTCATCAAGTTGCTCATTTATTTTTGGTGACTTTATGGTGCTTAACTCTTTATAATCATCCGTTTGTGCAGCCTTATACTGAGGCAGAATGGAAATGGTAATTCTCAAAGCCATTTATCCATTCAGACCAATTATCTCGTGCGTAATGAATTTATCACTAATGCTGTGAGAAAGACTGTGGAGGAGATTAGAGAGTTACCAACGTGGACTGAAAACATTGACAGTAACCCTCAAATTCCCAAAGTTGAGTGTGTTGTTCTTGCCTCAATTAGGCTTTTGGAGGAAGAACACGGATGGTTTTATGTAGCATGTAGAACCTGTAAGAAGAAAGTGAAGACTAAATCTGACTATGTGAAGATTGCTGATAAGATAACTGAGGAACTGCAGAATGCACCGTCTGATAGCTTGTGGTGTGATAAGTGCATGTGCCAAGCGACATCCGTCATTCCAAAGTAAAATACTTTTAATAGCTTACAACTATTTACTTTACCTTTCTGCCCTTTAGTTTATTTTTATTTACATTGTTCATTGTTGCAGATTCAGAATCCAATTTAGGGTCCAAGATGCCACTGGTAGTATTTCATTTATGATGTTTGACCAAGATGTGGCTCGCCTTCTCAACCTGACTGCAAGCGATATTCGTGAACGTCAACTGAAAAGTGATAATTCCAATGGTTTTTCATCATCGAAACTATTTTGAAGACTTGAAGATTAATTTTGGATCTTGATTAGTGATGGTAGCTCGATTGTAATCTCGATTTGGATTATTACTCAATATTTGGTACACTATGTTCTCCTTTTTATTTGAATCTTTAGCTCTTTTCATTATGAGTAGCTAAATCTCTATCCATTTATGAAGATGAAGTGAAACAATTAGTTATGGTAGCATAATATTTTGAATTCAAGTTGGTTTTACTTAACATTTTGTCAAGATCTTAATGAAGTGGTTTCTTCTACTTATACTTGTGTTCTTGGTGATATTTGTGTTCTTCGATAGTGGTACTAGTTGAATGCAAGTATTGTTTTAGTTGTTTGTCTATGAATAACTCTTGCTAGGTCATGGTATGATAGTAAAGAATACAAGTCTAATAGAAATTACTTTGTTAAGTGGATTTAACGGTTGGTGGTACCACTTGTTGCAAGAAATTGGATTGATTAGGTGATTGAGTCGATTTTACAAACGGAGTGCACCCGGTTGTGTTTTTGTCTTGTCACGATTATTATGACCAACACATATGAATTTTGAGCTTAACCTATATGCAACCTAGACTTTTTGCGTAGCGGATTCGACATAGATGGCTTTTTAATTATTTGTTTACAAATCAAACTCTTTTCGTGTACTCTCGATTAATACCGGTTGAGTACTTTATTTTACTTGTTGATTACATAGTTTTCAGAAACGCAAAGTGACAATTCGGTCGCACCAAACTTTTTACTTGTCACATTTTTACAACCTTTAGTACAATAATCAGTCCTTGTGTTCGATCCTGGTCTTGCCAGTTAGCTATATTACATACGAACGGGTACACTGCCTGTAAGTGTGTTGTAGTCAGTTAGCGGTAGATTTTGTTATAAATTTTAAACTAGATTTCACACATCAAGTTTTTGGCGCCGCTGCCGGGGATTGATTTTAAGTAATTTTGGTTAAGATTCTGTGAATCGATCATTTTTCGTGCTTTGCACGGAGAAGTTACTTGCTTTATTTTATTTTAGTTTGCTTTAATTGTACCCCAGGTGCTATTAAGGTTTTTAAGGGTTTTTCATCATCGAAACTATTTTGAAGACTTGAAGATTAATTTTGGATCTTGATTAGTGATGGTAGCTCGATTGTAATCTCGATTTGGATTATTACTCAATATTTGGTACACTATGTTCTCCTTTTTATTTGAATCTTTAGCTCTTTTCATTATGAGTAGCTAAATCTCTATCCATTTATGAAGATGAAGTGAAACAATTAGTTATGGTAGCATAATATTTTGAATTCAAGTTGGTTTTACTTAACATTTTGTCAAGATCTTAATGAAGTGGTTTCTTCTACTTATACTTGTGTTCTTGGTGATATTTGTGTTCTTCGATAGTGGTACTAGTTGAATGCAAGTATTGTTTTAGTTGTTTGTCTATGAATAACTCTTGCTAGGTCATGGTATGATAGTAAAGAATACAAGTCTAATAGAAATTACTTTGTTAAGTGGATTTAACGGTTGGTGGTACCACTTGTTGCAAGAAATTGGATTGATTAGGTGATTGAGTCGATTTTACAAACGGAGTGCACCCGGTTGTGTTTTTGTCTTGTCACGATTATTATGACCAACACATATGAATTTTGAGCTTAACCTATATGCAACCTAGACTTTTTGCGTAGCGGATTCGACATAGATGGCTTTTTAATTATTTGTTTACAAATCAAACTCTTTTCGTGTACTCTCGATTAATACCGGTTGAGTACTTTATTTTACTTGTTGATTACATAGTTTTCAGAAACGCAAAGTGACAATTCGGTCGCACCAAACTTTTTACTTGTCACATTTTTACAACCTTTAGTACAATAATCAGTCCTTGTGTTCGATCCTGGTCTTGCCAGTTAGCTATATTACATACGAACGGGTACACTGCCTGTAAGTGTGTTGTAGTCAGTTAGCGGTAGATCTTGTTATAAATTTTAAACTAGATTTCACACATCAAGTTTTTGGCGCCGCTGCCGGGGATTGATTTTAAGTAATTTTGGTTAAGATTCTGTGAATCGATCATTTTTCGTGCTTTGCACGGAGAAGTTACTTGCTTTATTTTATTTTAGTTTACTTTAATTGTACCCCAGGTGCTATTAAGGTTTTTGTTTGTTGTGTTGTGTTCGCAGATTATTTCCAGGTAGTGGATGAACACTCGAACTTCTGGGAGACCATTAGTGAAGGCCACATCCAATCCCGAAAAACTCAAAAAGCGCACCAAAACACAAACATCACAACCATCGACTTCCGACCCATTTTTCATAGACACCACTCCTAGACCTAAATCCGACCACATACTTTACGAGACTTATTACGAGTCGGGAAGTAACGAGTGGGGTTACCATTCCAAAAAAGAAGAACCACTTTCCGATAAAACACCTACTCCACCCGAATCACCGAAAACAACCGTCAACATGGCCGGTCAACAAAACCCTCCCGATCTTTTCAACATGAAGATCGAGGACCTTCCTCGAACTATACCAACATCTCGCCAATCGGCCATTCGTGCACCCGAAATTGACACTTTCACGGTGAAAGGCAATCAGTTGCAAATGGTTAAGGATTTGTGCTTTGACGGAAGGAACAAAAGAGATCCTCATGAGCATCTTGACAAGTTCGAGATGATTTACAATCTATTCAACTATGGGGAAAATCAGGCCAACAACGTCAAGATGAAGCTATTTCCCATGTCTCTCACGGGAGAGGCTCACAAATGGTTGAAAGGTTTGGCACCGGATAGTTTGACTACTTGGGGTGCGGTTAGGGAAGCGTTGATTGAGAGATTCTTTCCAGCTAATCGGGAAAGATAGCTTATACTTGTAATTAGATCTTTTAGGCAACATGAGGATGAGTCGATAGTTGAAGCTTGGTTGAGAATGAAAGATCTCTTGTGGGAATGTCCCGGGCATGGGGTGAGTGACACCGAGATTGTGGGGATATTCATGGATGGGATGAATAGGGAGAGTTATGAGAAGATGGTGATGACGTGCGGAGGTAACATTAGTTACAAGACCTCAAGTGAGCTTTGGAAGATGTTTGAGGATATGGCGAAAGCTCAAGTCTCCAGGACTTCAAATAGAGATAGTAGGTCGCGTAAGGTAGTAGCTAGAGCTGATGAGGGTGAAACATCCGAGGTAATTTCTGAAATTCGGGCACTTTCAAACCGAATGGACGAAAGGTTCTCAATGGTGGAGAACAACTTTGGTGGACTTGAGCGGGATGTGAAGATTATGGCCGGAGGATGTACTCATTGTGGAGGTCCACATCATCCCGATGAGTGTGATTCGATAGCTCAAGAAGATGTGAATTTTGTTCAAAATCAACGCCAAGGCCAATACCAATACCAACCTCTCTTTCAACGGGGTGGCAATTACCAAGGCCGATATCAAGGTAACTCTTCTAACTCTTTTAATTCTTATTCTAACAATCGTGGTGGTAATTTTCAAGGTAGGTGGCAAAAAGATGATAATCATGGAGCACCTCAACAACAACAACCACCATCACCTCCAAGGCGAGAAGAAGACGAGGGCGAAGGATCACCTCTCATGGCCATGATGGCCAAGTTCTTTGACAAACAAGACAAACGAGAGGAGGCCCAAGAGAAAAGGAATATCTCAATGGAGAATTATTCCAAGCTTTTGAATGACAAGATCAGGGGCTTGCATGACAAGATTGATATAAACAATTGCAACACCCATGCCTTGATTTCCAATTTGGAAAAGAGAATTGATAGAATGGGCACTTAATAGAGGCAACCGGGTACTCTTCCAAGCAATACCCAACAAAACCCGAATCAAGACAAAGGCTCATGGAGGAATGGGGATGACAAGTACAACGGTCCTCAACACCGGAATGAAACCGTCAATGCCATAACTACGCGGTCCGGCAAGGTAATTGTTCCTCCTAGTGATAACTCTTGTGCTTCTAACATTTCTCCACAGGTTGAGCAGTTAGAGGAAAGATTAGATGACGAACTAGAGATGGAGTCACCACCGATTAGATCAAGGAACCCGTGTTGAAACCCTACCAACCGAAGATCCCTTTTCCACAGAGATTGATGAAGGAAAAGATGAAGGAGCGAATGGATAAGTTTGTAAGTGATCTAAGGAAGTTGCATATCAATATTCCGTTTTTAGATGCAATTGTGCAGATGCCAGGATATGCAAAATGTTTGAAGCAAATTTTGATGAACAAGAAAAAGTTGGCTGAGGTGGAGACTAAAATTTTGGAAAATGTTTGCTCGGCGGCAGTGGCGGGTAAGTTACCCGAAAAGCGTAAGGATCCAGGTAGTTTTACTGTTTCTTGCAAGATTGGTGATTTGACTGTGAGTAAGGCATTGACAGATTCAGGTGCTAGTATTGATTTAATGCCTTCATCTATTTATGCTAAACTGAACTTAGGAAAACCTAAACCCATCAACATGAAAATTCAATTGGCCGATAAATCCGTTATAAGACCTATGGGTATTTTAGAAGACGTGTTGGTCAAAGTGTGTGGTTTGGTCTTTCCGGTGGATTTTATCATTATTGATGTGGGTGAAGCATTAAACGTACCCCTTATTCTAGGAAGACCATTTCTTGCTACGGCCGATGCTACCATTGAGGTCGGGCGTGGTAAGCTTACATTGAGAACGGGGGATGAATCGGTAGAATTCTTGAACACTACTTCTTTTTCTTCACCTAACGTTGTTAATTCTATTGAGACTGTTTGTGTTAGTTCTAGTGATTCTCAGATTGATGAATGGTCGGAAGATGAAGTGGAGAAAAAGGGAAATGAGGGGAAGATAACACTAGTGATTAATTCTCGACCGACAAGTAGCCGAAGTGCCAAGATCCGTAAATTGTACGATCGTGTCAAGTCCGCGGTTTCTCATTGCAATGTAAAGTTATCAAAAGAACTATGTTCGAATTTGTCAATCAAAGAGAAAGAGGAGTTGATGTTGGAGGTGGATGCTTTTGGTAGAGCAAATGATTGGATTCGGACGAAGATGAAAGATGATTGCTTCCCACCTATTAAGGATGGAACTCCCAACAACTTAAGTGTGGGGAGGGGGTTTAAGGCCCCAACTTGGTTAATCTTTGAGGTTTGATCGAGTAAAGCTAACGACTCGTAAATAAATAAAGCGCTTCTCGGGAGGCAACCCGTGTGTTTTTATCATTTTTAGTTGATTTTCAGTAATTTTATCCTATTTCTATGTTTTTCGTTGAGATTCACAGGTGAGAAATGATTCTGGGTGAACCGGTATGTGAAAATGTGTGTTGAAAAGTCCGAAATTGGAGAAACAGGTATAAGTCGCGGCACGAGGTTGTCTGCTCGCGGCGCGAGTTTTGGGTCGTTCAGGTCAGAGAGTTTTCTCGCGGGCGCGAGGTCTTGTGGTCGCGGCGCGAGGTATCTAGGCTTCTCGCGGCGCGAGGTCTTGCGGTCGCGGCGCAAGTTGAGAGGGGCGGGCCAGGTAAGTTTCTTTTCCTTTAAAATTAAAAATAAAAATTAAATAAATGGGAACTTAAACATCACAGGGGCCGATCTATCTATCTTATTCTCTCTTTCTTCTCTTTCTTTTCTTGACTTCTTTCTCCCCAAAACACACACACACTTAGGGTTTGTAATTCCTCACCTCTTTTCTTCTCTTTTTCATTCCTCCATCTCCATTCCATCATCACCATGTCAAGAGGGGTATGTATTTCTCAACTCTTTTCTCTTTAATTTAATTTAATTAACTTAGGGTTTCGTTTATTTTCTTTAATTCTCTTGTAATTATTGTTAGTACATTGTTTAATTATGTTTGTATTGTTGTTTATTATGCTTAGAGATGATAAATTTTGCAAGAATCTTGAAAAATCCAATTAGGGTTCTTAATTTTAATTTGGGGCTTTTCTAGATTTAGTAACCTTTAATCTATTTTAATTCAAATTAGTTAAAGCATTGTTAATTAGTGATAAAACCCATTCAGAAAAAAATTAAAAAAATCGCACTGACTCGCGGCGCGAGCAGGGGACCTCGCGGCGCGAGTTTCTGTGCAGATGGCCCGTTTTTGTCGTTTCTTTTTCTTAGCTTTTCGTTATCACCCCTTAGTGTCTCCTTTTACTTATTAAGCATATTTTTGGTTGTTTTTGCAGAGGCAACAGGGACCACAAAGGTATGAGGGCAACGTTTGGCCACAAGAATATGAGTTTGACTACGTGGATGAAACCTACAAGGCGCCCTCTGCAAGACAGAGCAGCATGATTAGGTCGCTGAAACCAACAACCCACCCATGGCTTAAGTTCCCGAATGCTCCAAAAGGGGAGCGTCAGGCTTACTTGAACAGGTTGTGTGAAATTCAGGATTATGTATTGGTCGCTCCTCGGACCATGGATTGGCAGATGATTCGAGAGGCGGATCTCATGGGTTATTTTGAACAGAGATTTTTGACCGAGTTTATGGATGAAAGGGCTGGTCGGTTGATACGTATACCAATGTGGAACAGAATTTTTGAGTTAAGAAAGGAGGTGGTGAAGGAGTGGTGTCAAGAGTTCTACTCCACTCTGCAGGTGCAAGACTTACCCATACAGGATCCTATGGAGGATCGGGTAATACATTTTAGGTTGGGAGGTAAGCAACGCCACTGCACTGTTGCCGAGTTTGGATACTTATGTGGAATGTTCCAGATTCAGGATTTTGAGGATGGGGAGGTATATCCGTTTGTAAACCGGAGTCAATTTGCTCTTTCATTCTTTGAGGACGATGTGTCATTTGACACATATTGGCTGAGCATTTCTGGGAAGGACATGTTTTATTCTGGGGTTAGCAAGGTGTCGGACATTAGGTCCAAGAGACTGAGGATTCTTCACAAGATGATCACCTATTCATTTCTCCATCGGGGAAATGCAACCGATAAGCTCACCTCTGATGATTTGTGGTTACTTAGGCAGTTTCAGGAGCTCCCTTCTTCTGGTTGGTTCGGGTGTGCTCCGTATATTTTGGCTAGACATATGTATAAATCTCGGGAGCATAGGTATTTGTGTGGTCATTTTGTGACCCAGATGGTAGAGAGGCTTGGTTGTGACACACCCGCGGGTAGGTCGGGTATTACTCTTTGTTTGAACACCTCCCTGATTGACACTACGGAGATGAAGAAGTCCAAGTTGATGAGGAGTACTAACCCAAGGGATTTACATTCGGATGAGGAGCAGGAGCTGCCTGCACAGAGACAGAGGGTGGACTCGCCACCCCAAATACAGCAGCCTAACCCTTATCCAGCTTATGATTTTGCAGATTGGGAACCAAGCTTGATGAGATCCTGGGTAATCAGCGGGAGCTCAGGGACACTCAGGACATGATGGCGGATGGACAGAGGACGATGTGGAGCCAAGTGAACCGCCTGGGTTTCCAAAACGAGTACTGGTCTCCCTACATCAACCATTGGATCAGACCAGAGTCTCCACCTCCACCACCACCTACCCAGGCATTTAGTCCTCCTCCAATTTTCATGCCGGCCAGCACCACTTATGGATTTTTCTGTCCACATCCTGATCAGCAGCAGCAACCCGGTTGGGCAGGCCCGAGTTCGAGCGCAGAAGGCCCCAGTGGGACCACAGGGGGCGCTCAGGATATGCCCCAATTTGGGACATATAGACATACCACTGGAGAGCGCTATTCGGGGCCTGGTTTTGATTTCTACCGAGGCATATTTGGTGAGCCTGCCGATCCTGATGCTGGTGACGGTGTTCCCTCTTCTCATGACATGGAGGATGATTGATCTATTCTATTTTCTTTTCAATTCCTGAAACTTTTGAAACTTTGAACTTTATTTCTTTTCGATTTGGTTGTAATTCCGCCGTTTAGGCGATGATACATGTAACACCCGTCGCTTAAAAATACGGACTTCCAAAAACTTTTCACCTAACGGTGTTAAAGAATGCGGAATAACGTTTTAAAAGTCCAAACCATAAAATCCAGTTTGGTTTGTTCATAAAATAGGAGGTGTTACTCGTCACATCATCAAAATAGTATAAATGGAAATCCTACGGTTGCCCAACATAAAACAACCGTATACAAGTCATATCAAAACATAATAGTCATAACGAAATAAAATGTCTAAAAGGAGCAGCAACTATGGGTAACTAATAGCATCTTCAAGTATTCTACCCATGCCTCGCTCTTTATTCATCACACACTTCTAGCTTGCTAAACCTGAGGGGACAACACATTTCAAGAAACAAGTGTTAGCTAACGAATTAGCTAAGTAAGATAACACTAAGTTAATAAAACGTTTGTCCAATTAAAACTTGGTAAAGCAGCTTTTCATATTAAAGACACATCTCTATCACATATACTCATATCATAGCATCAACATCTTTCATGGTAGGATTAATCCATCCTAAATGTGCCTAATCATCATTTCATCATCACATATCATCACATTAAGTGTGACATAAGTCACGCATATCATATAAGGTGTAAGTTTGTGTGTAGGCGGTCATAAGACCTAACGGGAACCTCACACCCGACTAGATGGATGAGCCATACGGCGGTCCATCAAGTGTCGTTAAGAATGGCAAGCCACTCCAGGAGTAGTCCGTATGTTCAAGACATTGGTGGGTAATCACTCCACCCGGAGATACTCAATCCACGTAATTACGTTGCAAGGAGCCACCCAAGCAACAACATATACGCACCCACCCAGCTAAGGTGAATACGGGTTAAGCTTAACACTTCATCATATATACGAGCTCGATTTCATCACATATAGTTTAGGTGACAAAGTTACCTAAATATAACATATAATCATCTTTTACGTTTGGGCCCTTAAACATGCACGTGACATGGCAACTTATAAAGTCTAGTGAACTAGATGACCAAGCCACACATACATGCACATCATAATCAACATATACTTGCATCACATTTCATTACATTGCATATTATTTCATAACATAACTTTGCATTGCATATAAAGGAAAATGCATTTCAGGTCTCATAAGTCGAATACCTATCCCATATAACCTCCCATACAACCCGAATACCCTTAAGTATACAAGTTGAGAATAGAGAAGTTATATTCTGAAAACCATGCTTTTGTTGAATCCCTCAGCGTGTCAAAGTAGTGTATCTTACCTCGAAGTAGCACGCAAATAAGGATAGCTAAGTTACCGAACAAGGCAACAACTCTCGTCTACCTATAATTAGTAAACGGCCATTAATACATTCATAAATTAGACCATATACTGGAATTACACATCTAAGGACACACCCTAGATTTCAAGAGTAACTATGCGTCAAAACGAGGTTACGGTTCAAAACTATAACATTTGCTGAAAACAGATGAGTTGCGCCGCAACATAGAGTTGCGCCGCAGCTCAAGCAAATCGTTGCGCCGCAATGAAGATAATTGCGCCGCAACTTATCTTTCTGGAATTGAGTTGCGCCGCAACCCGTCGCGATTCTGCACAACATCGATCAATTGAACCCCAACCCAACACCAAACGATTCCAAATCCAATATCAGACCTTAATACATCAAAATCCTTCATATTAAGACCTTAACAACGCATTTCAACCTTTAGGAAAATCATACATGCCTTATTTCATCAAAACCATCACTAATTACACATTAATTGATTCCCTAATGCCCAATTATAAATCCTAATGACTCTTATAATCAAAAGGATCAGAAATCAATAAAATTATACCTTCTATACCTGCAACTCACAATGGGAACGAGAAAGGCTAGATTAAACACTTCCAAATCGCACTTTTGATGGCCTTTTTGCTCAAGAATTGATTAGGGATAAAAGGGGGTGGTTAGGGCTTGAGAGGAAGTTAATAAATCTGCTAATGACACTCAAATGACTCCTCATGAGACCCTAAACCCGTTTTTGAGTTTCACCATATGTCAAATTTGGTCCCTAGGCTTCCATATAGCTCATTACTAGTCAAAAACCTTTCTAAGGACCATATACTACCTAAATACTTCGTTAATCACTCCTAATAGGCATATAATTACTTCATAAACATATTTTCATATCATGCATTAAGACTTTCAAGTCTCACATATATAACACATAAACCACATATAAGCATTAAATCTAGCAATAGACTTAACAGACACATAATATTGACTTAACGACTCTAGTCAAACGTTAATAAAAGTTTGGGATGTTACAAATACCTCTCCCTTAAGAGGATTCCGTCCCCGGAATCTCATCAGTAAGAAACAACTCGGGATACTTCTCTTTCAT
>CM067173.1:95598296-95730114 GCA_034093135.1 Erigeron breviscapus | reverse complement strand
TACGTGAGACTCATAACTCTAGCCCACCTTGGATTAACCGTCTCTTTTCTACTCAAGGCATCGGCCACAACATTGGCCTTGCCCGGGTGATAACGGATATCACAATCATAGTCACTA
Organism: Erigeron breviscapus; assembly: GCA_034093135.1. Lineage (NCBI taxonomy): Eukaryota > Viridiplantae > Streptophyta > Magnoliopsida > Asterales > Asteraceae > Erigeron > Erigeron breviscapus. Next base: position 95,729,997 of record CM067173.1, on the reverse strand, counting down.
AAGAGTTCAAGCCAACGTCTTTGCCTCATGTTTAATTCACTTTGATTAAAGATGTGTTGGAGACTTTTGTGATCAGTGTAAATTACACATTTTGTGCCATAGAGATAATGTCTCCAACACTTCAAAGAAAATACAACCGCTCCCAATTCCAAATCATGAGTCGGGTAGTTCTTCTCATGCACTTTCAATTGATGAGAGGCATAAGCAATGACTATCCCCTTTGCATAGGAACACAACCCAAACCTTGTCCCGAGGCATCACAATACACTACAAAGTCTTCAACTCCATCCGGAAGTGTCAAGATAGGTGCATCACACAACATATCTTTAAGAGTTTGGAAAGCATTTTCTTGTCTTTCGCCTCATTCGAACTTTCTTTCTTTTTGAGTCAAGAGAGTAAGAGGTTGTGCAATACGGGAGAAATTTTCAATGAATCTTCTATAGTAACCTGCCAAACTAAGGAATTGACGGATCTCGGATGGTGTTTCGGGTCTTCTCCAATCCTTGACCGCCTCGATTTTACTTGGGTCCACATGAATACCATCCTTGCTCACCACGTGACCAAGGAAGTGGACCTTCTCCAACCAAAACTCACACTTGGAGAATTTAGCATACAACTTCTCATTTCTCAATAGTTCAAGCACCTCACGCAGGTGCTCGGCATGATCTTCCTTTGTTTTAGAATAAACAAGTATGTCATCAATAAAGACAATGACAAACTTGTCCAAGAAAGGTCGACACACCCGGTTCATCAAATCCATGAACACCGCCGGTGCATTAGTCAACCCGAATGGCATAACGGTGAATTCAAAATGGCCATACCTTGTGCGAAAAGTTGTTTTAGGAATATCATCTTCATGTACCCGGAGTTGATGATATCCCGAGCGAAGATCGATTTTGGAAAAGTGCTTAGCACCTTGAAGTTGATCAAATAAATCATCGATTCTAGGAAGAGGATACCGGTTTTTCACCGTGAGTTTATTCAACTCCCGGTAGTCAATACACATTCTAAAGGACCCGTCTTTCTTCTTGACAAAGAGAATGGGAGCACCCCAAGGAGATTAGCTAGGACGAATGAAACCTTTTTCTTGGAGTTCCTTAAGTTGAGTTTCTAATTCTTGCATTTCAGTTAGAGCAAGTCTACAGGAAGCTTTAGCCACGGGTGCGGCTTCGGGAATTAGATTAATGCGGAAATTGATTTGACGAGATGGAGGTAATCCCGGTAAGTCATCCGGGAAAACATCGGGAAATTCACAAACAATAGGAACGGTCTTCAATTCTAACTTGGTGATGGTAGCACTAAAGACTTTAGAATTTGAGGAATCGGAAATTTCACCTTGAGCTCTAAGAATTTTACCGTTTGACAACGGTATTTTGACAACTCTCTCACCATAATCAATAACCACATTTACCGCCGACATCCAATCCATACCCACAATAATATCAAAGCTTCCAATATCTAAAGGCATAAGGTCGATAAAGAACTCGACGTCATTTAGAGTCAAAATACAATCACGAAATATTTGACTAAGTTTTGTTAGAGCACCATTTACCATTTCTATATCAAGCACATAGTTTAGAGTGTACGGATTCACATCAATCAAGGGAACAAAGCTAGAGGAAATAAGGCTAAAATCGGCTCCGGAATCAAATAGAACCGTTGCATAATGACCATTAAGAAGAAATGTACCTGCAACAACATTGGGATCATTCCGGGCTTCATTTACATTGACCGCAAAGGCTCGGCCACGGGTTGCACTTGGTGGCTTTGTTGTCCTCGGTTTTTGTTAGGCCCGGCAATTTGAAGTTGGTTGGGGTGGACGGCTACTTGAACTTGTTGTCCAACCCATTGAGGGCAATTGTGGCGGTAGTGATAAGGACTACCACATTCAAAGCATGTGCCCTTTTATTGATTAGCACGAGGAGGAATAGCTTGAAGAAGGGATACATTTTGTGGCTCGCCCTCGGCCCTCTACAATCTTTGGACAAGTGTCCAATCCGGTTACAAGAGAAACATGCCCCACATTGAATGTTGGTGGGGTGGTGCTTGTTGCATCTTCCACAAAAGGATGGGGTCCCAAATAAGTCTTATTTATCAGCTCCACCACCGCTATAACTCTTCCCCGATTAGCATTCTTGGGGTCAAACCTCCCCATCTTCTTCACTCCACTTCATTCCGGCGCTTCTTTTCTTTTCGATGACTTTCTCAACACCCCACTTCTCAAAAGAACCTCGGTAACACTACCGGCACGGTTGATAGCCTCGGTCAAAGAAGTAGGCATGACCGAATTGACAAGAGAGCGGACTTGTGGAGTCAAGCCCAAAACAAATTTATCAATGGCTCGGGGCTCGGGATTCACTAGATGAGGAACAAGGGTAGACAAATCTTGAAATCGTCTAATATAGCCCTTGTAATCGGCCCCGTCCATTTTAAGATGGACAAATTCGATGGTTAAATTTTGGAGTTCATAAGGAGGGCAAAACTTCTCCTTCACCTTGTTCTTGAAATCGGCCCATGACAAGTTATAGGTCCGACCCAAGGTTACCTCTTGGTTCCACAAACTCAAAGCATCATCTTTAAACATACCGGATGCATAAGAAATCCGGTCATCATACGTCCAATGACTCCTTTCAATCACCGCTTCAATTCTTTCAAACCATCTTATACAATCCATGGGGCTACCCATACCATCAAAGTCCGGCGCCCCACAATTCTTGAAATCTTTTAATTGGCAACCTTGGCGGTACACTCCATGTTGATTGAACATGGGGATATAGTTATCTACTCCCACCGGTTCCTCCTCTTTACCTACCACAACATGAGCTTGAGCACCCTCATTATTCACATTTCCCGGGGCTTCAACATTTTGGGGCTCATTGCGTAGTGCCCCATTGTTTCCTTCAAGAGTTGCCGTGACTTGGGCAACTATAGCTGGCATGATATTGGTGACCGTTTGAGTGATCACATCCACCAAATTCGCCCCGGGAGCTTCACCACGGCCTCTACCTCGGCCCCTACCTCGGCCTCCACCACGGCGTCTACCTCTACCTCCTTGAGCTTCCGGTTGAGGTTCTTGAGAGTTAGCCCTATAGTTTGTTTTGGCTCTCCTTGGTCTCACCATTTCTATTAAAACAAGTAACACGTTGACCCGAAAGTTAGTCTCAAAATGCTCACATGTTAGTCACACAAGTAGTTAATGCTCTCATATCAATGCAACATACATAATTCGTATCATTATGCTAAGGCAAGAGTGCTAGAGATCTAAGGGGGATTGTTGCTTATCACACCATCATGCCAAGTTCACTACAATAATTTATCATCAATACAAGTACTCATGTTCAACACATCACACAATCCAAGCAACTGATCGTTATCGTTGAGCCGATCAAAAATATAAACTAATTATCAATAACTAGTACGGATAAGTAGAGTATCGTATCCACAAGGAATCATGGGAAAGTGTTGAACACGTTACAAAATGGTTTAAACTAGACATAAACTTAAAATCGAATTTTGGATTGATTTGATTAAACTAGAAATGATCATAAACTTAACACAAGAATTTAATAATAAAAAGGTAAGACCATTCTTATGATCCCAATTATGTTTTCAAAAGTATAACCTAACTTATATCCGTTGGAAATCACATAGACATGATTCGTTATGACATTTGGAATGAATGAACGTTAAGAACAAACTGATTAGGTTGTGATGATTCACGATATTGAAAACCGAGTAATTGACACAACTAAATTATCTATTCATTAACAAGATTACCATTTCATAAGAGATTCTTCCAATAATTAATGATTAACAATAAATTGAAACCAAAAGATAGATGGAAATCATTCAAGGTTATAAATAAATAATCATTCATTCAAATCCAAACAACATTAGATGCAAAACATAATTAAGAATTAAACATCTAATCCAACATAAATATGAGAAAGGTTGAATACAATTTTCTTACATAATTGTTCACATAAGAATGATCTAAAGAGGATTAGCCTTCCATGTTCATCAATGAATCTTCAATTTGGATTGTCATCTCCTTGGAATTGTGGTTGAATGATGATTTTATGATGATTTTGGGGCTTGGGAATGGTGTATTGCTGCTCTTAAACTCAGAAGTTAGGGCTTGTATGTGTGCCAATTTGTCTCTCTCCTTTTTTTTCCAAATTACAATTAAAACCCTTTAAAATTCGACTTCTGATCAGTGTCTGGCGTAACCTACGCACCATCTGGGCGTAAGGTACGCCCCTTGTAAATCTGTCCAGCGTAACCTACGCCTGGGTTGAGCGTAAGGTACGCTCCTTGTAATCTTCTGGACTTCACTAGCGTAAGCTACGCTTGATCTGGGCGTAAGCTACGCCTACTCCATTTTTGCCTGGCGTAAGGTACGGTCATGGTCAACGTAATTTACGCCAGTTATAACTTCAGTTTTCCAGAATTCCAGAATTTGACTTTCTTTGACTTTGAGTTTCATTCGACTTCCTTTTCGACCCAATTAGTCCAACTAAATACTTAGAACCTGAAACACTTAAACAACCATAAAAACGCCCTAATCGTCTATTAACATGCACAAGACAATCCGATTTTATCCATTAACATCATGTCTTTTAGGCGTTTATCACATTCCCCAACTTAATCCTTTTTCGTCCCGAAAAAGACATTCATTATGTGACAAGCTAATTTACAATCCTATAATACTTCCTATCACCAAAGAAACACTATATAGGGATTATATCAATTATGCATGTTTGTAAAACTCAACCTTCAAGCAATCTTCAAAGTACACTTGGGCGAAACGAAGCAATGCAAACCAAATCACATAACACAATCAACTCATAAGACTTACAACTATCAAAAGATTTACGACTAGCAAATAGAAATATATAAATGTGCAATTAAACCTAATAAGCCTCAAGTTTGCCATGATACATGCATCACACTCTCACAATGTGCACTCCCCTCGGTTCATATTTTGGGTGAATTAGCAAAAGATGTGCCAATATATCTATATGAAGCTCACAACTCATTATTGCACACTAAAAGTCATAGGCTAGTACACAAATCGAACCAAGACCTCATAACTCAAACTATCACTTCGGTATTCATACAAAATTGATGGAAATATGGAATGAAACACGGTAATGATTCTCATTTGGGCGATTTACTAGAATGATTTTGGAACATTTCACTTTTGATTCTCTTTTTGATCAACTTTACATGGATAATTGAATTGGTTTTCATTTATGACCATATACTTTGACTTTTCAATCGGATTTTGCAATTTTGACTTTGACTTTGTTCTTTCTTTCGATTCTTCATAAACAACACAACTTTGAACAATTAACGAATTTCATGACGAGGTGAAGTGGAATATGGATTGAATTGTATGATTGTTTTGTGATTTTAAGCACATAATCCAAGCTAGAGTTCTCGACACGGTAAGTGCACTAGTTCTAACCTAATGCACAATAATGGTTCACACAATATGATCATCATGAGAATTCAAGCTACGCTAACAATCTAACCAATCATTGACGAGGCTCTTTCTCTCATTAAATTGAAGGATATAACGGATATATAAAGTGTGATACATGCATGATGACTCACAATTGGCATATTACCCTTATTTGCACGTTTGTATGTTTTTACTTGCTAACAACTCTATCAAGACGCTCATAAGTCAACCATGTCATGCAATCTAATCTACACTACCTAGCCCCACTTACATGTACAAATCCAAACACAAGAAAATCTCATTTTACAACCATGTATAGCTAATATAACTCGAATATTTTGTCTCTTTGGTTCAATTCCATATCACAAGAAAGTAAACCAACATCTAAACTAGAAACATTATTAAAATTAACAAGCAAATTAAATCTACCTATGAAATTTAAAATGCAAAAACAGAAAATAAACACATAAAATCACATAGTCACACAAGAAAAACAGAAAGATAAATGGAAGGTACCATCACTGTGGTGGAGCTCGCCGTCCAAAAATCGACTCCATTAGGCCCCGATATAGAGATTGGGCCTCAAATGGATCAGAAGCTGCTGGTGGTGGATCATCCGAGCTCCCCTCAACCCGTCCAACACAAGAATGTCTCGGGAACCACTCAGAATCGTGGCTCTGAGGATAATATGGATGAGCAGTGGAAACATAAGGTTGCCTGTAATCATATGCAGGAGGAGTCTCCACATAATCAAGTCCTGCAATGTGGTCCTGGTGGTGGCGCACTTGCTCGAAATAATCAAACTGTTGTCTTCTATCTTGTTCATAATCATAAGCCATCCCTAACTCATAACTCCTCCGCTGTACCCCCTGCTGAGCAGTCATATCCCACATGCTCCTCTCATACGATGTCCACTGACTATAATCACTTGGCTGCTCATAACCAAAGCTCGGTCCAGTACCCCCAAATCCAGAACCCAACAAACCATCTCTTCTTCCTTCAAAATCTCCTCTAGCACTACTCGCTTCACCCCTCTGATTAACACCCATTTGCTCCATTTGTTCTATCGCCTCCTCCCTAGTAATCCCAGCCTTTGGAGCTATCAGATAACCACCACTCTTCAAATCCTTGAGAAGTTTAAACTGTGGGTGATCCTGAAACTCCCACTCATTCCCTTTCAATAGTCTTTTCATATTGTAAGGTGTATTACTCAAATACTCCATATTAGTCTCCTTTGGGACTACCTTATGGATTTGGAGTAATCGGGCGATGAGTTTCGGGTGTGGGATAACAAGTTTGTGTCTTTTGTTCCTTGCATCCCAGATGTTAGACATCACAATCTGCCTAAACGACAAAGCTAGATTTCCTGTAACCAAAGCGTATAAAACAATAACATCATGGTGCCTAACCATGCTCTTATCACTAGTGCGAGGGCAAACATTCCAACACAAAATCGACATTATCAACCGGGGTAATGGCTTCAACAAAGAACGTTCCATCCTAAAAGTTATACTTATAGTATCTCGTGGGACAACAAAAACCTCAGCCAACATATCAAGCCAATTATCCGGTGTTTCTACCCCTGTTAAGTACTTCTCCTCAACATAATCAAAAACCCTCCCCGAAGTAGCACCCGTGTCAAACTTAGCTATCTTATCTAAGGTAGCAAAAGACATTGTTACCTTTTTCCCATTGACCGTGCCTACTAACTTAGAAGTCACCGGGGGGTTATTTCCGGGAGTCAACTCTAAAGTACCCATCCAATTAATAATGCCATCTAAATAAATCTTCGCATGATCACCACCACTACTCCAAGTTAACACTTGTTTCCAACCCATTTGTTCAAACGCTTCAACCATCCCAAACCCTCTAAATTCGGACAAGACAAGTGTTCTCTCACCCAACAATTGATCCATCAAATTTCTAGCCTCAGCCATTTTTTCTTTAAATAAAATCAACTGCCATTCATCAGGTAAATTACATAAGGGCATACCTTGTCTCCAGTCGGGTTTTTCATTCTCAACCTCCATCTCATCACTCGCTTGTGGTGAATTTCTTTCTTCTTCTGATGCTGATGATTCTTCTTGAATCATTAGCCTTTTCTTCTTGCTTGGTTGATAACTCGATGAAGAATCACCTTTCTTGCTTAGGCTCTTGATGAATTTCCCTGCTGCTTTCTTCATCTTTAATCTTACAAACGAATCTGAAATTGAACAAATAACGATAGGGGTTTTGTAGCTCTCGAAAAGTTATGCACTTTTAACCCAAAAATTGTTGAAATTGACGAAGAATTGGAGAAGATATGATGATTTGAAGATTAGGGTTCTTGGAAGAAAAATTGGGGAATAAAAGGATTTGGGAGAGAAAGATATGCAGGTAGGTGAAAAAGTGGCTAAAGGATCAGCTCTTGTGGTTGTAATTAAAAAGATTTTCAATTTTAGGATTTTATAAAAATAAAAAAAAATCGACTGGAGGTGACCGTAACTTACGCCGAAGATCGGCGTAACCTACGCCTGCTTATTTTACACCTGCCGTAACTTACGCTTACCTGGAGCGTATCTTACGCTAAGCCAAAACCTTACCTTGTTCTTTTTGTACAGCCGTAACCTACGCCTTGAATCGCCGTAACTTACGCCCAGAGAAATACACCTAGCGTAACCTACGCCTAATTGGAGCGTACCTTACGCCCTTCTAGAAATTGCATTTTTGGCGTAATGTGGGCGTAAAGTAGGCCGTAAACAGTGAGTTTTGAGCGTAAGGTCCATTTCAACTTTCCAGGGCACCGTAACCTACGCCCCATGGACCGTAGGTTACGCCCCTTATTGACTTTTATTGACTTTTTTTTTTTTTTTTTTTTTTTTAACTACAGCCACAAACAACTTTTAAGAACTTGCAATTATATCAAAATAAACTCCCTTCCCCAACTTAAAGGTACATTGTCCCCAATGTACACCCGAAATTAGAAATGAGTTCATCGACTCGAAAAATTGCAAAAACGACTCACTTTTTCGCCCAAACCGACCTTCCCCAACTTAATTCTCAAGCATATTGCTGAGAATTAAGTTCCTTGTGTGATTATGCAATAAAAATACCAAAACAACTAAACAAAAATGCACGAAAAGAAAACATACCGAATTTGAAGCTATAAATAAACAAACAACGGGTTGCCTCCCGTTTAGCGCTAAGTTTATTGTCCTCAGCCCGACATTACCTCAATTGATGTTCAAGCAACCTCATAGGATGGTGGACTTGAGATGAAGTTCACCATTTCCTTTGTAGCTCCATTAATGTCGGTTGCGTCCAAATATGGCTTCAATCGGTGTCCATTGACCATTTGCTTCACACCATCTTTTGGATCTTCAATCTCAATCTCTCCAAACTTTCCGACTCTTGTGATAGTATAAGGACCCATCCACTTGCTCTTAAGTTTTCCCGGAAAGAATTTGAGCCTTGAATTGTAAAGCCAAACCTTTTGGCCAACTTCGAACACCTTCTTTTTCAATTTGGCATCATGAACCGCTTTCATCTTGTCTTTGTAGGTCGATGCGCATTCATATGCCTCATTTCTTAATTCTTCCAATTCGCACAATTGCAACTTTCTTTCTTTGCCTGCATTCTCAAAATCCATGTTAACGGTCTTAACGACCCACAATGCCCTATGTGCTAGTTCCATTGGAAGATGACAACCCTTCCCATAAACCAACCGGTAAGGAGTCGTGCCAATAGTGTTAGAAATCTAAAATGGAGGTTGAAGATGAGTTTAGAGAGAGAAAGTATAAGATTAGAGAGAAGTAACTATGGAATTATGTTAAAAGCTTACAATTTTGGGTATGGAGAGGAGTATTTATACACTTGACTAACTTTCACTAATACTCCTTCCATTATTAAAATAATTACATTTTAACACCATTTTAGATTTCTAACATTCTTCCCCTTGGTGTTGAAATGTAATTCATGCACGATATCATCTATAAATACGAATTTGTTGATGAAGGTCTTCGAAGCTTTCTCATTGTCTTCAAGATCTTCCATCAAACTTGTCTTTATGTCTTTAATCTTCACACTTACCTTAAAGATGTATCTTTAAGTCTTGAACTTCTCAGAGTTTGAGCATTGCGGAAACTTGATCTTGGCTCTTTAGATTTGAACATGATAGCCTCTTCTTGACAATCTTAACTTTGTCACACTTCCCCTTAATTAATGAATCTTTCTCTTGAAGCATTTGGACAAACATCTTTTTCATCACAAACTTCCCCTCGATCAAACAATCATATTTGCGTACCACCAACGCTTATGTATAGGGTGTACCCGCGGCGTACCCACCACGTTGGCGATAACTATCTTCAAAGAAAAATTTGGGGATCACTTTAGTCAACAATTTATCTTTCTTCCCCTCAACTGATAAATTCTTCTTTCAAATAAACTTGTTCGACTTCATTATCCTCTTTCTTCCCCTCATGATGAATGTGTGGCAACATGTTCATCATGTCTCTTTGAAGTCGAAACTGGGGAATCAACCATTATGAAGTAGTAGTTCAATAAACAACATTTTTAGCCCGGGTTATACACTGACATGTGTATAAGCCATTTCATCGAATTACTTACAAACAACCTTTGGGACCCATTTATGAGTAGGCCCAACGGTTTTTGTTTTGACATTCCAAATGTACGTGTCATCGATTCGACGAATAGAATCTGCAGTCCATGGTGGGTGAAAACTCGAGGTTGTTGAAAAGTTGAGTTTTTGTGGACGCAGTGGAGATGCAAGGACATTCACTTTTTGCACTGCAAATGGTTTTGGTGCAAGATCAAATAACTCCCAAAGTGAATATTTGAATGTCCTTGACTCAGTTGACTTAGGCTTATAAAAGGACGTTGGCTTAGTCTTTGTCAACTGAGCTTTTGCTTGGGAGATGAACTGAGAGTTGTCTTCAAATGATAGGAATGGAATAAGAGTCTTTGTTCCATCAATATTTGTCTTCTGAGAGTACCTTCTATCCTTTTCCAAGGCATAGTTGGTAAATTGAGACACTTTACGGTTGGGGGTTTTTGGAACATCACCAATCTTGCAAACAGGAGAACTACTCGATTGGTTCAAAAGAGCTTCAACTTTTGTGTCAAGAGACTTCGACTTGAAAGATGCAATTTGACTTTCAATCTTCTCAAGTTGTTTTTCAACAGAAGAACTCAAATCAGACAAGGAAATTGATGACACTTCAGACTTTATTTGAGAAACAAAAGTTGTTTCCTTCAAGAGACTAGCTTCCAATGATGAAACTTGTGACATCAACTCATCATTCTTCTTCAAAGTTTGTTTGTCAATTTCATTCCAAACTGCAAGGTTTCCAATTTCAACTTGAAGTTCTTTCATCTCATTTTTAAGTCTCACATTCTCAGCTTGAAAGTAGATCATTTGTTCTTTCAGTTTGACATTCTCAGCTTGTAGCGTGACTACTTCCTCTTGAAACTTGACATTTTCAGATGCAGTTGAATGAATCAATATCTTCATCACTTGACAAGGAGTTGTTTCAGATCGCAAATGAGTAGTCATACAACATGAGCACAGTCCACCTTTATGAAGTTTCTCTTCAGATAAAGTAGGTGTCTTGGGTGAGGAAGTTAACCACAAATTGAAGACGAAATCATTTTTGACTGAATTTGAGATACTTGGACTTGACATTTTGTTTAGCAAAGGGTGAAATGAAATGAAAAGGTAATTGTGATTGAAATTGAAGTGAAAGAATTAAAATTGAAATTTGGAGATTTTGTACTTCAGGTTTCCCTCCAAATTTTTTCCGCCGAAATATGTTCTCATGTAACTTTGAATTTCATGTAAACTTTGGATATCACGATCATAGGAAAATTTTGATAATTTCTAAAAATTTTCGCGAAAACCGCGTCGATAACGAATGAAAATTGGCCTAAAAAATTTTAACGCTATCAAATTATTTTTTATTTTTTTTTATTTTTTTTTTATGATGTTTGGAATTGGAACGATCTTGTGAAGATCTTGGTGAAACGATCTTGGTGAAACGATCTTGGTGAGGATCGTTTTAGGGAACGGTCTTCAAAGGAACTGGGACGACCTTGACAAGATCGTCTTAAGTTTAGTAGAAATGGGAAATGAAACGATCTTGAGAAGATTGTCTTAGGTTCGTAAGAAATGAAACGATCTTGGTGAAAGATCGTCTTAGGTGAAAGATGTGAAACGATCTTGGTGAAACGATCTTGGTGAAACGATCTTGGTGAAACGATCTTGGTGAAACGATCTTAGGTGAAACGTCTTGGTGAAACGATCTTGGTGAAGATCGTCTTAAGTTTAGGAAATGGGAAATGAAACGATCTTGGTGAAGATCGTCTTAGTTTAGAATGGAAATGAAACGATCTTGGTGAACGATCTTGGTGAAGATCGTCTTGTTTTTCTTTCCAAGAATTTGAATTGACCAAACCAATCCTTCTGGATTAGTTAGCCACAATCAAACACTTCACAACACAACTACTTGTCAAGACGATCTTGAGGAGATCGTCCTACAAGCCTCTAAGCACTAGAAATGAGAAATAAAGGAATAAAGGCTAGGACGATCTTGGCAAGATCGTCCTAGTGCAAGATCGTCCTAGGGTCATCATCTTCTTCATCAGAACAGTTTTGAACATGAACTCCATTAACAACTACAAAAAGCTTCAATAACTTTTGATTTACTAGGAGTTAGAACTTGAAATCACTTGCAAACTGTTTGTTTTCACCTTAGCAACACACCGATTAACAAAATTCAACACAAAACACAACAGATTCAAAACCCAAAAATCGCGCCAAAATCCAAAAATTCAAACTAGAGATTTAGATCGAATTGGAACTTGAAACTTGACAGGATTATGTTTTCAACTACTAGGAATCTATTGGTGAACAAATATCTGTGATTTTATGTGATTTGAGAGGTGAAAAATTGAAGAACAGTGAAGATCGATTTTGAATAAAAATTTGAAAATTGGATGAGAATTGCAACAAATCGAGCTATGGATCGTTCAGATTAACTGATTTGGCTCTGATACCAATTGTTAAGTAGAAATTTAAGCTCGATTTGAAGGTTTAATGGAGGATTTTGGTTAGTGTGTGAAAAGTGTGTTTGTGTGTGAAATGGAGGTTGAAGATGAGTTTAGAGAGAGAAAGTATAAGATTAGAGAGAAGTAACTATGGAATTATGTTCAAAGCTTACAATTTTGGGTATGGAGAGGAGTATTTATACACTTGACTAACTTTCACTAATACTCCTTCCATTATTAAAATAATTACATTTTAACACCATTTTAGATTTCTAACAAATAGGTGTTTTAAAAGCGGTTCGGTAAGCCCATAAAGCATCATTAAGTTTGGTTGACCAATCTTTTCTATCGGGTCTTACCGTCTTTTGCAAAATCTCTTTGATTTGCCTATTGGACACTTCTACTTGCCCACTTGTTTGTGGGTGATATGGGGTAGCAATCCGGTGGTTTATGCCATACCGTTTGAGAAGTTTTCCAAACTGAAAATTTTTGAAATGAGATCCCCCATCGCTTATAATCACGCGAGGGATTCCAAATCATGAGAAAATGTTGCTTTGGACAAACTTGCACACAACGGTATGATCATTGGTCTTGGTGGCTATGGCTTCTACCCATTTAGACACATAATCTACGGCCACTAAGATATAGTAATTACCAAAGGAATTAGGGAAAGGACCCATAAAATCAATGCCCCAAACATCAAATATATTAACCACTAAAATGGGTTGCATGGGCATTTCATTCCTTTTGGTGATACTACCTAGTTGTTGACATCTTACACATTTCTTAACAAATTCAGCAGCATCCTTAAAAATACTAGGCCAAAACAAACCACACATAAGAACCTTATAACCTGTCTTTTGGCCGCTGAAATGACCTCCACATGCAAATGAGTGTGCATGAGTCAACACCTCTTGAATCTCCTCATCCGGAACACATCTTCTCACCAATTGATCCGGGCCAACCTTGAACAAATCCGGCTCATCCCAAATGTATTGTTTGGCTTGTGCAAGAAATTGTTGCTTCTTACTCTTGGCCCAATGCTCCGGTAGCTTACCTGCGGACAGAAAATTCACAAAGTTTGCATACCAAGGAACAACATAAACAGTTAGTAAATATTCATCCGGAAATGTCTCGTTGATCTCCTTGGTTGAATCATCATCCATAACTTGAATTCTTGACAAATGGTCCGCCACCACGTTCTCACTTCCTTTCTTATCTCGGATCTCCAAATCAAACTCTTGTAGTAGCAAGACCCATCTAATTAGCCTTGGCTTTGCATCCTTCTTTTCCATCAAATGCTTAACCGCGCTATGATCTGTGTATACAATCACTTTGCTACCACAAATATAAGAACGAAACTTGTCAAGAGCATAAACAACTGCAAGCAATTCCTTTTCGGTGGTGGTATAATTCAATTGGGCATCCGATAAAGTCTTGCTTGCATAATAAATCACAATGGGTTTCTTGTCCACCCGTTGTCCCAAAACAGCCCCAATGGCAAAGTCACTTGCATCACACATGATTTCAAATGGCATGGACCAATTAGGTGATTGCAAAATGGGGGCTTCAACCAATTTCTCTTTCAAGGTTTCAAAAGCTTTTAAACATTCATTATCAAACACAAATGGCACATCTTTCAACAACAAATTACACAATGGTTTGGTAATGACACTAAATCCTTTTATAAACCTTCTATCAAAACCGGCATGTCCAAGGAAAGAACGGACACCCTTGACATTGGTTGGAGGGGGTAAAGTAGAAATGACTTTGATTTTGGCCCGGTCAACTTCCATGCCTTTCTTTGAAATCACATGACCCAAAACCGTCCCCTCTTGAACCATAAAGTGGCTCTTTTCCCAACTTAAGACCAAATTCGTTTCAACACATCTTTTCAAAACTTTGGTTAGCTCATTAAGACAATTATCAAAGGTTTGACCAAAAATTGAAAAGTCATCCATAAAGATCTCTAAAGAATCACCGACCATATCTGAAAAGATACTCATCATGCACCTTTGGAAGGTGGCAGGAGCATTACATAACCCGAATGGCATTCGCCTAAAGGAAAAAGTTCCATAGGGACATGTAAATGTGGTCTTATGTTGGTCATCGGATGAATAGCAATTTGGTTGTAACCTGAATAACCATCTAGAAAACAATAAAATTGCTGACCTGCAAGCTTTTCGATGATTTGATCAATGAATGGCAATGGGAAATGATCCTTGGAAGTAGCGGTGTTCAACTTTCGGTAGTCAATGCAAACCCTCCACCCGGTGATGGGTCGGGTTGCAATTTGCTCACCACTATCTCCTTTAACCACTTGAATTCCGGCTTTCTTAGGTACCGTTTGTGTTGGACTTACCCATGTACTATCCGAAATTGGGTAAATAATTCCAGCATCCAACCACTTTAGCACCTCTTTCTTCACCACTTCACGTATATGAGGATTCAATCTCCTTTGAGCATCACGTGAAGGCTTTGCTTCAGAATCGGTGATTATCTTGTGCATCACAATTGATGGACTAATGCCTTTCAAATCGGCAATTGTCCACCCAATAGCCGCCTTATATTCCTTGAGCACCTTAAGTAATGCTCTTTTTTGCATTTCTTCCAAATTTGATGCAATGATCACCGGCAAAGTTTGCTCATCTCCCAAAAATGCATACTTCAAGTGAGATGGGAGTTCTTTCAATTCCACTTGTGGTGGACTTTCAATGGATGGCTTGAGATGAGTGTCAATATGGTCCGGTAGACTCTCCACCAAATGAGTCCATGGTGGTCTACCTTCTTGAATTGCCATAATCTCCCAATCCTTTTCCTCCTTCTTCAATGTTTCACTATGCTCCAAGATTAACCTGTAAACCAAAGCACAATTCTCCCGTGTGTCTTCCTCATTTTCATGAGGAATGCACTCATCAATGACGTCCGCCATAAAGCATTCGTCACTAACTACGGGGTTAGGAACACTAGCAAAAACATTCAATCTTATCTTACGGTTGCCAAAAGTCATTTCAACCGTACCCCTTCTACAATCAATTAAAGCATTAGCGGTGGCCAAAAAGAGTCTACCCATGATGACATTGGGTTGCCTAACATTACCGCTTGGTGCAAAATCAAGTACCAAAAAGTCTACGGGGTAATAGAAGTCCTCCACCTTAACAATCACATCTCGGACAATTCCTCTAGGAAGTTTAAGGGACAAATCAGCCATCACCAAGGTGGTGTCGACTTTTTCTAAAGGTCCAAAGTCATATTGGTCATACAAACCTCCCGGAAGAATGCTCACACCCGCCCCCATATCCAAAAGTGCCTTATTCATTTTAAAATCACCAACTTGAATTGTAAATAAAGGCGCTCCCGGATCTTGGAGTTTAGGTGGGAGTATACCCATCACAACGGCACTAACTTCCTCATTTAAAACAATTTTCTTTGGAAGCTTATGATGCCGTTTTTGGGTACACAAATCCTTAAGATACTTAGCATAAGCCGGGACTTGCTTGATTATGTCAATAAGAGGTATATTGATTTTCACTTGTTTAAAAATTTCCCACATTTCTTCCTCATGGGGACCTCTTTTCTTAAGTGTAGGTCTAAGTTTTGGATCAATTAAAGCCAAAGGAAAAGGAATGGTATTACCCTCCATATCCTTTCCTTGTTTTTCAGAAAATTTACCATTAGACCTATTGTTTTCTACCTCTTTAAAAAACACTTTCTTATTTGATTTAGGTAGAACAAGTTCCGGTTCATGCTTACTATCCTCATTCTCATCAACATCCTCCACCATACCATCAACAAGTGATGGTGGAGGCACAACATTATTATCATAAACTTTACCACTACGAAGAAGACTTACATTGTTGATTTCCACATTTTTGACATTCTTGGAACCGCCACTTTGATGTTGTGGATTGATCTTCGTATCACTTGGTAGCTTCCCCGGATTCTTCCTCAATTCCGCTACATCCTCCGCCAATTGACCAACTTGCTTTTGCAAACTCTCAACCGTTTTATCCCGAATCTCATTCTTCCTATCCATTTCTTTCAAGTAATCCATAATCTCTCGGGTTGACACATCATTACCTCCCGAAGGCCCACCTTGGTTATTACCTTGTTGATAGTTCCTTGGGTAGCCTCTATTGAACCCTCCTTGATTTTGACCACCTTGGTAATTCCCTTGGTTGTAATTTTGGCCTTGAAATGGTTGAGATGGTGCCCTACCGTTTTGGTTATTTCCTTGAAAGTTTGGGTTGAGTTGGTTGGAAGAATTGCCATATCTAAAGTTTGGATGATTTCTCATCCCCGGATGATAAGTGTTGGAGTTCATGTCATATTGCTTCTTCTCTCCATACACTTGATTCACTTCTTCCATTTGATCCAAGTCCAATGGGCATTGCATAGCCGAATGTCCCAACTCATCACACCTTTCACAAACCAGATAGTCTTGAGATACTTGATAAACACCCCGATTTTCAGCCTTCCCCAACTTAGCAAACTTTTGCTCCAAGGCTTCAAGTCTATCTTTTGTAGCTTGATCACTAGTTGATGAAGAGGCTATTGGACGTCTTGCTCTCCTATTCGATTGAGCTTGCCTTTTGGAATTCACACTCATCTTCTCCAAGAATTCCCAATCAACATCTTCGGGATTTGTCAAGAAAGTACCATTGCTAATAGAATTCACATCTCTTTTCTCTTCCGATAACAAACTATCATAGAAAGCTGTGATCAATTCCCATTTAGCAATTCCATGATGGGGACATACTCTCAACAACTCATTAAACCTCTTAAAAGCCTCATAAAATGTTTCACCCGATTGTTGCTGAAAAGTTCTTATCGAATTCCTTGCATCACTAGTCTTTTGCATGGTATAATACTCATCCAAGAATTGTTGTTGCATTTCAGCCCATGAAAAGATACTACCCGATGGCAATGTCAAGAACCATTGCTTAGCTTTATCCTTCAATGTAAACTGAAAAAGAACTAGCTTAACCTCATCCGGTGAAAATCCTTGGCCTCCTATAGTTCCACATATTGCCTCAAACTCCGACAAGTGCAAGTAAGGCTCTTCCGCCGCCATCCCATGAAAACTTGGCAAAATACTCAAACATTGCGGTCTAACCTCAAATGCTCTACCCCTCAACACCGGTGGTACTATAGGTGAAGCATTAACGGCTATGGCGGGTCGAAAATGACTATCAACTCCTTGTGGTGGAGGTTGATAGTTCACATTTGGCATGGCCCGGTTATGTGGTTGGTAATTTGGTTGGGCAACACGATGGTTAAAGCGAGGTGGTGGACCTTGAGGAGGAACTCTTGGTCCGTGGTTTATGTATTGAGGTTGGTTATATTGTGGTTGGTTGTATTGAGGTTGAGGATATCGAAGGTTTTGTGGTTGCTCATAATCTCCCCCATGGTTCCAATCATATCCATCCGAATTATTATCAAACCTCCCGTCATCCCAATGATTCACCCTATCATGAAACCTATCATAAAACGACCCATCCGCATCCCGTGATACATCTCCAATATGAGTTGGTGTTCTAGGTCGGTTTTGAGTTGTGTGACCACTCCTCATTGATGGGGTTGGGTTTCGTGGTGGAGTTCGATTTTGGTTATTTGGTTCAGGGTTGGTTTCTAGTGGAGTTATGGTGGGTTGGATGGTTGGTTGTGGATCTGGTTGATCATTCATGTTTGCACGGTAAAGTTTCCTATTCCTTCTAGCTGTTTTCTCAATTTCTGGATCAAACAACAACGGTGATGTATTCTTGGAATACCTCGTATGCATACACTACCTGTAAACCTGCACAATCAACACACCTCGTGTAATACTGAACTTACACGAATGAGAAATGACACAAAAAAGAACTAAAACAAAACAAAACTAAACTAAATATTTTTGGATTTTTCTGAAAAGTTTAAGAAAACTAAACTAAAACAAAATTTCAACACTTTGCACACCGATTCCCCGGCAGCGGCGCCAAAATTTGATCGTTATCGTTGAGCCGATCAAAAATATAAACTAATTATCAATAACTAGTACGGATAAGTAGAGTATCGTATCCACAAGGAATCATGGGAAAGTGTTGAACACGTTACAAAATGGTTTAAACTAGACATAAACTTAAAATCGAATTTTGGATTGATTTGATTAAACTAGAAATGATCATAAACTTAACACAAGAATTTAATAATAAAAAGGTAAGACCATTCTTATGATCCCAATTATGTTTTCAAAAGTATAACCTAACTTATATCCGTTGGAAATCACATAGACATGATTCGTTATGACATTTGGAATGAATGAACGTTAAGAACAAACTGATTAGGTTGTGATGATTCACGATATTGAAAACCGAGTAATTGACACAACTAAATTATCTATTCACTAACAAGATTACCATTTCATAAGAGATTCTTCCAATAATTAATGATTAACAATAAATTGAAACCAAAAGATAGATGGAAATCATTCAAGGTTATAAATAAATAATCATTCATTCAAATCCAAACAACATTAGATGCAAAACACAATTAAGAATTAAACATCTAATCCAACATTTTTTTTTTTTTTTTTTTTTTTTTTTTTTTTTTTTTTTTTTTTTTTTTTTTTTTTTTTTTTTTTTTTCCAAATTACAATTAAAACCCTTTAAAATTCGACTTCTGATCAGTGTCTGGCGTAACCTACGCACCATCTGGGCGTAAGGTACGCCCCTTGTAAATCTGTCCAGCGTAACCTACGCCTGGGCGTAAGGTACGCTTGATCTGGCGTAGCTACGCTTGATCTGGCGTAAGCTACGCTTGATCTGGGCGTAAGCTACGCTTGATCTGGGCGTAAGCTACGCTTGATCTGGGCGTAAGCTACGCTTGATCTGGGCGTAAGCTACGCTTGATCTGGGCGTAAGCTACGCTTGATCTGGGCGTAAGCTACGCTTGATCTGGGCGTAAGCTACGCTTGATCTGGGCGTAAGCTACGCTTGATCTGGGCGTAAGCTACGCTTGATCTGGGCGTAAGCTACGCTTGATCTGGGCGTAAGCTACGCTTGATCTGGGCGTAAGCTACGCTTGATCTGGGCGTAAGCTACGCTTGATCTGGGCGTAAGCTACGCTTGATCCTGGCGTAACCTACGCCCCATCTGGGCGTAAGGTACGCCCCTTGTAAATCTGTCCAGCGTAACCTACGCCTGGGTTGAGCGTAAGGTACGCTCCTTGTAATCTTCTGGACTTCACTAGCGTAAGCTACGCTTGATCTGGGCGTAAGCTACGCCTACTCCATTTTTGCCTGGCGTAAGGTACGGTCATGGTCAACGTAATTTACGCCAGTTATAACTTCAGTTTTCCAGAATTCCAGAATTTGACTTTCTTTGACTTTGAGTTTCATTCGACTTCCTTTTCGACCCAATTAGTCCAACTAAATACTTAGAACCTGAAACACTTAAACAACCATAAAAACGCCCTAATCGTCTATTAACATGCACAAGACAATCCGATTTTATCCATTAACATCATGTCTTTTAGGCGTTTATCAGCAACTAGAATAAGTGGTTCAAAGTATAAACCGAATCCGATATGCTCTCTAGTTATTGACAGGGTTTGTATACAGGTGATACCATCGGCTTTCCCTCCACCCAATCAACTCCCATTAAGCATATCGGTTCCTTATTATACCCTAAGCCAAGCATGTGCAATCCGTGATGTCATTAACTTGTTATAATACCAGGTGACCATAAAATAGTTGATCAGGCTATTTTAGGGTTGCCACAATGTTATATCATGTTAATGCCATAACTTCATTTTGCCCTAAATCATCAAACTATCACCAATCAATAACAACAATCCATCTCAACCACAATCAAGTTCAAATCAATGTACACGTTAACCACATTGTACTCTCACACGTTCAACACATTGTACTCAAGTCATCACATAGTTGGTCTTAACTACGAACTCAGAATGTACACCTTTTAGGGTTCACATAATTCACGTTGCACACAAAACTCCTAACCATGCATGCTATATGAAGAGTTTTCACTTAAGCCGTAGTCTACGTCAAACCGCCTAATTCTCTACGACCTGCATGGGCCACCATTCTGTAACACCCCAAGCTAGGGCTCGAAATATCACGGAAATTAAATAGCGCATGATGGAATTAATGTAGGCAATCTAAATGAAAATAAGTGAATTCGGTGAATTCAACATAATAAGTCAAATATCCATACAAAATGCACAAGGAGCAAATGACCATCAAAGTTTACAAAATAATCATCTAGAGATGGCTATCGATCCTAAGCATAATGCAAAAGTGGGCATATGAATCCTTGATCCATTTAAGTCCAAGCCCGAGTCAAAGCTAGCGATCTATCAAGCATCACGTCCCTGGTTCACCTGATTACCTGAAAAGTGTACTAAACAAGTCAACACGAGGTTGGTGAGTTCGTAGTAATGGTTCACAAGGAACCATCATCAATAGTCACAATATGTATAAGATAAAGGCAAAATAATCTTACAAGTAGCCTTTATGCGTCACAATGTAAATCAAGTTAGGTTAGCCTAAGCACAACCTTGTCACACAACAATCGTATATGATCACACGATATAATGTAAAAGTGTGAAATAAATAAGCACAAATGATGCCGATATCAAGATATGTGCCGTATGCATGTCAATGTCATAATGCATATCATAAGTGAGACCATCAAGTCATCAATGCAACAATACTCATATGTCATCCCAATGAACAATGTGGCATCTCAAAATCATCGGTGTATATATGTCTATATACCGGGGTCCATGTCCGTCTTACAAATGCAACGATACTCATAATCATCAAGTGTATACATCTATACACTTGGAGGTCCATGTCTGTCTCACATGTGTCCATATCAATATGTATGCGTGTTTGTCTCAATCACAAGTCCATCAATCATCAAACCAACCAAAACAATACGTACACACACTTAGGAGGATTCTACTTTCAACGAGTCCTAGATGCTTATATATAAAACCCTTTGAAGGTATAATCGACTTCTATGTATGCACTACTATCCTAATTATAACAATATATATTACAATCATGTACGTAATCAACCAAAAGTGTCAATCAATCCATCAATCATTCAATCAAGCAATCAAACAAGTAATCACATAAATGTACACTTTCCAGCCCGAATCTCAAACGAGTAGGGAGCTACGGAACTCACCTTGATCGGCAAAAGAGATAAATATCGAGTTTAACTAAAGTTAAAGCCGTTCAACAAGCTCCACGTGTCCAACACCTAAAATTATATACAATACATACACATTATTAATTAACCAAACCCTAATTAGGTTTTAAGTGTAACTTTTGACTTTAAGCGACTCCCGAGGCTCGACACGATTATTAGAGAGGTTGGGAAATAGTTTGGAACTAATCTAAGTCATCCCAAAAGTCGTCTCGTGTTCATCATCTATTATTATACATTTTCTTATAATTTAAATAAAATGTTTCATTTGACTTGTTTTCAATTTAAGTTGAACCCATGACTTAGACACTTCTCACGACCTTAATAATCCGCTATAGGAGTTGAGAAACGACCCTACAGAAAGGTTAACTCGGTCCAAGAATGATTACGTGGAAACTAGACAAAACAGGAACCTACACAAGGCATATCACCATCCCAAACGTTCAACAACAACATCTCTTACGCCGGCCAGAAGTGGCAGAGCATCTCACACGGTGGTCACCACCGTCCCAGACGATGGTGGGGTTTGTACAAGCGTCTCAGACGGACAAGACCACCGTCCTAGAGGGTTGTCTGGCTAAGCAGAATCCAGCGCATGGTTAGCGTCTAATGGGCGTAAAACAGTAGAAAGCACTGTCTGGTCTAAATTGGACCTAGGAGGCACCGTCTGGGACGGTTCTTGCACCGTAACAGACGCCATAGATCATTAGGTAGCGTCCCAGGCGCTGAAGGGAACCTTCCCAGATGGTAGACACTGAACAAGAACAACAACAACAACAGATTTGAAGTATAAAACCGTCCCATTTTGACTTTTAATCAAATTTCTGGACTTTAAATCGGCTGGAAAGGATCTGAACTCCTTTAGAAACATAAATGGAGTTAAATAAACACAACCTATGCCAAAATCATGATCCCTAACACTATTTTGATAATAAAATTCGATTTTGGTTCATATGAACCCTAGAAAAACCCTAAAAGAGCCATTTGACTTTTTGAAATGGTTTTGACCTGGATTCCTTGTGGTTTGACTATAATTTAAGTTTACAAACCTCAAACATTTAATAAAGTACAAGTTTACTTACCAAAATTGTTTCCAAGGAGTGTGACCTGTTTTTGAGCTAAGAGGTGGGGATTTCTTGTACTAAGTATTCTGAATTCTTGATATTAAGGAGATACAAAGAAGATGGTGATGATTCTTGCACTAAATTATCTTAAACAACATTAGTTGGTGATGATTAATTAGAGAGAGAGAGAGTGAGTGCAAGAGTTTTCTTGCATTTACTTTAGAGAGAGAGAGAGAGATAGATAAGGGTGTGAAAATGGGTGGGTGAAAGTGTGTTAGGTCCAGATTTACTGGACTCGCTCCAGACTCGACTACTGGAGCCTTACTGAAGATCTGTCCAGAAATGATATTTACTGGACCTACTCCAGACTTGGAAACTGGAGTCCCTCTGAAGATTTGCTCAGAAATAATGGAAGACCAGTGAGCAAAATACTTGTATAGGAATCTGGAGACATCCTCCAGATTAGCTCACTGGACTTCACCCCAGTCCAGATGTATTCTACTGAAGACATTCTCACTGAAGTCAAATACTGAAGTTAGAATAAAGAAGACTGACAAATGGCGGAGTCCACTGGAAGTCTTACTAGATCTACGACTGGAGGTTTGTCAGTGTTCTAGACCTTACAAGTCTGAACACTGATATCGAGGAATTGACTTTTTGCCTTTACACACTTTCCAAATAACATTTCACTTGTTCTTTACTAAAGTGCTTACGTGTGTAAAGGTGGTTGGTTAAAAGAATAAATTCATATTGATGTGACTGTATCCTTGTACTTAACCAATGCATTTAATGACCTTGTCGGTTCATTAAATGCATACAACCATATTTGTATGGCACAAATTTACTGGTGAATTTGTTTGCCTATAAATACAAAGTCATTTCTTCGTTAAAATTACTTTTAGCATTAAAGGTGAATTTGTCTAAATACTCTTGATCTTAAACAGGGATACTTCACAACTTTAAGTATCTCGATCTAAAAGAGTTATTTGGCAAATATAGATCATTTGTAATTCATAGGTTGTTAGGATACTTACATATTTGTATTATCTTGATTCCGTACAACCTTGTATTTTATTTAACATCATAAATAAAATACACTTGAAAATATTACATTGTGTTCCACCTTTATTTTATTGCTTTTAGTCTTGTATTACTTTGTTTATATACTTGCATTTATAATCAAGTAATACTAGTCCAATCTAGTGCTTATTAGACTTGTTGTATTTTACACCTTGGGTTAAACCATCTAGAGAGTTTGGGACTTCACAATTGATATCAGAGCAAAAGGCTAAATATTGCCTAGATCTGCTTCTTTGATGGCCACCCCAGAAAATACACAAGGAAGTTTTAATTTTGGTCCTGATCCTAATGTTAATGTTAATGATCAAAATAATGAACCACCTGTTAACACTAATCCACCACCTCCTCCTCCTACTCCTTCTTCTCCACATGTGAATGTGCACTACTCAAATAATCCTGTTCCTAAATTCAGTGGGAATAGCGATGAATTTGGTACGTGGAAGGCTAGGATGATATTGCATATCACTGGTATTGAGAGAAATATGATGAAAATTTTAAATGAAGGACCTTATGTCCCCACATCACCTCTCAATGCTCTTCTTGATCCAACTGGATCTAGACGTGGCAGGGAAAAGAGGGAGGAACATTGGTCTGAAGAGGAGAGGAGATTGGTAAATCTAGATACCCTTCTCAAAAACATGATCCTCGGGGCTGTTCTTGAAACCCTAATTCCCATACTAGTTCTTTTTCCTGGTGCTAAAACCATATGGGATGAACTAGTAGACCAGTATGAAGGAGGAGATGACACCATTGTCACCAGAAAAGTCTCCTTAAACAAGAGGTATGAGTCATTTTTTTGCTCAGCCCAATGAGTCTCTCACTGGTACTTACACCAGATTTATGAGCATCATAAACCAGTTGAGAGGTCTCGGGGTTGAGAAGGACAAGGATATACTTCTGGAGAAATTTTGTGATATTTTACCCACCAAATGGTCTCACATGATCCTGGTCTTACGACAAAGTAAAACTCTGCACACTCACACTCTGTCAACTCTATATGGAGCTTTCAGATACACTGAGGAAAATCAAGCTCAGAGAGTTGTGGTAGAACAAGATGCCTATAACCATGCCTCCAGTAGTCCTATTGTGATTAGTCATACTGAACCACAAGGTACAGCACTAATATCTTCTGCGAATGTATTTTCTATGAAGAAGATGGTGTCTGAACTCATGGAATCTGGAGAATCAAGTCAAATCTCTCCAAACTGTGATGAATCTGAAAATGATGACCTAGTTGCTATGATTGCTAAAACGTTTAACCGTTTCAAAGCAAGAGCAAATAGGCCATCTGGACAATTTGCATCCAGTTCTTCAACTGATAAGACCAATCTGACATGCTTTAAGTGTGGCAGAAAAGGTTATTTCATGAAAGATTGCAAGTCCAGTCAGTTTGTATCCCAGCCTGGTCCTTTTTCTTCTAATAAAAAGCCTGATGATAGCTATAAATCTAAATACAAAAAGCTTAAGGCTCAAATTGCTCTCATGGCACAACAAATGGAAAATAATAAATGCATGATTGCAACAACTGAATAGAAATGGGTTCCTTCTGATGACTCATCTGTTGATGAAGAAGAAGAACGAGATTGCTGTTACATGGCTCTGGCAGACGAAGAGCACCTGGTGAAGGAAGATGTCACATCTGGAAGATGGGTGGACATTGTTATCAAAAAGGTTAGTGATTATGATATGGAAACTGACCAAGAATTAAAACTAGACATTGCTGAAGCTCTTAATTCTGATTTAATATTTGTTGAAACTGTTAGATCTGACTGTGTAAATGGTCTAGAAATAGATTTTTCTGAAATAACTGTTTTAAAATCAAAATTAAAGGAACTTCAAGACATTGAACTGGCATTTCAAGCCCAGGTTCTGGTAACTGAATAACTGATTCAAGAAAAACAAGATCTTGAAGTCATTTTAGAGAAAGAAAAACTGGTGATTAAATCATGGCTTGAAACCAGAAAGCCATATGATGCTGGAGTAAATCAATTTCCCACTAAAAAACGAGCTTATTTAGATGGAAATACTCATGTTGCATCATTAATACCAGTAATTGATCGGTTACCAGAGGGATTCAGGCCCATTACCATTTATGATGAGCCTGTAACTCCCAAGGCCAATATTTCCCAGTTCAATCCCCATAGGTTAAGACTGGAGCATTCCAGATGACTGCTCTAGTTAAAAAGGTTAATCGGAATAAACCTTTGCCTCAGACCAATTCCCTACCTAAACCTCGAGTCCAGACAACTGGAAAGGCTCAGGTGTCATCTGATGAAAATATTTTGTCAAGGTTAGAGAGCCAGTTTCAATTAATGACTCGTCAATTTCAAAGTTTTAATGCAAGATTAAACTTTATTGAGGGTATTTCATCTGGCCCTAGACAAAATACCAAACCTTTTTCCAAGAAAGACAAAAATATTTCTCCAGTTGAGAAAAAGAAAAAGGTTTCTAAACTATCAACCCCAGTGGTCTTTTCAACTAAGACTACTGTTGAAGAAAGTGAACTCAACCAGATACCTGCAGGGACCTATAAGGGAGGGTCCAGTGAACCCATCAGTCGATGGGTTCCAAAATCTAATTGATATATCTGGTGGATGTGCAGGGCGATCGAAAGAATATATCTGGTATCTTGACAGTGCAGCTGGCAGGACGATGACTGGATGTAAGACCCTGCTGGAGGAGTTCACCATTTCTGATGGACCCTCCATTACTTTTGGAAATGATGGTTGTGGAAAGACTAAGGGATATGGTGTTCTGAACAATTGACAAGTCAAGTTCAGACTAGTTGCATTTGTGAATGGTTTGAAATATAACATGATCAGTGTAAGTCAACTATGTGATGATGGCTATCAAGTTCTATTCAATATTGCTCAGGGCATTTACAAGGACTAGAAGGTAGTATTGATTGCTCCCAGAAGAGGAAATGTGTACGTGATGGATATTGAAAGCTCTCATTCAGAGCAGTGTTTCTATACTCAAGCTGATGAAGACACAAACTGGTTATGGCACAAAAGGTTATCCCATTTAAATTTCAAAAAAAATTAATAAGTTGTCTAGAAAACAACTGGCAGATGGGATACCTTCAGTTTCCTTCAAAAAGGAAAGGCCATGTCCAGGATGTGAGATGGTTAAGCAGAAACGTACCAGTTTCAAGACCAAGCAGAATTTCAGCATATCTGAACCTCTTCATATGCTTCATATGGACCTTTTTGGTCCAGTAAATGTTCAGACTCGTGCTGGTAAAAGATACACCCTGGTGATAGTAGATGAATTCTCCAGATATTGTTGGGTTATCTTTCTCAGGTCTAAAAGTGAAGCTGCTGCTGAAATCATCAGTCTTATCAAGCAAATTGAGCTCAAGTGGTGTGTCAGTTACGAAGTGGTGGAAAGGAAGAATCGAATGCTGATAGAAGCTGCCAGGAGTATGCTTGCTGAATCTGGTCTGTCTACCAGTTTCTGGGCTGAAGAAATTGCTACTGCTTGTCACACCCAGAACCGATCAGTGTACATCAAAAGACACAAAAAGACAGCCTATGAAGTCTTAAGAAATAGAAAACCAAATATTGGTTATTTTCACGTTTTTGGATGTCCAGTTTACATCCTAAACGAATCCAGTCAGTTAGGCAAATTTGATGCCAAAGCTGATGAAGGATATTTCTTAGGATATTCAGCCATTCGCAAGGCCTTCAGAGTCTATAACAAGAGACTGGAGAAGGTCCATGAGTCAATTCATGTCACATTTGATGAATCAAATGCTGCAATCAATAAAAAGACAACCCTTGATACTCCCCCAGTAACTCCAATTGTCTTCTGTGAATCTGATCCTATCAACTACAATAAAGATTCAAAAGACACAAAAAGACAGCCTATGAAGTCTTAAGAAATAGAAAACCAAATATTGGTTATTTTCACGTTTTTGGATGTCCAGTTTACATCCTAAACGAATCCAGTCAGTTAGGCAAATTTGATGCCAAAGCTGATGAAGGATATTTCTTAGGATATTCAGCCATTCGCAAGGCCTTCAGAGTCTATAACAAGAGACTGGAGAAGGTCCATGAGTCAATTCATGTCACATTTGATGAATCAAATGCTGCAATCAATAAAAAGACAACCCTTGATACTCCCCCAGTAACTCCAATTGTCTTCTGTGAATCTGATCCTATCAACTACAATAAAGATTCAAAAGACACAGTTTCCAGTCATCCTGATCTGGAACCTGTTCAGACAAAGAAACTCTCCAGTAGTACTCCATTCTATCCTTCAATTATTTTCAAGTTACCCTCTGAAATTATTATTGGATCAGATGTCCGTACTACGCCCCCAGTATCAGTCCCAGTTGAAACTGAACCAGTACTTCAAGAAATGCCTTCAATGGAAGAATTTCATGATGCAAATCGTGATTTAAATAACTCAGATGAAGATGTTGAAGTAGTCTGGCAAGATCCTCCTCCAGAAGCAACACCAGAGGAGACTCGACTGAATTCTTGCACTGATATTATTGTCAGTAACAATCCTGGTCAGTACTCCAGATGGATAAAATCTCATCCTATCGATCAGATCATAGGTGACTCCAGTAGAGGAGTTCAGACCAGAAGAGCCTCCAGTAATCAATGCTTATATGTCAGTTTCTTATCACTGATAGAACCAAAGAAGATTGACGAGGCTATGGAAGATCCAAGCTGGGTGATAGTTATGCAAGAAGAGCTTCACCAGTTTGAAAAGAACAAGGTTTGGTACCTGGTCCCTTTCCTAGTTGGAAAAAAAGAAACAATTGGAACCAGATGGGTCTTCAGGAACAAGGTAGATGAAGATGGCCACGTAATCAGAAACAAGGCCAGACTGGTAGCAAAAGGCTACTGCCAGTCAGATGTCGATTTTGACGAATCATTTGCTCCAGTGGCTAGACTTGAAGCGATCAGAATATTTTTAGCATTTGCTGCTCATCAATAGTTCAAGGTCTACCAGATGGACGTGAAAAGTGCATTCTTGAATGGAAAACTTGAAGAAGAAGTTTATGTCAGACAACCACCAGGTTTCGTTGACGAAAAGCATCCACACTGGGTATATCGTCTGGACAAAGAAATCTATGGTCTCAGACAAGCCCCTTGTGCCTGGTATGATACTCTGACTAAACATTTATTGAAAAATGGTTTCAAAAGAGGTGTAATTGACAATACCTTATTTATTCTTCATGAAAAAGGTAATCTGTTGATGGTACAAATTTATGTTGATGATATTATTTTTGGGTCTACTGATGATAAAATGTGCAAGAAATTTTCGAAAATAATGTCGACCGAATATGAAATGAGTTTAATGGGTGAATTAACATATTTTCTTGGACTCCAGATTAAACAGACCAGAGATGGTATTTTTATTAATCAGGAAAATATGTTAGAGATCTTTTAAAGAAATATGATATGAACTCTTCACCATCTAAACCCACTCCAATTTCTGCACCATTAACACTGAACTCAGATCCAGATGGTAAACCAGTGAACACCACTGTCTATCGAGGCATGGTTGGTTCACTGATGTATTTAACTGCTAGTAGACCAGATATTATGTTTTCAACATGTTTATGTGCCAGATATCAGTCTAATCCAAAAGAATCTCATATGCTTGCTGTAAAGCGCATACTGAAGTACCTTAAGGGTGTCCCCAGTTTGGGTCTTTGGTATCCCAAAGGCTCAGACATGGATCTAATGGGTTATTCAGATTCAGATCATGCGGGTTGTAAGATAGACAGGAAATCACTACTGGTGGATGTCATTTCCTTGGTGGCAAACTGGTCAGCTGGACCAGTAAGAAGCAAACTTTAGTTTCATTGTCCACTGCTGAAGCTGAATACGTGTCTGCAGCCAGTTGTTGTGCTCAGATACTCTGGATGAAGAACCAGTTGCTTAATTATGGTATTAAGTATTCAAAGACCCCAATCTTTTGTGATAATACCAGTGCCATTGCTATCTCGAACAATCCAGTCATGCACTCAAAGACAAAGCACATTGATCTCAGGTATCACTTCATTCGTGATAATATTGTGAAAGGCAACATTGAACTCCATTTTATTCCCATTGACAAACAACTCGCTGACATTTTTACTAAACCACTGGATGTTAAAACTTTTGAATATCTTTTGTGATAATACCAGTGCCATTGCTATCTCGAACAATCCAGTCATGCACTCAAAGACAAAGCACATTGATCTCAGGTATCACTTCATTCGTGATAATATTGTGAAAGGCAACATTGAACTCCATTTTATTCCCATTGACAAACAACTCGCTGACATTTTTACTAAACCACTGGATGTTAAAACTTTTGAATATCTTGTTGGTGAGTTGGGAATGTTAAACCCTTAAATCTGGAACCTTGGTATTGAACGCCGTTGTGTACTACTGGGGATCCTTGATTTAAAGATTTATAAATCTATGACTGTTTAGATATCGAACACCATTGTGTACTATCTTTGCATTAATAGATTTCTGGATCAACATTCCAGGGGGATGACTGAAAGATATATTTTTGTCCTTAAAAATGTTAATTTCAGGGGGAATTTATTAATTTATTTTCTCACTGGACAAAAATTTTCCAGAAAATATTACTGGTACTTTGTAAATGTGTCCCTCTCACTGGTAATTAGATAGGTTGAAGTGCATGTTTAAGGTGACTTTTGTTTCCTTGTAAATGTGTCCCTCTCATTTGTCTGTATTAGTTGACGTGCATGTTTGAGGTTACCAGTCTCTTTCAAATGGTTTTCACTGGTACTTTACTGGAGTGTCCCTCCAGTGTACCATCAGTGCATGCTTCACTGGCCTAATCCACCAGTGATACTGGAGTGTCAGTCAACCTCCAGATGTACTGATATGTCAGTCATAATACTTTTTTAATACTTGGTCATTGTGCGTGCCACATATGCAAAATCTTTGAAAAGATATTTCTCTTGATATTTATCTTATTATCCTACGTGGCATGTCATTTTTTTTCAAAGAAATGATGGTATTTTTACCTTGGGAAGACAAAAAGTGCAAGTTGATAATGTTTGTGGGCTGTAAACCGTCACACATTTATGTGTGATGTGATGTATTTAATGCGGATCTCAGAACCCGATCAAAATTATATTTGATAATTTCAAAATTAACCGTTTGAGTTCCACATTCTCTCTCCTATATAATACCCACTTTCACTTTCATTTGCATTTACTTCGAACATATTTACTCCCAAATTCTTCAAATTCCTTCATTTAATTCTTCATTCAATTTCCAATCATAATCCCTCTCTCATATTTATTTCATCAAATCTTCATAAACCCTAATTCTTCAATTTCATCTTCATATCATCAAACTATCAAACAAAATGGCACCAAGACAATCTAATTCACCGAAAAATCTGCTTGCTGCAGAATATGCTCCGGTTGCCAATGTTGTTAAGGCACCCCATATCACCTTAGAGGCAAAGGCCATAAGGATAAACATGAACAATTGGATTGCTAGACTCACTAGCACCACTCATGCTCCCACCTCTCTCATCGGACGACTGAACGCCTTTTTCCTCAGTTGTCCACTTTATGGTGCACTTACTCTTAATCCGGGTAAAATGTATCATGACTATTTATGTGAGTTTTGGTATACTGCTGTATATGTTGAAAGCACTCAATCCATCAACTATACATTGCAACAAGGCACCAGGGCCTTTACACTCACTGCCGATTCTCTAAGAGATATTCTTCACTTGAATTATCTGTCTGAAAATGAGATGGCGATTACTCTCCCGACTGGTCTTAATTTCAGAGATGTGTGCAGATTGATGGGGCACACTGATATACTGGATGAGCATGGCCAGTTATCAAGGAAAGGCACAATCTACATGAGCAAACTGACAGACTCATGGAGATATTTCTTCACTTATCTGGTTGAGTGTTTAGGTGGCAGTTCTGGAGGGTTGGATCAGATTAATCAAATGCAACTCCAGATTGCCTACTGTCTTTGGTTTGGCTACAGAGTAGACTTTGCTCAGATCTTCTTTGATGATCTGGTTGACCATCTAAAGGTGAAAGGTAGAAAACCCCACATTCCTTATATTCGTTTTCTATCACTTGTATTTTTAAGAGCTCTGGGTGCTGAGTATGATTATGATACAAATCATTTCTCTATGAGTGAATATCTGAGGGAATTGAGCTCATTAAAATCAAGAGCTGGTGAGGTTGAAATTCCAGTAAATATGCTCAATCACTTTAGAAATGATGCACTGGAAGATGAGCAGGAAGTGGCTCCAGGTGGAAACCAGGTTGGTGAAGGACCCTCTGGAGTCCAAAATGTTGAAATTGTGCAACCAGTGACCCAGGTAGCTCCTGAAGTTCCGCAGTCTTCAAATGTTACTCGACCCAAAACGGCCAGACGCCTTAGAAAGGCTGGAGTTCAGGTCAATCCAGATAGAGTTGAAATAAGCCATCCAGGTGATGTAATGAATGTAGATGGGTCTCCTATTTTTGAGCAGGAAGAGAATGTTGTACAGGATGTTGTGCAGGAAGAAAATGTACAGGTTGTTGAGCAGGAAACTGGTGAGCAAGATGCTCAGTTTGATTTGAATGTAGAAGTTGGTGATCAGACTGGTGATCAGACAGTTAATGAAATATTTGTTTGGAATGGGGCTGATTCACCCATGTTAGAAGGTAATATTTTTTATACTGACATGAGTTTTCTGGGTGAAGAAGTAGAAAATGTGGTTTCTTCTATTATTACTTCAGTCACCCAACCACTTACTGAAATGCCACCACCACCAGAATCCATTTCAGACAAAATCAACCACCACCAATTGAAACTCCACTTCACTTTCCTGAAACATGTGCGCTGGACTCAACTGTTGTAACATCTGAAGCGTGTACTGAAGGGGTCCAGGCACAAGTACCTTTGGTAACCAGAATGACTTCAACTCTTGATCCTCCCAGTGGTCCCTCCTCTTCTTCTTCAGCCGAGGTCCAAGGCCTTTTAAGTAAGGTGGCGGACCTGGAGAGATCACTCCAGTCTTCATCGCAGGTTGTTTTTAATTTCAAATCTCTTTTCTCGAATAATCTTTCGTCAGAAATGAATCTGTTTGCTGGTAATGAGAAGCTGGTATTTGAGAAGTTGAATGAGCTGGTACTGGCCACAAATAACAATTCTGAAAATATCAAAGTGGCAGTCCAGGGCTTAGAAGCAAAATTGGTACAATCTGTTCAGACTGCAGTAAAAGATGAAGTTGTTCAATCACTGGCAGGTCTGACAGATGAGGTTCAGATTTTGACAACCAGGATAAGTAATTTGGAGAGTAGGCCAACACTTGATCAGAATGTTGTTGTTAGCACCATCAGTGATGAATGTGCTAAAAAATTCAGACATGGTATGTTGAAAGAAATCACTGAAGAGATTTCTGGGTCTGTTCTAAGAACTATTCAAGATGGGTTGTTGCCACAAGTGGTAAAATTGATTGAAAATGAAATGCCAAAACACTTGTCTTCTGAAATTCAAATAATCAAGAAGGAAGTGACTGAACTAAAGTAGACTGTGAATATCACATGTCCAGTGGCTGGAAGAACTTTTGGTGCTACAGACAGATATATGCTTGAACAATTATGGTCTGCCCACAAGTCTCAGACTGGTGGACATTCCAAGGGGGAAAAGTCGTCTGTTCCAGAAGGATTGATGAAGAAAAAGAAAGAAGTTGTTGCAAGTGCAATTGAAAAGGCCTTTGCTACTAAAAGTATCGTGCAACAAGAACAAGTGACTGGTACTGATGCCAGTGCACAAGAAGCACAGAAGGCACTTGGCACTGAAGCCATTGTGCAGGTTGAAGAGGCTACTGGTACTGATGCCAGTGAGCCCCAATTCAAAGCATTCCCAGATATCATAACTACTCAAGAATCAGTAAAAAGAAAGAAACATGTGATATCTGGAGATGAAACTGAAACAGCTGTAGGTTCATCAGAACTTCCTACTACTGATGAAGACACCTCGAAGAGACTGGAGCAAGAATGCATTTTGATAGAAACATTCAAGAAAAATCAAAAGGATGAATTGCTGGCCCACAAAAGGGAGATGGCAACTATGGGGACCCTTGATTCTTACAATGCTGGCAGGTTGGGCATACATATTGATGTCTATAAAAGAATGAAGGAAGACCACAGAATTCATCAATGTCTGGATGCATTGGATGATGTCTACATTCGCTCCAGGTACTCTGAAGACGAACAAACTTATGATGCTGTAACTTATGGTGTCAGTGTAACTGAACTGATAAGACAGAGGACGGAGGAACTGGTGAACCTCCAGAAAAAGATAAGGAAGAATGCTGGTGCTCTGGAGATAGAGTACAGAAAGAAGTTATTTAGAAACAGTTCTAACTGAATTGAATAATTTAAAACCTCAACTTTCAAATTTGCAAAGTGTCCAGCTGGCTCTCAAAGAGTCAGTTTTAAAAGGTGAAGCTCTAGAACTTGAAAAACAAGAGCTTAAAACTGCTTTGGAAAAAGAACAAAAGGTGATCAAATCCTGGATTAGGTCATCTGGTTTAAACTATGATGCTTTTTCAAAAACTGTTGATGCACAACAAACTGCTTACAAATCTGGAGATGTGCACATGGCAGACATCATACCAAAAATCTATAGTTTGCCACCAGATCTTAGGCCAAAAACTCCATATGACCAGCCTAAATCTATTAAAACTGGAGCTGAACAGGATAAAGCTCCAGTTAAAAAGGCAACTGGTGATAAGCCTTTACCTCAAAAGTCCAAGAAGCCCAAGACTCAAAAGACTAAAATCCCTGTTGAACCTAAGTCCAAGGTTCAGCCGCCTACTGAAAAAGACATTTTGTCAGTGTTCTGGACCTTACAAGTCTGAACACTGATATCGAGGAATTGACTTTTTGCCTTTACACACTTTCCAAATAACATTCCACTTGTTCTTTACTAAAGTGCTTACGTGTGTAAAGGTGGTTGGTTAAAATAATAAAGTCATATTGATGTGACTTTATACTTGTACTTAACCAATGCATTTAATGACCTTGTCGGTTTAGCATTAAAGGTGAATTTGTCTAAATACTATCGATCTTAAACAGGGATACTTCACAACTTTAAGTATCTCGATCTAAAAGAGTTATTTGGCAAATATAGATCATTTGTAATTCATAGGTTGTTAGGATACTTACATATTTGTATTATCTTGATTCCGCACAACCTTGTATTTTATTTAACATCATAAATAAAATACACTTTAAAATATTACATTGTGTTCCACCTTTATTTTATTGCTTTTAGTCTTGTATTACTTTGTTTATATACTTGTATTTATAATCAAGTAATACTAGTCCAATCTAGTGCTTATTAGACTTGTTGTATTTTATACCTTGGGTTAAACCATCTAGAGAGTTTGGGACTTCACAAAGTGTAAGAAGATAGGGTTGGGAAAGTGGGTTGGGTCAATGAGTCATGGGTCTAGTCCATGGGTTGACCCGTTAGTATATCTAGTTAAATTAAGTATTTATCTTGTAATGAGCTACATAAATAGTCGGTCAATCGACCAAGTTAATCATATTGCACGTCATTAAATTACAAAACGACTCCAAATTTATTATTAATCATACTTTGCTAGTTAATCATACACAAAGTCAAACAGGTCAAAATCACGGATGTTACACAACACCTCAAAAACCGGAATTTATAAATCCATTGGCAAGTTTTTCATGAATGAAGAGAAAAGTGTAAGTCTTTACTTAATTGTTTCAGCTAGCTTGTTGGTGTGACTATCTCGAATAGGTCGCGTATCAGATTGATAGTTGTTTTACTTTGGATATAAATACCAAAATTTAATTTGTTAAAAATGGGATGAAAGACAACGATCCCTTTTCCTTCTTTGTTATCTTCCAATAAACTAAAACAGGATTGAGATGTTCTTGAAACGACACGTGGCGTAATCCTTAATCGACATGTGTCCTTTTAATTAATTTTTTTTTTATTAAATTAGCTTTTTTAATTGTATATAGATTCAATTTCCTTATTAGACTTAGAATTAAACTCTAACTTTTGGCTTATAAATACAAAACACATTATAACCTTATTTGATTGATCGTTTTCTCATTAATAAAATTTGTCTCTTTTTCTTTCTCAATTTTTCAACTCCTATTACTTATATTACTTATAATAATAAGTTATTAACATGAAGACTCCAAAAATTTGAGTTTACGATCCGAAATCACAAGGCTATTTGCCGTCATCTACTATGCTTACAAGTTCCGATTTTGATGTGATTGTAAAAATTGAAGGTAAATCCAAAACTTTAACTAAACATATATTATATTTATCATTACTCATTACCTTTTATTATAAATTAGCTTCGATCATCGGTTTACTTTAACCACAATTTATTTCATACTCACGAATCATGTATAAGGCATATTTAAATTTCTTTATAATATAATCTATATAGCTACCGTACATCATACGAATATTAGGACTAGTTAAACTATATATATACGTCATTAATTTACAGAACTTCATGCACACGTACAAGACTAGCTAGTCACCCAAATAAAAAAACAAAAAAACTCCTGATAATTCTACGACTCCATACTTAGAGAACTTCATCTACGTACGTGCAAAACCCACATAAATCAATTTAAAAAATAAAAACTCCTCATAATTCTACAAGTCTATCTTAAATAGCCTTGTTCCAAGGCTTTTATCCGATATTTATGTGGCACATAGATAATTAGTAGTACCGTCACATTTTTCGTTTTTTTAAGCTTGAATATATATTTATTGTCTTCATAGATAAATTTAATTTAGTATACTCTTGTCATATTTCATCTTATAGACCTGTAATTAATAAATGCTCAATATAAATATAAGTCTATAAAATCATACATAATTCAACAAATAAAATAATACTATCGGATAAATAAAGAGGTAAAAAATAAAGGATATCAAAAACTTCATCTATGCACCTACAAGACCCAAATAAATTACTATTAATTAAGAAATAAGAAACAAAAACTCTTGATAATTCTTACAACTCCATACTTAGAGAACTTCATATACGCACATACAAGACAAAGTAATTAAAGCCGGTTGTTGACCCTTAATTCTTAAACAATCCAATGTGGCAATTCGATTTGTGTATTAAGTACAAAAGCCTATATATATATATATATACAACTATATACGTACAGTCCTCAACATAATTTCTTTTCATCATCAACGACTCATCTATGGAGAGGAGTAGTCCACACTACGATTTAACCGTTCTTCCAACAACTTCTGTAATTGTTAACTCATCTGAGGTTTCCATTACCATTATAGACGGAGATGAAGCACACCTCCCACCATCATTTTCTATTACTCCTAATCCTCCCTTCAAACTGTAAGTTTTTCAATATATTCCTTCCCCGCGCCATATAATGAATGACCAGCCAGCCAATAGTTTTTTTTATAAAGGAAATGATATTAGTAACATTTAACATTTAAAAATTAAAAAGAAAAAGCTTTGTCTTCCAGGACTTATGAGGCGAGCATTAATTACTTTACTCACATCATTTTTAAATATTTGTCACTATTATGTAACCCAAAATATATACAACAAAATCTTGTGTACTAAATTAAAGCAGGGCAGAGAATTGTATTTATGAATATATGTATATCTCAATTGATGTACGTGACATGTTAATGTTTGTTTCTTATAATTGTCTGTTCTTCCAGGTTTTGTAGTTGTTCAGGATTATCGTATCTTATATATACAGGGGCTCTTGTTGTTATGTTTCCTTCGTTGATAAATTTCATTCAACTCAAATATCAAAACAACAACAAACAGTCCCCTTTCGAAACACATACTATCTTCATAAACACGGCTATCATTGCTTATATTATCGCTATAACAACTTTCGGGCCTTTGTTCTGTTTAAAACCGTACGTAGAAACCTTTGTGAAGAAACAACCTTCGTCGCTCTTATACTACATTTACACAATCTTTACAAGTATATTCTTCTTCACTAGCATTCTCGCACCTTTCTCGCTCGTGCTAGTGTTGCTTATCCCTCATGGCTTTAACTGGATTGGGTATATGATAATACTTATATTATTTGTAACTATAGTTACATGTAACTTTGGCGATTATATAAAGTTACTTTGTAAGAAATTAGATCATCATGTATCCAACTTGCTGCAGAGAAGTGTTCATCAAACAGAAGAGGCATCATTGCATTCATTCCATGGTAATATATCTATTGTGGAGCAGTAAAAAATGCGTCTCGAAATTATGGGGAAATTTCATGACATAATTATAAGTTTTTGTTCGTTAACTTTGTAATAATCGGCATCTTAATTAATTGCTTCAAAATAAATGTTATTTCCAAGATAAAATAAAGCATCAAATCTATATGTTTGGTAGAACGTATTTATACGTACGTTAATTATTTAAAGTTGGATAATGCATGTATACACTTTTATTTAAAAGCAATATCTTAGGACGAACCACCAAATTGATTCAATCTGAATAAATGTATTTATACGTATGTGAAATCTCTGATTGTATCTAATTGAATATTTTGAAGTGAACCGCTGAATTGATTCAATCTGAAAGTATTACACGCCTTCAGAGATTGAACTTATATCCAATTTTTATTTGTTTTGCTATATATCCCCTACAAATTACTTAAGCAAGAATTTCGAGAAATTATATTATTATTACTATATATATTTAAAAAATTTGACGGATATTTCCACCTGTGGTGGTCCTGGGTGAGTTTTCACCTCCATATCTCTAGGTAATAGGGGTTTCTCATCGAGGGGTTTAAATTGGGTATCTATTCGGCGAGGGGTTCTTTAGCGCGGTCCAGGTTAAGATAACGTAAGCTAGAACTCCCGATATTCACGAGTAATTCACACCTTTCGGAAAAAAAACACTTACTTAGCGGGAAGCTAGCACGATACAAACGGATAATGTGCTACAATTCAAAATGAGAATTTAATGCTATACATATTTAGACTAGAAGAGCGAACTTTATAGGGCCGTAGTCTGAAATCCAATTTGAGGTGGGCAAACCAAAATCTGAGATATTAACGAGTTATCCTTACTTTTAAATAAAAAAATTAGACCAGTTTATCCATGATAAAGATGAGAGTTTTGACCGGTTCTTAATCCAAAGAAAGGCGAGTGATTTGAGCTCTTTTTGATCTATGCAATGGCCACCTGTTTGTTGTCGAAATTAAGGTTGTTCTTGGATTTGGTTTGGATCAATGGTAAACACTTTGGTCTTTAGAGACAGAGATCAAGGGTTCAATCCTCATCCCATGCAAAAGCATGAGGTCCTATTCTATCATTTAGGTAGAACCTAGAAGCAACCTCTCTACCTAGGTAGAGGTGCAAATAACGGTTAACCAATTTCGGTTATTAATTTTAATAACCGAAACCGGTTAAATTTTGAAACAATAAAAACCAATTACTGTTAGGTCCAGTTTTGCTGAAAACTGGAGCGTCTCCAGTTGCATCTGGAGACCATTTGATTTGTCCAGAAATATATGAAGTCCAGTGGCCAGTGTACAGTTGATGCCACTGAAGACTTCACTCCAGTTGAAGATCTGACCAAAGAATAAAGACATTCCAGTTGAAGTCGAAGACAACAAGTGGAAGAAAGAGAATGACCATGGCAGCGAAGCCCAGTGGACATTCTACCCAGATCGAAACTGGAGAGCATCAGTTTAAAGCATTTACAAAGCTTTACACTGATTACGAGGAAGACCTTTTTGCTTTATGTACTATTAACCGGACAATAGCAATTGTCTATATTTAAAGTACAAAAGTACATAAAGCAGGTTGGATAAAGTAACTTTATGTCTTACTTTATCAAGCATGTTCATGGAATTAAATGCAATTCCTTAAATGCTCTCAACCATATTTGTACGGCCAAAGTTGACATCTCAATGTCAACTTTTCCTATAAATAAAGGTCTTTGCACATAAATAAAGGTCTTTGCACA
Source organism: Erigeron breviscapus (assembly GCA_034093135.1). Taxonomy (NCBI): domain Eukaryota; kingdom Viridiplantae; phylum Streptophyta; class Magnoliopsida; order Asterales; family Asteraceae; genus Erigeron; species Erigeron breviscapus. The sequence goes on along the minus strand of CM067173.1, from coordinate 95,690,130 downwards.
ACCAAGAAACAACTTTGCATATTCGACATTTGCATATTCTTGGTGAACTTGTGCAATATTCTCTCAATCGCAAAAAAGAACATTTCACAACTTTAAGTGTTTCGATTGTTAAGAGAATTTCCAAGTATAGATCGATTGTATTTCATAGGTTGTTAGGATATTTACATATTTGTATTATCTTGGTTCCGCAACAACCTTGTAATTTATTTAATATTAATAAATAAATTACACTTGAAAAATACATATTGTTTCACCAATTTACTTTACAAGTATTTACTTATTGCATTGTCTTTTACTTATATATCCTTGTCACCTTATAAGTAATCTAACCAAATAAACTGGTATATATACACTGCAACTGGTCGTCTCCAGATTAGTGTGTATATTGCAAAGTACTCTCACCATTGACATAGAGGTGTATTCAGTTAGTACCATCTATTGAGTTGGGACTTATAAGTGGTATCAGAGCAGAAAGACTAATTTATTGTCTAGATCTGCTTAGATGTCTACTACTGAAGGTGAGAATGGTTCTGGTCATGATGAAAATGTTAATAACAATCTACCTGTTCAAAATGTTAATACCAACCCTCCTCCTCCTCCTCCTAATGCCCCTAGCCATGTCCATGTCCACTACTCTAACACTGCTGTTCCCAAATTCGATGGAAACAGTGAGGCCTTTGGGACATGGAAGGCCAGAATGCTTTTGCATTTTGGTGGGATAGAGAGGTATATGTTGAAAATCCTTAAGGATGGACCACATATACCCATGTCTCATGGGGTTAGTCCTTTTCTTAATCCTACTGGATCTAGAAGGGGTACTAGAGAAAAGCCTGAAGACCATTGGTCAGATGAGGATCGTAGACTTGTAGACTTGGACACCAAGCTCAAGAACATGATCCTTGGGGTTGTTCCTGAAGACCTTATTCCAACACTTGTGTTGTTCCCAGTGCCAAGGCAATGTGGGATGAATTGGTCCTTCAGTTTGAAGGAGGTGATGACACCATTGTCACCAGAAAAGTTGCCTTAAACAAGAAGTATGAATCCTTCTTTGCTTTACCCAATGAGAGCCTGACTGGTACTTATACCAGATATACCAGTGTGATTAATCAACTGAGAGGGCTGGGTGTAGAGAAGGATAAGGATATTCTTCTTGAAAAATTTTGTGATATTCTTCCCTCCAAATGGGCTAATATGGTTCTTGTCCTAAGACAAGGTAAGACCCTGCACAGTCACACTCTTGCATCTCTTTATGGAGCCTTCAGATTCACTGAAGATAACAATGCACAAAGACTTGTGGCTGAGCAGGATGCTTTAAACCATGCTCAGAGTTCCAAGGTAGCCAGTCTAACTGATAAACCTTGTGTTGCTTTAATATCTGCAGAGAGTGTCCAGTCACACTCAATGAAGGAGATGTTAAACAGTTTCTTGAACTCTGGCCTGACCACTGAAATCAGTGATGATTGTGATGAAACTGACAATGATGATCTGGTAGCCATGATTGCTAAAACCTTTAACAGGTTTAAGCATAAATCTAATAGATTTAATGGTTCCAACAATGCTTCCAGCTCCAACTCTCTGGACAAGGCCAATCTTACATGCTATAAGTGTGGCAAGAAAGGTCATTTTATGAAGGAATGTAGATCTAGTCAGTCTAACAATCAAACTGGTCCCCCTGTCCCTACTTACAATCGGCCTGATGATAACTATAAAGCTAAATACAAAAATCTTAAGGCCTAGATTGCCCTCTTGTCTCTTGAGAAAGAGCAGAATAAATATATGATGGCAAAAACAACTGACAAGTGAGAGTACTCTGATGACTCATCAGTTGATGATGAAGAGGAAAGGGACATGTGTTTCATGGCCTTGGAAGAACAACAACAACATGTGGTGAAGGATGATGTCATCACTGGAAGATGGGTGGACATCATATTGAAAAAGGTGTGTGATTATGACAATCAAATTGACCCTGAACTGAAACTGGACCTTGCTGAATCACTTAATAGTGATTTGATTTTTGTGGAACTGTTAGAACTGACAGTGAAAGATATTTAGAAACAGTTCTAACTGAATTGAATAATTTAAAACCTCAACTTTCAAATTTGCAAAGTGTCCAGTTGGCTCTCAAAGAGTCAGTTTTAAAAGGTGAAGCTCTAGAACTTGAAAAACAAGAGCTTAAAACTGCTTTGGAAAAAGAACAAAAGGTGATAAAATCCTGGATTAGGTCATCTGGTTTAAACTATGATGCTTTTTCAAAAACTGTTGATGCACAACAAACTGCTTACAAATCTGGAGATGTGCACATGGCAGACATCATACCAGAAATCTATAGTTTGCCACCAGATCTTAGGCCAAAAACTCCATATGACCAGCCTAAATCTATTAAAACTGAACCTGTTGAGACCACCCCTGATGAGGTTAAAACTGGAGCTGAACAGGATAAAGCTCCAGTTAAAAAGGCAACTGGTGATAAGCCTTTACCTCAAAAGTCCAAGAAGCCCAAGACTCAAAAGACTAAAATCCCTGTTGAACCTAAGTCCAAGGTTCAGCCGCCTACTGAAAAAGACATTTTGTTCAAACTGGAGAGTCATTTTCAACAGTTGTCCTGGCAGGTTCAAAGTTGTACTGCCAGAATTAAAAATCTGGAAGGATCCTCGTCTTCTCCAGTTGCTCAACAAAATGCACCCCCTTTGAAACAAAAACAGAAACAAAATGCTCAATCTGGAGCAAAATCTTAAAAGAAAAAGGGAAGAATCCTCTCAAACCAATCATTTTTACTCCTGAAACTGGAACCGACAAAAAGGCTCTAGTTCCAGTCTCCAGTTCAACACCACCAGAATCAACTGTGACTTCCCAGGGAGAGTCCAGTGAACCCATCAAGAAAAGATGGGTTCACAAAAAGAACTAATGATTTTTGTGGTTGTGCAGGGCGATCGAAAGAAGAATATCTGGTATCTGGACAGCGCAGCTGGCCAGACTATGACCGGATGTAAGCCCCTGCTGGAAGAGTTCACTGTCCAAGATGGACCGGCAGTGACGTTTGGTAATGATGAGAATGGAAAGACTGAAGGATATGGTGTAATCAATAATGGACAAGTCCAGTTCACCAGAGTTGCATTTGTGAATGGTTTGAAATATAACTTGATCAGTGTCAGTCAACTGTGTGATGATGGATACAAGGTATTGTTCGATATTGCTCAAGGCACCATATTTAACAAGGATTGGAAAGTGGTGATGATTGCACCAAGAAAGGGAAATGTGTACATCATGGATATGGAACCAGCTCCAAAAGAGTAGTGCTTCTATACCAAGGTAGATGAGGACACCAACTGGTTGTGGCACAAAAGGCTATCCCATCTTAATTTCAAAAACATCAACAAGTTGTCTAGAAAACAACTGGCTGATGGGATACCTCCTGTTTCCTTTAAAAAGGAAAAGCCATGTCCAGGGTGTGAGATGGGCAAGCAGAAAAGGGCCAGTTTCAAGACAAGGCAAAACTTTAACATCACTGAACCTCTTCACATGCTTCATATGGATCTCTTTGGTCCAGTGAATGTTCAAACTAGAGCTGGAAAGAAGTATACTCTAGTTGTGGTTGATGAATTCACCAGATATTGTTGGGTGGTATTCCTCAGATCAAAAAGTGATGCAGCTGCTGTAATCATCTCACTCATCAAGAGTATTGAGCTCAAATACACTCGAAAAGTTTGTCAATTGAGAAGTGATAATGGAACAGAATTTCAGAACAAGACTCTTGAATCCTTCTGTACTGACACTGGCATCTCTCAAAACTTCTCATCAGGACACTCTCCAGAGCAAAATAGAGTTGTGGAAAGAAAGAATCGTACACTGATAGAAGCTGCCAGAAGTATGCTATCTGAATCTGGTCTTCCCACCAGTTTTTGGGTTGAAGCAGTGGCAACTGCATGCCACACCCAAAACAGGTCAGTTTATGTCAAAAGACATAGGAAGACTGCCTATGAAGTGCTAAGGAATCGAAAACCAAATATTGGATATTTCCATGTATTTGGTTGTCCAGTTTATATTCTAAATGATTCCAGTCAGCTTGGAAAATTCGATGCAAAAGCTGATGAAGGTGTGTTTCTAGGCTATTCAGATATTCGAAAAGCCTTTAGAGTTTATAATTATAGACTCCAAAAGGTTCGTGAGTCAATTCATGTCACATTTGATGAATCAAATGATGCAATTAACAAAAGACCAAGTCTTGATATCTCTCCACTCATTCCATTAAGTTTTGGTGAAACTGACCAAGTTCATCAGTCAGATACTTCACCAGAGAATGTTTCCAGTCACACTGACGTGGAACCTATTCAAATGAAGAAATCCTCCAGTGACACTCCATTTTATCCTTCAATAAGTTTTAAATTACCACAAAAACTTACAATTGGATCTGATGTACGTGTCCCTCCAATATTAGCACCAGTTCAAACTCCTCCAACTTCTCCAGTTCTTCAAGAAATGCCTTTAACTGAAGAATTCCATGATGCAAATCGTGACCTCATTGATTCTGATGGGGATGTTGAAGTAGTTTGGGCTAATCCTCCTCCAGAAGCTACAACAACTGAAGAGGTTCCTCAGGTGACTTGCACTGATATTGTTGTCAGAAATCCTGGTCAATACTCTAAGTGGACCAAAGCGCATCCAATTGATCAGATCATTGGAGAGTCCAGTAGAGGGGTTCAAACCAGAAGAGCCACCAGTGAACAATGCTTAAATGTCACCTTCTTATCACTGATTGAACCAAAGAATATTGACGAGGCTATGGTAGACCCAAGTTGGGTAGAAGCAATGCAAGAAGAGCTTATCCAGTTCGAAAGGAACAATGTTTGGGAACTTGTTCCTTGTCCACCAGGGTTGAAGAAAGAACCCATTGGTACAAGATGGGTCTACCGAAACAAGATGGATGAAGATGGTAATGTTGTAAGAAACAAAGCCAGATTGGTTGCACAGGGTTATTATCAAACAGGGGGTATTGACTTTGATGAGACTTTTGCTCCAGTTGCTAGACTTGAAGCCATCAGAATTTTCTTGAAGGAACACTGGAAGAAGAAGCGTATGTTTAGCAGACTCCAGGCTTCATTGATGAGAAGCATCCTCACTGGGTATATAGACTGAACAAAGCCTCGTATGGTCTAAGACAAGCCCCAAGAGCCTGGTATGACATTTTAACTAAACATCTTCTCAAAAATGGCTTTAAAAGAGGTGCAATAGATAATACCTTGTTCATCTTGAAAGAAAAAGGTAGTATCTTACTGGTACAAATTTATGTTGATGATATTATATTTGGGTTAACTGATGATGCAATGTGTAAAAGGTTTTCTAAAATCATGTCATCTGAGTATGAAATGAGTTTAATGGGTGAATTAACATTTTTCTTGGGTCTTCAGATTAAACAAACTGAAAATGGCATTTTCATAAACCAAGAAAAATATGGCAAAGATTTGTTAAGAAAATACAAATATGATTCAATACCTTCTAAAACCACACCAATTGCAGCACCTTTAAATTTGGACTCTGACCCAACTGGCAAACCAGTGAACACCACTGAATATCGTGGTATGGTTGGTTCACTGATGTACTTAACTGCCAGTCGACCAGATATAATGTTTGCAACATGTCTATGTGCCAGATTTCAGGCTAACCCAAAAGAATCACATTTGCATGCTGTTAAGCGCATCTTCAGATACCTGAAAGGGTGTCCTAGCCTTGGTCTTTGGTATCCCAAAGGCTCAGGGTTAGATCTAATGGGTTATTCAGATTCAGATCATGCAGGTTGTAAGATAGATAGAAAGTCAACAACTGGAGGTTGTCATTTCCTTGAAGGAAAACTGGTGAGTTGGACCAGCAAGAAGCAGACGTCAGTCTCTATGTCCACTGCTGAGGTAGAGTACATTTCTGCGGCCAGTTGTTGTGCCCAGATTCTCTGGATCAAGAACCAATTTATTAGATTATGATCTAAAATACAAAAGAACACCAATCTTTTGTGACAACACCAGTGCAATTGCTATATCTCACAACCCGGTGATGCACTCTAAAACAAAGCATATTGACATCAGGTATCATTTTATTCGTGATCATGTTATGAAAGGAGATACTGAAATTCATTTCAACCCCACTGACAAACAGCTCGCTGATGTTTTTACAAAACCTCTTGATGAGAAAACTTTTAAACATCTCATCAGTGAACCGGGAATGTTAAATCCTTGAAACTGGAGACTTTGTTATGAACGCGTCAGTGACACTGATGAAGTTCTCCAGTTGAGGAGATCCATATAATCTTTGCTCGCCAGGCTATCGAACGCCTTTGTGATACTATCTTGGCACTAATTGATTTATGGATCATCATTCTAGGGGGAAGACTCAAAATATTTTTCTGACTAAAATTCATTTTGTTTGAAAAATAGTAACTGGAGAATTCTCCAGTTGAAACTGGCACTAGACTAATCCTCCAGTGTACATGTTTGGTCTTGTCTTAAAACTGGTGGTCAACCAGATTTCATAACGTTGTAAAATACTTGGTCAATGTTTGTGACACGTGAAGGTACTCAAGTGTTTTAATCCACTCACAACTGTCACACGACGTGTCAAAGATATTTTTGTAAGAAGATACACTTTTTATGGGGATTGTAAAAAGATAGTGGGCAAGTTGGAAGTTAAGCCGTCGTAGTATTTAATGCTGACACGGTGAATTAAATTTATTTTCAAAATTCAAATTTCATTTTTATCAAAACATCTAATCAATTTGTATTTTGAGAATTAAATATTCATGGTATTTGCCTTTTGGGATTCTATTCCATTATAAATACCCCTTATTTACTCCGATCCTATTTACTTCTTTTCACATTCCTTCATTTACTTCCAATCATCAAATATTGCTTCCATTCTCTCTCTGCTCAATAAATCAAAAAGCCTAATTCCTAAACACTCTTCAATTTCAATTTCAACTTGTAGAAAAATGGCTCCTAAATCATCCAGAAGTAGAGATGTAAATCTACTTACTATCCCATATGTTCCCCCACCAGGTGTCACATAGGCATCTGGTGCCCCATCAAATCCTGCCCTCATAAAATTAAATCCCAATAATTCAATGGCAAGTTTGATGGGATCCCAAGGCTCTGATACTCTTATTGGGAGAATCCAAAAGTTTTTGAGAGATTCTCCAATTGGTGTTTCCTTCTCTGCAAACCCACGCAAGATGTATCATGACTACTTGTATGAGTTTTGGTACACTGCTTCTCTTTCTCCAGACTATTCTTCCATTTCCTTCACATTAAAATGTGGAACGGTCCAGTATACCCTTTCAGCAGAAACCCTGAGGGATGCCATTTCCCTCAACTATTGGTTACCTGGGGAGAATCCAACAGTTATCACCCCAAATATTAGTTTCAAGCAAGTTCTCCTTGATATGGGACACAAGGAGTGCCTTGAAAATGGGGTTCTCAAAACAAAGGGACCCATGACAATGAAAATCCTAACACCATCATGGAAATATTTCTTTATCCATCTGGTGGAAAGCATGGGTGGGAGTTCTGGTGGCCTTGACCAGATAAACTCCTCACAAGCAGAGATGGCTTACTGCTTGTGGAATGGACTCAGAGTAGACTTTGTTGATATCCTGTATAGAAGCCTTGTACAAAAGCTGAAGGGCACCAGGGGACTTTGCATCCCCTTCTCCAGGTATTTGTCTCTCTATTTCAAACTGATTCTACGCAGTGATGAATACAAAAACACATAATCACTGTACACTGTCCCAGAACTGTTAAGGAATCTTGACTCCTTAGTATCTGAACCTGGGGAGGTTGAGATTCCTCAAAGAATGTTGCTGGCATTCAATAAAACTGATGCATCAATACCAGATGAGTCGGAAAGGCAACTGGGCGGGCCTCAAAACAATGAGGGACCCACCAGTTCGTCCTCTGGAAATATGACAGTTGTTGGGCCTGAACAACAGTCTAACCCCGCCAGTTCCAGTGTATCAGCTCCTACAGATACAACTGGAGGACTCCAAACAGGTCCCCCAGTTTCCCCAACGGCTCCAAGATCCAAACGTTCTAGGACAAGGTTAGTACGAGCCACTAACATTAGTACCTAAGCCAACCCTTCAGTATCCTCCCAACAGGATGCTGGAGAAAGTCAAAGGGATATACTGCAAGCAACCATTTCTGAAATTTCTGTAGGAGGAAGTGGTGAAGAGATAATTGGGTCAGGCCAACCCAGAGTAGAGTTAGAGTCTGCACAATTAAGTGTCGATGGCCAAACTTCTAACACTGCTATTACACGAACTGATGACGTCTCTGTCCAGTCACAACTGGAGACTAAGGTTCCAAACTCTTCGACCAATGAAGTTATGATTGAGGATAGAGCAATTGTAACTGAGGCAACCCAGTGACCTCTATTCCTGGCAATGATGTCACCACGACTGAGCTAACAACTGATGCAACAATTCAGGAAACTGAAGAAGTTAATCAGGAGCCTGGACAACTGGTTCAGCCACCTGAGACATTCATGGATCTGGACATGGATGTTAATGAAGGTGAAATCCAGATAGAGTCTTTGGACTCTGAAGGAACTGCTTCAGATAATGAGATTCTTGATTCTTTTGTACAAGATCAAGACCCTTCATCTCTTATCTCGCCTCCAGATGATTTAGTTTCAATTTTACCATCTTTACAAAGAATACCACATACATCTCCACCATCACTATCATCTCCATTTGTGTCTAGAAATAGACACATGCCACCACCACCGCCGCCGTTGGACACACCTGAGCATTCTCAGCATGTTCAACACATTGATCTCTCTCTCCGTCCTTTCTCTTTCCCAACTCCTGGTTCTATTTTTTTCTCTACTGACCAGTCAACTGTTGAGGCTTCCTTTAATGTGCCTCCTCTAGTTGCTCCAGTGGTACCTGCTGCTGGTTCAGTGACACCTTTCCCTCAGTCACTGGACACTCAATTTGTCTCATTCTCAGCCAACATCCAAAACCTTATCAAACGGGTGGAGGATGTTCATAAGACAATTGAGAAAAATGCCTAGTTTATCTCCAGGTACAACAAAGACAACCTGACAAACCAAAAAGTTGTGGACCTGGGGATAAACAAGTTCGCCACAAATGAAGACTTGGTATTTAAAAAGCTCAATGAGTTGGTCACTGGCTGTAACAATCTGTCCAGTTCTCTAAAGGAAGCCTTTGACCTAAGTCAGTCACAAGTTACAACATCTATCTCCAACTTGCTGGGCACCACTGTCAGATCATCAAAAGTTGAGTTGAAAGAGATAGAAAGACAGGTCAAGGAACTTGTTGAAAGACCTGCTCTTAATGTGACAGAGCTTGGGCAGCAGTTGGCAACTTCAGTTGGGCAAAAGATAAAAGATACCTTGGCTGCCAGAGAATAAGAATTGGTTAAAAAGGTGATGTCTGAGATCACCAAGATTGATCTTCCTCAGGTTGATCTGGCCCCACTCACTAATGAAATCAACCAGTTGAGAGGTAGTATTAATGCTTTGAACACCCAAGTATCTGAACATTCAAAATCCAATGATAAATTAGCCACTGAAGTTGCAAAACAGAAGGAAAAGGAAGTGGTGCAAGAGAAGGAAGTTGTAAATGTTGGTCTCTCTCCAGATGATACTTTATATGCCTTATTTTATACTCATTTCCCACGATGTACTTAGTTGTTTTTAGATGCTTTTCGAGGCGTTTTCGTATACATTTGGTGCGTTTATGGTATTTGTTAGTGTTTCAGGATATTAACAGGTACTTGAGCATAAGTCTGGAGAAAATGACATTTTTGAGGCGAAGTAAGTGCTTACGGAAGGTTTACAAGACCCGAAGCTGCATTTGGAGTCTGGTCAAGGAAAGTCAAATGGTTCAGAAACAGACTGCGACGCAGTGTATTAGCTGCGCCGCAACACAGCTGCATCAGAATTAAGTTGCGCCGCAGTGTATTGGACTGCGACGCAGTCGGTTCCAGTTCGTTCCAGGACGTGGTCAATATAAGTCAAAAACTCAAGAGGTCAAAGTTCCACTGCGACGCAGTGGTCAAGCTACGCCGCAGTTGAGACGGATTTTGAGATATTTTTTTAGGATAAGTATATAAAGCTTGCATATACATTCAAAAACCCTATCTTAGACTTTCCAGCCGATTTTAGCATCTTTTTAAGGGGTTTTTCATCAGATTAATCATCTTGGAAGATCGAAGAATACGATTGGATCATTTACGTTATTTGCTATCAATTCCTTGTATTTGGTAACAATGAATTCTTCTATTATGAATTGTTATTTCGTTTCAATAATGAGTAGCTAATCACGTTATCATCCATCTTGATGAAGTGAGACAATATGTAAGGATTGCACAATTTTAATAATTCAATGTTGATTTCATTTAACGTTATATCGTGATCTTAGCGTCTTTATTCCTTTTAATTTATCTTGAATTGATTGGTGGTGTATGTGTGTCTTTAATGGTAATTATTGATTACATATATGTCATTTTGATTGTTTGGGTACAAACGATTGGGCCTATGACGGGTACGGTAGATAATCGTTCAATGGTAATAGGAATTTATGTGTTAACGGTTGGGTACAATCGGTAGATATAATTGTTATCATAATAACCAAAACCATTGTTTGATTAGGGAAGTTATAAAAGATGTCTAGGGGTACCGGTCTTTCTAATGAAACTAGTTTAAGCAAGAGAGTCAAATATTGTCATTAACTTGACGGGTACGGGGTTGGTGCTTTGTTTGAGTCTCGGTTATTTATTCAACTTAATTTGGATTCGAAATTCATTTATGTGCAATCTAAACATGTTGATGAGCGTATTCGAGATGGATGCCTTTCTAAATTATTGTTTTCAATCACAAACTCTCTTTTCAATTAATCCTTCGGGATTACTAACTGATTTTACTAACTGCAAAGTGACAATTCGGTCACAAAACCCCCCTCTTTATTGAACTGCTTTATTTTAACAGTTACTGTACTTAAGTTGTTAGGTCGAAAATCGACCAAGTATAATTTGTTCAGAAATAGCTGAAGCTCAGTGAAGAATACTTGTATAGAATTCTGAGGTCGCTCAGAATTAGTTCACTGAAGATTCACTTTAGTTCAGATCAACGTATCAGAATACCGTTCAGAATGAAGTCAAATACTGAAGTCTGAATAAAGAGAATCAGCTCAGATGTGGAGCTCAGAAGCTGATTCTACCTGATCGAAGACTGAAGCATCTCAGTGTAAAAGTACTTACACACTTTTACACTGATTACGAGGAAGACTTTTCACTTTACATTTCTTTACCCGGTTAATAGATTTAACTATTAATAAAGGTACAAAGTAAAGTAAAGGTTGGGAATAAGGTTTGTTAAGTCACATCAATTGACTTACATACTTAAACCTTAAAAGTACGCATGTAAGGAATTAGTTTTAATTCCTTAAATGCTCCCAACCATATTTGTACGATCTGGTCCACGTCATCATGGACTTAGGTCTATAAATATAAGTCTTCTCACAACTTGCAAATTGCTTGAAACCTTTGCATTGCAACTTGTGAGATATACTCTAAGTAATCCTTACGAGTATTTCCAAGTCATTAGATCACTTGTATTTCTAGGTTGTTTAGATATTTACACTTGGGTGTTTATCTTTGTTCCGCAACAACCTTTGTATTTGTTTATATATCAATAAATCAAATACCTTGAAAAATACAGCGTGTCTCAATGCTACATACTTGATCTATACATATTATTTATATAGTTTCAGCCCTTATTGTTTCTTGCATTTACTTTCAGTACCTTTATCGTATTGTTCATCCATATCTGGATTGTATTCTGAACTGGTCATCTTCCAGTCAGACATACTTGCCAGTCGGGTTATAATCATCTACATTTGGGACTTACAATTGGTATCAGAGCAGCAAGGTTGAATTATATTAATTCATTAACCTTTGATCTGCAAAGATGGTTGACCAAATGTTCAATACAGGCCCTGACCCTAATGCTAATGCTAATGCTAATGCAAATGCAAATGCTACTACTCTCAACAACAATATACCATCGCTAATGCTAATGCTAATGCTAATGCTAATGCTAATGCTAATGCTAATGCTAATGCTAATGCTAATGCTAATGCTAATGCTAATGCTAATGCTAATGCTAATGCTAATGCTAATGCTAATGCTAATGCTAATGCTAATGCTAATGCTAATGCTAATGCTAATGCTAATGCTAATGCTAATGCTAATGCTAATGCTAATGCTAATGCTAATGCTAATGCTAATGCTAATGCTAATGCTAATGCTAATGCTAATGCTAATGCTAATGCTAATGCTAATGCTAATGCTAATGCTAATGCTAATGCTAATGCTAATGCTAATGCTAATGCTAATGCTAATGCTAATGCTAATGCTAATGCTAATGCTAATGCTAATGCTAATGCTAATGCTAATGCTAATGCTAATGCTAATGCTAATGCTAATGCTAATGCTAATGCTAATGCTAATGCTAATGCTAATGCTAATGCTAATGCTAATGCTAATGCTAATGCTAATGCTAATGCTAATGCTAATGCTAATGCTAATGCTAATGCTAATGCTAATGCTAATGCTAATGCTAATGCTAATGCTAATGCTAATGCTAATGCTAATGCTAATGCTAATGCTAATGCTAATGCTAATGCTAATGCTAATGCTAATGCTAATGCTAATGCTAATGCTAATGCTAATGCTAATGCTAATGCTAATGCTAATGCTAATGCTAATGCTAATGCTAATGCTAATGCTAATGCTAATGCTAATGCTAATGCTAATGCTAATGCTAATGCTAATGCTAATGCTAATGCTAATGCTAATGCTAATGCTAATGCTAATGCTAATGCTAATGCTAATGCTAATGCTAATGCTAATGCTAATGCTAATGCTAATGCTAATGCTAATGCTAATGCTAATGCTAATGCTAATGCTAATGCTAATGCTAATGCTAATGCTAATGCTAATGCTAATGCTAATGCTAATGCTAATGCTAATGCTAATGCTAATGCTAATGCTAATGCTAATGCTAATGCTAATGCTAATGCTAATGCTAATGCTAATGCTAATGCTAATGCTAATGCTAATGCTAATGCTAATGCTAATGCTAATGCTAATGCTAATGCTAATGCTAATGCTAATGCTAATGCTAATGCTAATGCTAATGCTAATGCTAATGCTAATGCTAATGCTAATGCTAATGCTAATGCTAATGCTAATGCTAATGCTAATGCTAATGCTAATGCTAATGCTAATGCTAATGCTAATGCTAATGCTAATGCTAATGCTAATGCTAATGCTAATGCTAATGCTAATGCTAATGCTAATGCTAATGCTAATGCTAATGCTAATGCTAATGCTAATGCTAATGCTAATGCTAATGCTAATGCTAATGCTAATGCTAATGCTAATGCTAATGCTAATGCTAATGCTAATGCTAATGCTAATGCTAATGCTAATGCTAATGCTAATGCTAATGCTAATGCTAATGCTAATGCTAATGCTAATGCTAATGCTAATGCTAATGCTAATGCTAATGCTAATGCTAATGCTAATGCTAATGCTAATGCTAATGCTAATGCTAATGCTAATGCTAATGCTAATGCTAATGCTAATGCTAATGCTAATGCTAATGCTAATGCTAATGCTAATGCTAATGCTAATGCTAATGCTAATGCTAATGCTAATGCTAATGCTAATGCTAATGCTAATGCTAATGCTAATGCTAATGCTAATGCTAATGCTAATGCTAATGCTAATGCTAATGCTAATGCTAATGCTAATGCTAATGCTAATGCTAATGCTAATGCTAATGCTAATGCTAATGCTAATGCTAATGCTAATGCTAATGCTAATGCTAATGCTAATGCTAATGCTAATGCTAATGCTAATGCTAATGCTAATGCTAATGCTAATGCTAATGCTAATGCTAATGCTAATGCTAATGCTAATGCTAATGCTAATGCTAATGCTAATGCTAATGCTAATGCTAATGCTAATGCTAATGCTAATGCTAATGCTAATGCTAATGCTAATGCTAATGCTAATGCTAATGCTAATGCTAATGCTAATGCTAATGCTAATGCTAATGCTAATGCTAATGCTAATGCTAATGCTAATGCTAATGCTAATGCTAATGCTAATGCTAATGCTAATGCTAATGCTAATGCTAATGCTAATGCTAATGCTAATGCTAATGCTAATGCTAATGCTAATGCTAATGCTAATGCTAATGCTAATGCTAATGCTAATGCTAATGCTAATGCTAATGCTAATGCTAATGCTAATGCTAATGCTAATGCTAATGCTAATGCTAATGCTAATGCTAATGCTAATGCTAATGCTAATGCTAATGCTAATGCTAATGCTAATGCTAATGCTAATGCTAATGCTAATGCTAATGCTAATGCTAATGCTAATGCTAATGCTAATGCTAATGCTAATGCTAATGCTAATGCTAATGCTAATGCTAATGCTAATGCTAATGCTAATGCTAATGCTAATGCTAATGCTAATGCTAATGCTAATGCTAATGCTAATGCTAATGCTAATGCTAATGCTAATGCTAATGCTAATGCTAATGCTAATGCTAATGCTAACTTTAACACAAACATACATCAGATTCACTAATCTGGTAAATCAATTGAAAGCCCTGGGTGTAACTAAAGACAAAGAAATTTTGTTGGAAAAGTTTTGTGATATCTTACCTTCTAAATGGGAAAACTTGATCTTGGTTTTAAGACAAGGAAAAACCTTGCACAGTCACACTCTTGCTTCCCTATATGGAGCCTTCAGGTACACTGAAGAGAACAAAGCTGAGAGAGTTGTGGCTGAGCAAGATGCCAAAAATAATGCCTCTACCAGTTCAGTCATGGTCCATAATTCTGAACCACATGGGACTGCCCTACTATCTTCTGAGAGTGATCATTCTGACTCGATGAAGAAGATGGTCTCTGAAATGTTAAAAACTGGTATTTCTGGTGATGTAACTCATAGTTGTGATGAGGATGACAATAATGATCTGGTTGCCACGCTGGCTAAAACGTTCAATCGTTTTAAGGCCAAATCTAATCGATCTGGCAAACCATTTGCTTCCAGCGCTTCTATTGACAAGTCCAATCTTGAATGCTTTAAGTGTGGCAAGAAAGGACATTTCATGAAGGAATGCAGATCTAGTCAGCCTTCATCATCACAATCTGCCCCTAATCATTCTATTTTTTAGAAACCTGATGACAGCTATAAGGCTAAGTACAAGAAGCTGAAAGCCCAAATAGCTCTCATGGCTCAAAACAACTCAAGCAATAACAGTTATATGATTGCCAAGACTGAAAAATGGGAAGAATCTGATGAATCATCTGATGCTGATGATGAAGAAGTTAGTGATATGTGTTTCATGGCACATGAAGATCAAGGTTACTTGGTCAAGTCTGATGTTGAATCTGGTCGATGGGTGGATATAGTCATGAAAAAGGTTAGTGACTTTGGTTTTGAAAGTGATGAGGGACAAAAACTGGACCTTTTGGTTCTTTTAGAGGCTGACATTTCATTTGTCAAAACTGTGCGTTCAGAAAGCTTAAAAATGTTTGAAAATAATACTTCTGAACTGAACGCCAGTCAGGCCAGACTAAAAGAACTGAAAGATGTTCATTTGGCTTTAAAAAGTTATCAGTCTATGGTTGCCACTTTAGAGTTGGAACAGAAGAACTGAAAACCATCCTTGAAAAAGAAAAAGCAATAATTAAATCTTGGATGAAAGCACCAAGGCCAGATGTTGCAATTAAAAATACTTTTGCGAATCAAAGAACAGCATATGAATCTGGTGATCTTCACATGGCATCTATAATCACTGATTTAGATGCACTTCCAAAGGAAATGAAACCTGAAATTATTTTTCCTAAAGTTGGCAAACAGAAAACTGTGCATGATAAGGCTCGGGAACAATCTGAGGGTAAATCTGAAATAGCTCAGACAACTGTCTCAGAAAAGAAGGCTAAAACCAAAAAGCCCTCCCCTCAGACTTCATCTAAGGTTCCAAAAGGCCAAAAGAAGAAGAAAATTATCTCCCCCACTGAGCCCTCTACCTCAGATTCAGGTAAGGCTCAGGTGTCTAATGAAGAATCTATTTTGCTAAGGTTAGAGAGTCAATTTCAGTTATTGGCTAGACAAGTGCAGAGTTGTAATGCACGTTTAAAAAATGTTGAAACCACTCCTCTTCAACCTAAGCAAAATGCAAAACCTTTTTCTAAACAAATCAAGCAAAAATCTGAGAAGAAAAAGGTTGAAAACCCCATCAAACCAACTGTTTTTGTGTCATCTGAGATTATGACTGAGATCCCCTTTGATCCTTTAGTTCCTTATAAACCAAAGAAATCTGAGACTGCTAAGGGAGAGTCTAGTGAACCCATCACCAGATGGGTTCCCAAAAAGAACTAA
The DNA here is from genome assembly GCA_034093135.1 of Erigeron breviscapus. Lineage (NCBI taxonomy): Eukaryota > Viridiplantae > Streptophyta > Magnoliopsida > Asterales > Asteraceae > Erigeron > Erigeron breviscapus. The sequence goes on along the minus strand of CM067173.1, from coordinate 95,673,658 downwards.
TCTTTGTGTTTGTGCAGGGAGACCGAAAGAAGAATATATAGTATCTTGACAGCGCTGCTGGCAGAACCATGACTGGTTATCAGACTGTGCTAGAGGAATATAGGGTGCAAGAGGGGCCCTCAATAACATTTGGAAATGATGAAAATGGAAAAACTGAGGGTTACGGTGTTGTGAATAATGGACAAGTCAAATTCACACGTGTTGCATATGTGAACGGTTTGAAATATAATCTGATCAGTGTCAGCCAACTGTGTGATGATGGCTTCAAGGTATTATTTGATATTTCACAAGGCACCATATTCAACAGGGATGGAAAGGTAGTTTTGATTGCACCAAGAAAAGGAAACATTTATATCATTGATATGAATAGTTCACCCACTGAACAATGTTTCTACACAAAGGCAGATGAAGACACAAACTGGCTGTGGCACAAGAGAGTATCCCATCTGAACTTCAAGAATATTAATAAGTTGTCAAGAAAACAACTTGTTGATGGGATACCCTCAATGTCTTTCAATAAAGACAAGCCATGTCCAGGTTGTGAAATGGGTAAGCTGAAAAGAGCTTCATTCAAAACAAAGCAAAGTTTCAGTATAACTGAACCTCTTCACATGCTTCACATGGACCTCTTTGGACCAGTGAATGTTCAGACAAGAGCAGGAAAGAAGTATACCTTTGTTATCGTTGATGAATATTCAAGATATTGCTGGGTAATTTTCCTCAGATCCAAGAGTGAAGCTGCTGCTGAAATCATTGCTCTCATCAAACAAATTGAACTCAAGTATAAGCGAAAAGTTTGTCAGCTCAGAAGTGACAATGGCACTGAATTCAGAAATGCCACCCTGGAGTCCTTCTGCACTGAAACTGGCATATCTCAGAACTTCTCATCAGCCCACACACCAGAGCAGAATGGTGTAGTAGAAAGAAAGAATCGTACGCTGATTGAAGCTGCTAGAAGTATGCTAAATGAATCTGGTCTTTCAAAGAATTTCTAGGCTGAAGATGTTGCAACTGCTTGCTACACTCAGAACAGATCTGTCTATGTCAAAAGACACAAGAAGACAGCCTATGAAGTACTCAAAAATAGAAAGCCCAATATTGGATACTTCCATGTATTTGGATGTCCAGTATACATTCTGAATGATTCCAGCCAGCTTGGAAAATTTAATGCAAAAGCTGATGAAGGGTACTTCCTAGGATATTCATCAAATCGCAAAGCCTTTAGAGTCTTTAACAAGAGACTTGAAAAGGTTGATGAGTCAATTCATGTTACCTTTGATGAATCTTATTCTGCAATCTTTAAGAATTCCACTCCTGTACCACCCTCAGAAAGTCCAATAAGTTTTGGTGATTCTGATCCCATAGTCCAATCTGATCAGTCACCTGAACCTGTTTCTGAACATCTCAGTTCAGAACCAATAATAAGCAAGTCAAGCAACATTCCATTCTATCCTCCAGTCAATTTTAAACTACCTTCTGAACTGACTATTGGATCATATGTTCATGCTGCTACACCTCTGATATCAGGCTCCACTGAATTACCCCAATCTGAACAGTTTCATGATGCAAATCATGATCTGCAGGAGGAAGATGATGAGACTGAGGTAGTCTTTTCTGAAGCACCTCCTAAAGTATCTCAGAGGAGTTCTTGCACTGATATCATAGTTCATCCTGGTCAATACACTAAATGGACAAAAGCACATCCAATCGAGCAAATCATTGGGGATTCCACTAGTGGGGTTCAGACCAGAAGAGCCACAAGCGATCAATGCTTAAGTGTCAGCTTCTTATCACTAATAGAACCGAAGAAGATTGACGAGGCTATGAAAGACCCTAGCTGGATTGAAGCCATGCAAGATGAACTTAACCAGTTTAAAAGGAACAATGTTTGGGAACTTGTTCCTTGTCCTGGTAATTTAAAGAAAGAACCAATTGGGACAAGATGGGTTTTCAGAAACAAAATGGACGAAGATGGTCACGTGATTCGAAACAAGGCAAGACTTGTTGCAAAGGGTTACTCTCAAGAAGAAGGAGTAGACTTTGATGAAACTTTTGCACCAGTTGCTAGACTAGAAGCTATCAGAATTTTCTTAGCTTTTGCAGCTCATCATGAGTTCAAAGTCTATCAGATGGATGTTAAAAGTGCATTCTTGAATGGTGAATTGGAAGAAGTTGTTTATGTGCATCAGCGACCAGGGTTCATAAATGAAGAAAGACCTCATTGGGTGTACAGACTGAACAAAGCTTTATATGGTCTGAGACAAGCACCTAGAGCCTGGTATGATACTCTTACTAAACATCTTCTGAAAAATGGTTTTAAAAGGGGTGCAATAGATAACACTTTATTCATATTGCATGATAAAAGTGATATCTTACTTGTACAAGTTTATGTTGATGATATTGTGTTTGGGTCTACAAATAACAAAATGTGTAAACAGTTTTCTAAAATAATGTCATCTAAGTATGAAATGAGTATGATGGGCGAACTAACATATTTTCTAGGTCTTCAAGTGAAACAAACCAGTGATGGTATTTTTATAAATCAGGAAAAATATGTCAGAGACTTATTAAAGAAATATCAATTTGATTCAGTCTCATCAAAAGATACTCCTATTTCTGCACCATTAACTTTGGACTCAGATCCCAATGGAAAACAAGTGGATCCCACAAAATATCGTGGTATGGTGGGATCCCTCATGTACTTAACTGCTAGTAGACCTGACATAATGTTTGCAACATGCCTTTGTGCAAGATTTCAGTCTGATCCCAGAGAAGCACACGCAAATGCTGTGAAAAGGATTTTCAGATACCTTAAAGGTGTCCCCAGACTTGGTCTTTGGTATCCCAAAGGCTCAAGTCTAGATCTAATGGGTTATTCAGATTCTGATCATGCAGGTTGTAAAATAGATAGGAAAAGTACCACAGGTGGTTGTCATTTCCTAGGTGGCAAATTGGTTAGTTGGACAAGCAAGAAGCAGACTACAGTATCACTCTCCACAGCTGAAGCTGAATACATTTCTGCAGCCAGTTGCTGCGCTCAGATTTTATGGATGAAGAACCAACTAACTGATTATGGTGTTAAGTATACAAAGACTCCAATATTTTGTGATAACACTAGTGCCATCGCCATTTCTCACAATCCTGTCATACACTCCAAAACCAAGCATATCGATCTCAGGTATCATTTTATTAGAGATCACATTATTAAAGGTGACATTGAACTTCATTTCATTCCCACTGATAAACAACTCGCTGATGTTTTTACAAAACCCTTGGATGTCAAAACGTTTAAACATCTCATCAGTGAGTTAGGTATGCTAAATCCTGTATAGCATCACCTCAGGGGGAAGTGTCAAATATTTTTATGTTTAAAAGAATTTTTCTCTAAGGGGAACTTTGCTTTCAGAAAAATATTTTGACTGAAATGCTTCAGAATTTCTGAAATGATTTCAGAATAATTGTGTAAACTGAGATGGTTCAGATCTCTTGATTCTGATCATGCTCAGATTTTGTATATTATTTCTGAAATGAGTCTGTCCTTTATAATGTATTTTGGATACTTGGTCGTTGTGTGTACACGTGAAGGTTACTGTTTAACGTTTGAATAATGATGTTTTTGGCTGACGTGGCACACAAGTTGCGCCGTAAAAGGAAAGTAATGATCACTTTTTCTTGAAAGTGTTGAAAAGTTTTGTGAAAATGTGGGGTCATAGCCGTCGTTGCATTAAATGCGGACGTATACCCAAAAATTATTTTCGGACTTCAAACCCGATCAAAACTGATTTCATTTTAATAATATTTCATTTTTGGGTTTGAATTTCAAAATCATTTTATTTTATTTATTTTGGAAAAACCCTTTGTATTCCATCATAAATATAAATACCCTTCCCAAAACAATTCCTTCATTTACTTCTCCTTACATTTACTCCCAATCATCATTCTCTCTCTTTTTCTCATTCCTTCATAACTCCAAAACCCTAAATTCATCTTTCACTTTCAGTTTTCCCTTGTAGATATAATGGCTAAAGTAGTCAAATCTTTAATAGCTTTCGAATACAAACCATCTAAGGTAGTCAAGGCCAGTGCTCAATGGCCAAAAGGGTTCGATGCATCGACCCTTAGATTCAATATGAATAATTTTATGGCCGCACTGAATGCCAAAGGCAAAACTTTAATGGGGAGGATAAATAAATTTCTTGAACAATCCCCTCTCCATTACGCCTTGACTGCTGATCCTCAGGTAATGTATCATCGATACTTACTTGAATTCTGGTATACTGCTACTCTTAGCAAGGATGAAAAGTCCATTGCTTTTTCTTTACAAGAAGGCACAAAGCAGTATATCCTTTCACTTGATGGGTTTCGGGAGGCCCTTCATTTGAACTACCTTCCCTCTTCTTCAGCCTATGCAAAAAGGCTTAAAGGAGTTAATTTCAGGGAGGTACTGCAGGCCACTGGTCATAATGACATGGTTGATGCAGACGGCAATCTGAAGACATCTGGACACATCTTTCTGTCTGGATTTGGTAATTGTTGGAGATATTTTTGGACTCAGATTGTCGAGTGCCTTGGAGGAAATTATGGTGGCTTGGACCAGATTTCCTTGACACAAGTAGAAATTGGGTATTACTTGTGGCATGGGATTGAGGTGGACTTTGCTGAGATACTTTTCTCTCAGCTGGTAGCAAAATTGAAAGGGAAAAGAAGTCCACATATCTCATTCCCTAGATTTCTGAGCGTTTGCTTCATAAATATGCTTGGAGATGCGTATCATTTTGAGGGGCTTGAATCTTCAGCGACGGAGTTCTGCAGGGATCTATCAAAGCTTTCTACTTCAGATCCAGAACCAGAACTCTCCGCTGCAATGCTTCAGGTAATTTCTAAAACTGAAACAGCACGACCGGCTGGCTCAGAAAGGTCACCGAGCGGGTCGCAAAAGAATGCGAGACCCATTGGTGCACCTGGTGGTCAAATGTTGAAGTTGTTTAAAACCCCAGCAACTTCTTCTACCCAACCACCACCTCCCTCATCCATTGACCAACCTGAGGATCTCCCAAAAGATCCCTCAGGATCTCCAAAGGGCGTTTTAAAACGACGTAAATTTAAGCAGTCCTCACAGCCCAAGGACACTAGTACCGAAGCAAACCCCTCTGGATCTTCCCAACAAGAACCAGAGGAATCGAGTCTAAAGGGAAACCCACAAGCAGCCATCTCCAAAACTTCTTTAGGAGGAGATGGTGAAGAAAATATTAGTGTGTCCGCCCAGCACACAATAGAGTCCGTGTCTGCACGCGCACCCCCTGTAACTTCACAAATCTCACACTCTTCTGCAGCACGAATTGATGAAGTCTTTGGTGTGACACCACCTGAGACTGAGATTCCAGACTCTACGGCCGATGAAGTGATTCTTGATGACGGTACGAGAATCATTAAGGCAATCCCCGTGTCTACTGTCTCTGGCGATGAAGCTATGGCTGAGCCAACCAATAAATCTGGTGACGATGCATCTGCAGTAGCAGTTGTTGAACCAGAAGCTGGTTCAGGTACCAGTGATCTGAACCAGGGCATATCTGATCAGACTGCAGTTACGACTGACCTCTGGGATGAAGATGAGCCACCTCAAGGGAATCTTGATTCCTTTGCTGACTTTGAGTTTGATGAGGGTTTACTGGAGGAGAATCAGTCTTCTGATTCTGAGCCAACCTTCAGCCTCACAAACGTCCAACCTCCCCCAGAAATCCAAAATGTTGAACAACCATATCGCCAACCAGAAACTTCACATCAACATCCATATTTTCCACCCGGCTCTACACCTGCCTATGTTACATCACCACGTTTTCAACCACAACTCCAACACTTACACCCATAAATTTCACCAAGTGCCAAGGCCCATCAATTATGATATTGAAATTGAGAAAGAGTTGGACTCTGCTACTGAATCTGAGAGTCCAACTGAAATGCAGTTGGAAAAGGCATTGGATGGGCTTGGTAGAATTCCCTTTGTGGCTTCTGTTTCTGCACAACCACCTCCTCCTTTGAGTGTAGAAGCACAGTTAGAGAAACAAAATGCCGAAGTCCAAAGCCTACTTATCAAGGTGGAGGACTTAACTAAATCTCTAACTGCCAATACTAGTTCCATTGCTGAAATGAAGGGTGCTCAGATGTTTCTTGGAATTAAGTTCACCAAGGTTGCTGGAAATGAGAGACTGGTAGGTGGGAAGCTAAATGAGCTGGTACATTCATGTAATAAGATATGTATAGCTATCAGGGAAGCCTTCAGACTGGCCAAATGAGATGTGCAAGCTTCAGTTGTTGCGAACTTGACATCTGGTATTGAATTGATAAAACAAGAAGTTCTGGCAGTCGGGAAGGAGGTGAATGAGTTGGTTAAAAGGCCAAGTGTAAATAAGAAAGAACTTGGGTCTTCTGTTAGTGATGGTGTGATTGAGAGGCTAAAGTCTGAGATATCTCAGCATCTTGTCACTCAGATTTCAGCTTCTGTGGCTGAAAAGGTTAAAGAAGGGGTCAGAAGGATGGTCTTAGAACTCACTCAAGACACTTCCGAGAAGGTAGACAAAGCTGTTGAAGAAGTTCAGAAATCTGTATCTACTCTCGAAGAAGTTGTTAAAGGCCAGTCCAAGCAGTTAGATGAAATTCTGACCCTACTTAAGAAGGAAAATGTTGTTGCACGGTTTTCCACTTCATGATCCTAATGCTGATAGCAAGAAATTAGAAGCTTTGCAGATGCAAGTTTCTAATCAATTCATTATGTGGGGTGAAAACAAGGAAAGAGAAAGGGTTCAACATCAGAAAATGGGAACCCTTGATCATATTGATGCTGCAGCTCTTGGTCTCTCACTTGAAAGATATCTGAAAATTAAAAATGATCCAAGAGTGCAGAAGGCTGTTGTTGATATGCTCGAATATGAATATGGGGTGAATTATTCTCCCTTAGAACAAAAGTTGGACCATCTCACTTTCAAGATGTCCATTGAGGACTTGGTGAAAAACAGAGAAAAAGAGATGGCAATTAAAAAGAAGGAAATTCTGGCTGGAGTTCTGAAGGTTGAAAAAGAACTGTCAAGACCACCGACAAAGCCCAAAGTGACTGACCAAGATTATTCAAAGAAAAATTCAAAGGGTTCTGGTTTGGTAGTTGGTGAAAATGTTGATGAACACGGTTTTCCACTTCATGATCCTAATGCTGATAGCAAGAAATTAGAAGCTTTGCAGATGCAAGTTTCTAATCAATTCATTATGTGGGGTGAAAACAAGGAAAGAGAAAGGGTTCAACATCAGAAAATGGGAACCCTTGATCATATTGATGCTGCAGCTCTTGGTCTCTCACTTGAAAGATATCTGAAAATTAAAAATGATCCAAGAGTGCAGAAGGCTGTTGTTGATATGCTCGAATATGAATATGGGGTGAATTATTCTCCCTTAGAACAAAAGTTGGACCATCTCACTTTCAAGATGTCCATTGAGGACTTGGTGAAAAACAGAGAAAAAGAGATGGCAATTAAAAAGAAGGAAATTCTGGCTGGAGTTCTGAAGGTTGAAAAAGAACTGTCAAGACCACCGACAAAGCCCAAAGTGACTTGACCAAGATTATCAAGAAACAATATTCGTGATGCTGATCTCTCCACCTTCAAACCAATGTCTGATGATGCTGTTGAGCTCCAAAGAAAGCATGAGAAGGATCAATATGAGCATTATCTGAAGCATCGATCTCATCCAGCTAAAATAGTTGATATGGAGGTAACAAAAGCTGATGGATTGAGGCTTTTTGATTTGATTGTAAAAAGAGAAGGTAGAGCAGCTGAAGAGTATAATCAGGTTTCAGTGCATGAGTTTGGGATTTCTGAGCATAGGGAGATGATCCAAATACTGAGGGGGAAGCCGAAATCTGCTTTGATTGGTGCATGGTTATCAAGAATACAACAAAAGATGCAGGCCAAGGTAGAGATTGAAGGCAGATTGTTTGGAAAGAAGGATCATTCTCTGCTGAAGAGGAAACCTACTGAAGCACCTTCTGGTTCAAGGCCTGCCAAGAAGTAGTTTCTTTTTCAGATAATCATGTACTTGTATAAACATTTGCAAATGTAACAAACACTTCAGTTTGTATATATATGTTACATTTGTAGCTTATAAGTAGATGATAGGTTTAAGTTAGAAAAACCACAAGTAAAATTCTGAGACATCAATGATCTATAAGATGTACTTAGAAAATTTTTACAACTTAAACAAAAACTTGCATTTCAGACTTACAAACATGTATAGATAGAAGTCTGAGATGCATGCACTGTTTCAGAACAAATAGGGGGAATTTGTTAGGTCGAAAATCGACCAAGTATAATTTGTTCAGAAATAGCTGAAGCTCAGTGAAGAATACTTGTATAGAATTCTGAGGTCACTCAGAATTAGTTCACTGAAGATTCACTTTAGTTCAGATCAACGTATCAGAATACCGTTCAGAATGAAGTCAAAGACTGAAGACTGAAGAAAGAGAATCAACTCAGATGTGGAGCTCAGAAGCTGATTCTACCTGATCGAAGACTGAAGCATCTCAATGTAAAAGTACTTACACACTTTTACACTGATTACGAGGAATACTTTTTACTTTACATTTCTTTACCCGGTTAATAGATTCAACTATTAATAAAGGTACAAAGTAAAGTAAAGGTTGGGAATAAGGTTTGTTAAGTCACATCAATTGACTTACATACTTAAACCTTAAAAGTACGCATGTAAGGAATTAGTTTTAATTCCTTAAATGCTCCCAACCATATTTGTACGATCTGGTCCACGTCATCATGGACTTAGGTCTATAAATATAAGTCTTCTCACAACTTGCAAATTGCTTGAAACCTTTGCATTGCAACTTGTGAGATATACTCTAAGTAATCCTTACGAGTATTTCCAAGTCATTAGATCACTTGTATTTTAGGTTGTTTAGATATTTACACTTGGGTGTTTATCTTTGTTCCGCAACAACCTTTGTATTTGTTTATATATCAATAAATCAAATACCTTGAAAAATACATCGTGTCTCAATGCTACATACTTGATCTATACATATTATTTATATAGTTTCAACCCTTATTGTTTCTTGCATTTACTTTCAGTACCTTTATCGTATTGTTCATCCATATCTGGATCGTATTCTGAACTGGTCATCTTCCAGTCAGACATACTTGCCAGTTGGGTTATAATCATGTACATTTGGGACTTACAGAAATCCTTGTGATCGATCTCGGATTTACCAATCTAACTATACTGCATACGAACGGGTTCACTGCCTGTGAGTGTCTTATAGTCAGTCACTAGGTGATTCGTGTTTATAAATTTTAAGACTCGATTTCACACATCAAGTTTTTGGCGCCGCTGCCGGGGACTTTTGTTTTAGTAGTTGTTTAATTTTGTAGTTCGACCCTTTCTCACATTTACTTGTGAGAAAGTTAATTGCTTTATTAGATAGATTTTACTTTATTTACATTTTTATTTTTATTTGTACCAGGTGCGGTTGACGGTTTGTTTTGTGGTGATTGTGCAGGTTTTTGCTAGTGGATGAACACTAGAGCCTCTGGCTTACCCTTGCATAGTCCATTATCTAATCCGGGAAGGGCCAGACGTAGATTAGTGCAAAGAGACAATCAAGAACCATCTACATCAGGCAAGATAGATTCAGAAACCGCAAATCAAGTTCCACCAGGCCAGACCTTAGAAGATCAAGTGGTTAATAGGTCGGAGGAAGCAGCTTGGATATTTCGAACAGGTGAGGACTCTGAAGGAGAAGAAAAAGTTCAAACACCTGAGCCGATTAGAACTGTACCTCCGCAAATTAACAGGAATCAAGATCAACAAAGAAGGGGAAACGGAATGGGTGAAGAACAACTGAGATATGAACAACGTTCCTTACGGGGAACGAAGAAGAACCATACCAGCTAACCGGGGCACAGCTATCCGCCCTCCTCAGATTTCAGTAAACTTCTCCTTAAAGGGTAATCATCTTAAGAGTATCGAGGACGATAAGTTCGACGGGGTTAGAAGATGTGATCCTTATGCTCATGTTGAGAGGTTTGAAAAGATTTGTCGATTGTATCAGTATGGGGAAGGGCAAGCTGGTATTGTGAAACTGAAATTGTTTCCATTGACTCTTGTTAGAGAGGCATCTTCGTGGTTTAAAGAGTTACCAGAAAATTCATTCACTACTTGGGCTGAACTCAGGGAAGCATTCATCGATGAGTTCTATTCCCTAAGAACTCAAAGGCAGCTAGAGAATCAGATTAGAAGCTTTTCTCAAGATAATGGTGAGGATATTGTAGATGCTTGGAAGAGGTTTAAGGAGATGTTGAGGAATTGCCCGGGACATAGCATGGGTACTGATTTGGTTGTTGAGATTTTCTTCGATTGATTGGATATGAGGTCTAAGAGAGAGCTCGGGTATGCATTTGGGGGTAGTTTCAACAACATTTCCCCGAATGAAGGCTATAAAATTCTTGAAGATATGGCCAAGGAAAGCTCGACCCGAGATGAAGACCGAATGAAGAAATCCGGAAGAAACAATGTCGCTAAAGTTAAAAGTAGCAAAGATTCAAAATTAGTTGCTGAAGTTAAGGCTCTCTCAAAGCGCATGGATGAGAGGTTTGATGGTCAAGAAGGTAGGTTCAAGAGCTTGGAAAGGGATGTGAAAGTTATGGCTGATGGATGTGACAATTGCGGGGATTTAAATTACACTGAGGATTGTCTCCATAAGCCAGTTGAAGATGCTAACTTTGTTCAGAACCAACAACAAGGGAATTTCAACAGTTGGAAACCGGTCGTCAGGTAATTTTTCTCCCTCTTCTTCATCTTATAATACTAACAATTCTGGTTTTAGTGGTAACAGATGGAGCAGGTTCAACAACCAAAATCAGCAAGATTCTGACTCGGAGCTAAAGAACATAATGAAGGATTTTATTAACACTCAAAAAGCAACAAATGAGCAAGTGGCAAGTGACTCAAAGAAGATGCAGACATCACTGGATGTCTTGACTACTCGTTTAGATGGTCTTGGGTACAAGTTTGATCAAGGAGTGAAGAACCAACAAGCCACCATAAAGTACTTGGAAGGGAGGCTTGAAAGGGTAGGGAACTCTAATAGGCCACCCAGTACTTTACGGAGTAACACTCAAAAGAACCCGAAGCCTCCATCAAACAACCAAGGGCAGAAATACACCCCTCCTAATGCTAGAAATGAGCATGTCAATGCCATCACAACTCGAGCAGGTAATACTTATAACTCAGCTAATCCTTTACCTGATGATGTTACCCCAGTTATGCAGGTACATGAAGATGAGGAGGCGGTTGATGATGAGATAGAGATGGAGTCGAGCCCAGCCGTGCAGACTCCAGTCATTCCATCTAAACCAGCTGAAAAGCCAACGGTGAAGCCTATCAGCCGAAGATCCCATTTCCTCAACGGTTGAGGAAAGAGAAGATTAAGGAGAATTTCAAGAAGTTTGTTGAACTGATTCAGTCAGTGAGTGTAACTGTTCCTTTAGTTGATCTTATTGTAGGGATGCCGAATTACGCCAAGTTTCTCAAGGAGCTCATTAGTAATAAAAGGAAGCTTGAAGAGGCAAAAACTACCGTTCTTAGTGCCAAGTGTTCAGCAATAATCAAGAACCAGATTCCTCCCAAATTAGAAGATCCAGGGAGTTTTCTCATTGCTTGTTCTTTTGGTGCATTTGTGTGTGAGGCCTTGGCCGATCTTGGGGCCAGTATTCATTTAATGCCTTATTCTGTTTATACAAAATTGGCCTTAGGTGAGTTGACTCCTACCCGAATGAGCATTAGGCTCGCTGACCGCTCTTTCCAATATCCCATGGGGATAGCAGAGAACATGCAAATTAAGGTAGGGCATATTGTATTTCTGGTCAACTTTGTCATTCTTGAAATGGAGGCGGACGCTAAGGTTCCTCTAATTCTTGGCCGCCCATTCCTTAACACCGCGGATGCTATCATCCGGGTCAAGGATAAGGAGATTTCCTTAGGGGTCAGTGATGACCGGATTGTTTTTAAAGTTAATAGAGCATTAAGGCATCCTTATTCTTCTGATGATACTTGTTTTCGAATTGATGTGATAGATGATGCTCTAGATTTGGAAATGCAAGAAATTGAAGGAGCAAATGGAGTTGTTGAAGCTGAAATTGCAAATGGTGAAGCAACCACCAATGAGCAAATTGAAGAGATTTTGGTTTTGAGCATTGATACAACTCCACCGGAAGATGAAACCTTCGAAAAGATCACGGCGGATGGAAGCACATGGGTGTTGACATCGGTTGAGAATCCTCCTACTGATTTGGAGCTCAAGCCTTTGCCGGATCATCTTGAGTATGCTTATCTCGAAGGTACATCTCTTTTACCCATTGTTATCTCGTCCTCATTGTTGGAGGATGAGAAGTCTAGACTCATGACTGTCCTCAAGGCCCATAAAAAAGCCTTTGCTTGGAAAACTTCCGATATACCGGGTATAAGTCCTAAATTTTGTAAGCACACCATTAATTTTATTGATAATGTCAAACCGGTAGTGCAAAGACAACGTAGGCTAAACCCGAACATGAAAGAAGTTGTTAAAAAAGAAATCATTAAGTTGTTAGATGCGTGAATCATATTCCCTATTTTGGATAGTCCTTGGGTGAGTCAGGTGCACTGTGTACCGAAAAAGGGTGGGATGACTGTTATTTTGAATGAGAAAAATGAGTTAGTTCCCACTAGAACTGTCGGGGGATGGTGGGTTTGCATTGATTATCGGAAGTTAAATGACGCCACCCGTAAAGACCATTTTCCTTTGCCATTCATCGATCAAATGCTCGAACGGCTCGCCGGAAACGAGTACTTTTGCTTCTTGGATGGGTTCTCGGGTTATTTCCAAATACCCATTGACCCGAATGACCAAGAAAAGACCACATTCACCTGTCCATTTGGTACTTATGCCTATAGAAGAATGCCCTTTGGTCTTTGCAATGCCCCCGGAACCTTTCAAAGATGCATGATTGCCATTTATCAAGATATGATTGAAACTTCCATGGATGACTTTTCTGTGTTTGGAAGTTCGTTTGAAAGTTGTTTAGAGAGTCTTGATAAAATGTTAGAAAGGTGTGAAAGGGCACATTTGGTTTTGAATTGGGAAAAATGTCATTTCATGGTAAAGGAAGGGATTGTGTTGGGACATAAAGTTTCTAAGGCGGGACTTGAGGTTGATAAAGCGAAAGTAGATGTCATAGCTAAACTACCTCCTCCCACTAATGTTAAATCGGTAAGAAGCTTTTTGGGTCATGCCGGGTTTTATCGTCGGTTCATAAAAGATTTTTCGAAAATCACCCGACCCATGACCAAGTTGTTGGAAAAAGATGTCCCATTTAATTTTGATGATGAGTGTCTTCATGCATTTAACCTACTTAAGGACAAATTGACTAATGCCCATATTATGTCTTCACCCGATTGGTCCTTACCCTTTGAGTTAATGTGTGATGCTAGCGATTTTTCCATAGGGGGCGTTTTAGGCCAAAGGGAGGACAAACATTTTCGTTCCATTTCTTATGCTAGCAAGACTCTCAACCCGGCTCAACAAAATTACACCGTGACTGAAAAAGAACTGTTCTTAATAAGTTTCAACCCTATCTTAGACTTTCCAGCCGATTTTAGCATCTTTTTAAGGGGGTTTTCATCAGATTAATCATCTTGGAAGATCGAGAATATGATTGGATCATTTATGTTATTTGCTTTCAATTCCTTGTATTCGGTAACAATGAATTCTTCTATTATGATTTGTTATTTCATTTCAATAATGAGTAGCTAATCACGTTATCATCCATCTTGATGAAGTGAGACAATATGTAAGGATTGCATAATTTTAATAATTCAATGTTGATTTCATTTAACGTTATATCGTGATCTTAGCGTATTTATTCCTTTTAATTTATCTTGAATTGATTGGTGGTGTATGTGTGTCTTTAATGATAATTATTGATTACATATATGTCATTTTGATTGTTTGGGTACAAAGGATTGGGTCTATGATGGGTACGGTTGATAATTGTTCAATGATAATAGGAATTTATGTGTTAACGGTTGGGTACAATCGGTAGATATAAATGTTATCTTAATAACCAAAACCATTGTTTGATTAGGGAAGTTACAAAAGATGTCTTGGGGTACCGATCTTTGTAATGAAACTAGTTTAAGCAAGAAAGTCAAATATTGTCATTAACTTGACAGGTACGGGGTTGGTGCTTTGTTTGAGTCTCGGTTATTTAATCAACTTAATTTGGATTCGAACTTCATTTATGTGCAATCTAAACATGTTGTTGAGCGGATTCAAGATGGATGCCTTTCTAAATTATTGTTTTCAATCACAAACTTTCTTTACGATTAATCCTTCGGGATTACTAACTGATTTTACTAACTGCAAAGTGACAATTCGGTCACAAAACCCCCCTCTTTACTTGAACTGCTTTATTTTAACAATTATTGTACTTAAGTCCTTGTGATGGATCTCGGATTTACCAAGCTAACTATACTGCATACGAACGGGTTCACTGCCTGTGAGTGTGTTGTAGTCAGTCGCTAGGTGATTTGTGTTTATAAATTTTAAGACTCGATTTCACACATCAATGCTCAATTGTTACAAGACCTGAAGACTGGTCAGGCACAAGTTGCTGGTAATGTGTTGACCCAGTCGAGAGAGGCCAATCATCTATGGAGATCTTTCAGGATGATGTGCACTATTTTCAAAGAGTGCAAGGACATGCAATCATGGCAAAGTCTTGACCGGTTGCCCACTAGCAATGCAGACTGGGAAGCAATTAGGGCAGGTCTAGACGCTGCCAAGGAGGAAAAAAGTGCAGTCCTTGCACCAACAAGTTCAACTGAAAAGGCAATAGTGGTAGCTGCCAGTACTGAAGCTGGTCAGCAGGTAATTGAACAGTTTGATGATCAGATTGATAGGGGGAATGTTGATGAAGGCAAGGGCAAGGCAACTGTTGAAACTGCCCTGGTGTCGGCCACTGGAACACAAGCAAAGGCAGCTGGTACTGAAGCCAGTGTGCTAGAAACTGGTAATGAAGATGTACTTCCTCTAGTAACAGAAAATGACTCAAGGAGTCTGGCAGCAATTGGTCATGCACTTAAAGAAAGAAAAAGAAAAAGAAAAGAAGACCAAAAGTTGGCCAGAGATCAAATTAAAGATCTTGGAGTCCTTGATGCAAGTGATGCTGGTTTGCTAGGCATCACACTGGAGCAATATGCCAGAGTAAAACATGATCAAAGAACAATTGGTGTTGTCATGGAAATGTTGGATATTGAACTTGAAAAGGAGTACCCCGAAGATGAGGTTGCATTTGATGCCAGAACTATTAATGTTCCAGTGGAGAAGGCCAAGGAATTAAGGGCTGGTGGGATTCAAAGACGTATTGAAAAAGTTCAAAAGATTGTTAAAAGGGTATTGAATCCACCCAAGCCAAGGGCACAACCAAAAAGAAAACCTTTGCCTAGAGATGCTAATTTGAGAACATTTGTTGAGCCATCTGGTGAAGTGTCAAATGAAGATATAAAGGCTGCTGTGCATTCTACCTTATCTGGATCTGTTAAGATTGCTAATGAATCTGAAGCCAGAGCCTACTATTCTTCAATCATGGCCAAGAGAAAGCACAATGGCACTATAAATGGTTTAAGTGTTGTGGTTAAACCAGGCACAAAAGTGTTCAGAGTGCAAGTCAGTTATACTAGAGGGCCACTAGTGACAACTGAAGACCCATCAGTTTTGCAATATGGATTCAGTGAATGGGTTGAGATGGTAAACTTTTTGGAAGCAAAAGAAACCAAGAATAGGTTTGAAAAGGCATGGATTAACTTTCTAATGGGGAAGATTCAACATAAAGAAAATCTGGAGAACAGATTGAATATTGACCCTGAAGATGCTCAGCCTATTGGTTCATTGCATAAAAGAAGAAGAACTGGCGAAGGGTCATCTGTTTGAGTTCTGCTTCTAGTTATCTATTTGTAATTTTATCTACTTTCTTGTAACTTATGTAAGTTTCAATTCTTGTATATACAAGTTGCCAGATTGTAACCACAAGATAAATAACTGATTGAATCTAACAAACTCAAAAGAAATACCCAAGGCATTTGATGATATATAAAAATGCCTTGAAAAATTAGATAGATTTACTCAAATAAGTCCTTCAAGATCATACTTGTATAGTTACAAAAACTTGAAAAGACTTGGTGATATTTCAGGACAAATAGGGGGAATTTGTTAGGTCCAGTTGAATCTGGAGACCAGTTGATTTGTCCAGAAATATATGAAGTCCAGTGGCCAGTGTACAGTTGATGTCCCTGAAACTTCACTCCAGTTGAAGATCTGACCAAAGAATAAAGACATTCCAGTTGAAGTCGAAGACAACAAGTGGAAGAAAGAGAATGACCATGGCAGCGAAGTCCAGTGGACATTCTGCCCAGATCGAAACTGGAGACAGAGGCGGAGCCAGAAATTTTGATTAGGGGGGGCTAAGTTCCACCACGACGACTTCAACTCTGACCTTTCGTTTTCTATCTTCTAAAACCTTACAAGAGAATCGTTGTCATTCGAGCTATCTCTTCTTCATGTTTTGTTGCTAAAGGTAATGACAATGTTGATCGGGGTTGTCACGTAATTTGTAAGGCCCTACTCAAAGCTGTAATGACTCCTAAATCCATTTCATTATGTATTTGAATTTTTGTTTTCTTTTTATCGTCATTAAAATTTCATACGTAATTGTGTTTTTAAATTCAAAATCAATATCTATCACAAAACATTTGACTTTTAGTTAGATTTTAAAATATCGTGTATTTAGAAAAAATAAATTAAAATATCCTCGTTCATGAACATGAATAAACAATTTTGAAATGTTTATTTTTTTTAACTAAAATATATGACTTATAAACTAAAATATATGACTTACAAAGTTTAAGGGTAAAACTTGTAACTTAAAACTTTTAAAGGGT
This sequence comes from Erigeron breviscapus, assembly GCA_034093135.1. NCBI lineage: Eukaryota > Viridiplantae > Streptophyta > Magnoliopsida > Asterales > Asteraceae > Erigeron > Erigeron breviscapus. The sequence goes on along the minus strand of CM067173.1, from coordinate 95,656,630 downwards.
CTATTAGAATAGTGAGAATAAATGAATGGGTCCTAGATGAATATTGCATTCATCTTCCACATCAAGATAAACAACCAGCCACCAATCGCCATTAAAATCGAATTGCAAAGCTTTGTTTCTAAATTAACGTTATTAATCATCCAAAACAAATCTCATTCATAGTAAATCATAGCTTCATCGTACTAAATTTCTAGGATCTTAGCATATTCGGGTAGTTAAAATTTGGAGATCTCGAAAATTAAAGGTATGACATTAAGGGGATCTTGGAAGGTTGGCGGGGGCTGAGCACCGGCCAGCCCCCCTACAGGCTCCGCCACTGACTGGAGAGCATCAGTTTAAAGCATTTATAAAACTTTACACTGATTACGAGGAAGACATTTTTGCTTTATGTACTATTAACCGGACAATAGCAATTGTCTATGTTTAAAGTACATAAAGCAGGTTGGATAAAGTAACTTTATGTCTTACTTTATCAAGCATGTTCAAGGAATTAAATGCAATTCCTTAAATGCTCTCAACCATATTTGTACGGCCAAAGTTGACATCCCAATGTCAACTTTGCCTATAAATAGAGGTCTTTGCACAACCAAGAAACAACTTTGCATATTCGAGATTTGCATACTCTTGGTGAACTTGTGCAATATTCTCTCAATCGCAAAAAGGAACATTTCACAACTTTAAGTGTTTCGATTGTTAAGAGAATTTTCAAGTATAGATCGATTGTATTTCATAGGTTGTTAGGATATTTACATATTTGTATTATCTTGGTTCCGCAACAACCTTGTAATTTATTTAACATTAATAAATAAATTACACTTAAAAAATACATATTGTCTCACCAATTTACTTTACAAGTATTTACTTATTGCATTGTCTTTTACTTATATATCCTTGTCACCTTATAAGTAATCTAACCAAATAACCTGGTATATATACACTGCAACTGGTCGTCTCCAGATCAGTGTGTATATTGCAAAGTACTCTCACCATTGACATAGAGGTGTCTTCAGTTAGTACCATCTATTGAGTTGGGACTTATAATCACGGTTAACCTGTACCGGTTAATAACCGGTTTGGACATATAAAAACTCTAACATATGTAACCGGTTTCGATTAATATTAACCGGTTAACCGGTACCAATTAACCGAAAATAGGTTAAAATTAACCTGTGCGAAGATTGCTCGAATTACAGACAGTGGACTACTGGAAAACTGGAAATTACGGAAAAAACTTCAGGAACTTATCAAGAACAAATATGAGTAGCAAACTTCAAGAGAAACTAGCCTGCTTACTGTTAAACAGACCAAGAGCAGTAAGCAGAATAATATCAGTAAGCAGACCAAGGCACCAAGCAGAACAAAAACAAGCCATTTGTTAATTGTAAAGCTATTGAGTTCGAGAGAGAGGAAGAGATAGAGAGTTGTAATTTTTGAGAGTTTTTTTGTGAGGGTTTTTTTTATGGAGAAAATGATCAATCTTGAGCAACTTCAGAATAATCGATTTGGGTTTTTTTTTTGTTAGTGTTTTTTGTAAATATTAATAATCGATTTGAATGAAGAAAAGAATTTTGTGATGATCATAATTGAATGAAGAAAAGGATGGTGGCTGGAATCGATTTGGGATTTTGGGTATTGACATAAATAAGGGTTATTATAAATCGATGGTGGTGGCTGTAATTGATTTATATTGAATTGGTATTATAAATGGTCTGGATGGGTTAGAAAGAGAAGCGGCGTGTCAATAATATAAGGGTTAGATATAGAATAAATATAATATATTATAATATAACCGGTTATTATTATGTTTTTATAACCGGTTATAGGTTAACCGGTTATTAACCGATTTTTGTTTTGAAATATGTAATCGATTACTAACTGGCGGTTAATGGTAACCTATAACCGGTTTGTACCTTATCGGTTACTAACCGGTTTCGGTTATCGGTTAACTTTCGGGTCGGTTAGGTTAACCGGTTATTTTTTGCACCTCTATACCTAGGTAGAGGTAAGGTCTGCCTACATCTTAACCTCCCCTATATACCGTCGAAGGTATTTGGGCTCACAAACCCACATAAGGCGGTGAGCAGTTTCTTTCTTTCCTAGATTTCCCTGTACTCCAACCCACCCATAACTCCCTTTATTAATCCGGCCCAAATTTGCTTCAGTTTGGGCTAACAGATTCTCGAGATTTGCAATTGAATTCCATGTCCATGTGATACGGTTTTTTTGTGTGGTAAAGGGGGCCTTGATCAATTGCCTCCATAAATTTTGATCCTCCACTAGTCCACTCTATATCTTCACCACCATTTAAAGAGAGAATGGCCACATTAAAATCTCTACAAGCAACAAGCAGTTCTATTAAATACAGTAAATTATAATTGTCACCTTTCAAGAAGAAGGTCGGTGACAATTATCATTTATTTAAATAAGCTTTTTCTGAAAAGTTGAAATATTACTTTTTTTTTAACTTCAACACAAACAAGATTGAAGTAAAAAGGTGATTGAAGTAAAAAGGTGACAGACTTGGTCCAAGTTACAGGCCCATATAAAATAATCATGTGCCAACTTCTAATCCGGAACTTGGAACCAAATCGGGATTCTTTTAATTAATCACTTTTATATTTCATACTTGAAAATTGAAACAGCATTTCGTGCCATACTAACCCAGTTTTTCATAGGTTTAATTTTCTAATATTTCTTGTTTTTGAGTCTCTAACACCCCTTATCAAATTAATTATAAAATAATAATGGCTGGTCATTAGCAATGACGGAATGGATCTATCCAACCCGTTCTTATAGAATAAAAAGGGAACGTTAATTACGCTATATATGACCACTCGATCTCAATCCTAGGACACCATCATTTTGAACGTCTTTATCGCAAAGAGAACGTACAAGATATGACAGAAGATGCTTCTCTTATTGGATACACATTCTTTTCAAGCAAGAACGATATGATCAACCATATCTATCTATACTCCCTTTTAAAAGAAACTGGGCCTCTCTCTCTTAAACTTAAGAACTTGATATGTCTAATTTACCCTCCATCTTAATACATCCTTATTTCCATTTTATAGACTGTGACTAAAATGCCCTTAAAAAAAATTCAGCCTCTATCTCTCTCACGTAGAAACACAAAGCAAAAACCCTAACTCACAATTCGTCCCCCCTTCCCCCCTTCATCACATCTCCGGCCGCAATGAAATTACTTTTACGTTAATAACCACACCGCCGCTGCATTGCGCGGGCACCAATCTAGTATATTAAATACAATTAACGACATATACGTTACTCTATCTTTTTAATTAACTAGCTGTATAGATTATAGAATTGCAATTCCTTAGTGGACTGGAATCCCATTCCTTATATAAGGATTAGAAACCACAACTTTTTTTTGCCAAAATGACCGTGAAAGAAAGCAATTTTATGCTCTATAAAAATAAGGTCTTCATGATACGGTTATATTATAATCAAGCATTAATAATTAGTACTACACGTACCAGTAATTCAATATCAACATGATGACATCCAAAGCGGATATACAACAACAGACTGTGTCGAAATTGGCACCTCTACATGTGAGCATTATTGCGTTCTCGTATTTAATTTACGTATTATATATGTTTTGTCTGCGTCATAATTGTCAAATCGAACAAAAACTAATTTCAATACTTATGGCTGGAAAGGCATCAGCTCCAGCTGGCAACTGTTTCATGGTGTCTGCAAGTGACTTCTCCATCAGCTTTGGAAACAATCGTCAGTATTGGAAATGGTCTCGTGCTAAAGAAACAAGGTAATGATTAATCAAAATAGCTTAATTAATTGGGGTCCAAAAAAGATCACCTTTTTTTTCATCCTTGTAAAGATTGTAAGTAACGAGGAAATATAAGACCCGCAGCAGCTGTGAAAAGGATATATAACTTGCTAATAAAATTGCAACAATAATAAATTTCGTAAAATATGAATTTTTTGAATTTTTTTTTATTTAATAGTTTTAGTTTACCGTATTTCTACAATTATTATTTTTTCTAAAAAAGTTTAAAAGGTTACTCGTTTTTAAGAAATTGACAGATGTGATTGGTCAATAACTGTCCAGTTATCTTTTATTATATTTACCAATTTACCAATATACTAAAATAGGATTGGATAGTTTTTAAATTATACTGTATTTCTTTACTCTCTATTAAACCCAAAAACCCTCTCCCCCTCTTTAAGAAATTAAACAGTTTTTTTATCGTCAAAATACCTCTAGTTCACACATTCAGACTTCCCTGCCGCTGCATCAATTCCCACCCTCCGCCCACTCAACCTCCGTTCCGATTAACCCTGCCATCTCCGTTCACATATCGGCATCAATTCATACTTTATCAACTCCCATCGCAACTTACGGGTACCATGCTATATTAATCAAATTAATGAGAAAGATATCAAAGTCTAACTTTTCTGATGTATTTATATGTCGATTTTCTTATTCATCATGAGGTATGCTATTCGTCTTGTAATAATACATAATATTGCAAATTAAGGTTGTCATCGAAAAAATCTATTTAAATTGTTGTAGATAACACCGTAATCCTCATGGGGTAAACACGGTTAAGAAAAAGTTACAAAATAAATCTGATGAATAGGGGGAAAAAACTTAAAGTTCGAATGGTGAAACAAAAAAATGTTAATTAAAGAGGTTGTACGTAACAGAAGGCATCCTACCGTACAATACAGGGCAAATACCTCGTTATGAATTGTAACTTTGCATTGTTGATTGTATATAACATTTTTCATTCTTAAAAACAAAGTTGTTGAATATTGATTTACGAGGTTGTAGGCATTAAAAATACTTAGTAAAAATACTTTGAGTGACACTCGTCATGTTTCACCTCTCTTGACACGGTTTTTTTTATTTATTTGACTAACCCAAACTTTCTATCTATATATGTGTTATATATGAAGTGACATGATGGTGGAAGTTGCGGAGTTGAGAGGTGTTTGCTGGTTACATATGGTTGGGAAATTTGAGATGGGCAGGCTAACACCGGGAATCAAGTATGAGGTCGTATTTGTGGTGATGATAAAACGTGATTATAGTTACGGATGGTGGGGGGTTCCAATCAGTATCAAACTCACGCTACCAGACGGAAGTACACAAGAGCACACAGAAGACTTCGCGAATAAACCAAGATCCGAGTGGTTTGAGATCCCAGTCGGGGAGTTTATAGTAGACGCAAAAAAAGGAGGGTCCGTCGAGTTCACCATGTATGAACATGACAGTCAGTGGTGGAAGGCTGGTTTAGTCGTTAAAGGTGCTGCCATTCGACCAAAATTCTAAAACTTGAGGAAATTTTTGTACGGATACTAACATTTTCTCAGGCGATAGTGTAAATACGAACTTCGGTTGGAAAAGTTCTACGAAAACCGGTGTTGTAGACACCGGCCTTATTGCCCACCTCACTAGTGTCTTCAACATCGATCTATTCGCCATTGCCACCAAGACCGGTGTCACAGTCACCTGTCTTCAAAATCATATCAGTTTTTATGTGTTAAATTGTATTGTAATTGAAATTTACAAGTGAGGTACCTGAAGACCGGTGTCTCAAAGACCAGGCTTAGTACATGTATACTGTATACACGAAGACCGGTGTTGTAGACGCCGAGCTTCGTCGGTGTCTGCAACACCGGTCTTCTTAGTTTTACAACTTTTCCTACCAAAGTTCGTATTTATACCACATACGGAGAAAATGTAAGTATTCGTATAATTTTTTCTGTTTAGTCGTTAAAAGCTTCTACCATTACCAAAGTTTTAAAACTTTATACTATATAATATAATAATAATTTCTGAATACGTATTCAAATGTAAGTTTTCTAATTAGTAATTACAGTTATGTATAAATAAAAATCGCTTACCTATTGTAAGGATGCTGCTTTATAAATCTTGAGATGACGGATATTCGCTAGTTTACAACACGCTAGTTGCATAACAAATCAAAGCAAGTAACTTTTGGCATGTAGGTTATCATAACTCATATTTTTTCTTAGTAATAAAACGGTAAAGCAAAAACAAAAGATTTCAACATAGAGATGTAAATTTTCAAGTACTTTTTTGTTAGGAAAACCTACAAAGGATTATTATAGGACACTTGCGGAACAAAAAGAGCTTATGAAATTTAAACCACTCAGTGTTTCAGTTGAATAACAAATTACAATCTCTATTCTATCTTATACGGGTACATTGAATAAAAATGATTTATCCTACTAATTCTTCCTCTTACAACAATAAAAATATGACATGTAAAAAAAAAAAAATCAAATGTCATTATAAGAGGACTTTATGAATGATGCATTAAAAGAGTATGTCATTACTTATTTTATATTATTTATTATTAACATCGTATAACAACTTCACCAATTTAATCGACATATGACATATTTGTGATTTATATCTACCCATAATATAATTAAAACATAATAAAAGATACATGATGACATCATCTTCCATACATCACAAAGAAAGCATGATGTTCCAATTCCTTAGTGGATTGGAATCTCATTCCTTGAGCATTGGAACACAACTATTTGCCAAAATGATTGTGACAAAAAGCAACTTTATGCTCTATAAGATTAGTTTTCATAGAGAATAATTTAGCATTCACCAGTAATTTGGTATCATCAACATGGCAAATCCTTACCAAAGAAAAAAATTCAACATGAGATCCAAATATTTATCAAAACCACTCAGTGTTTCAGTTGAATAACAAATTACAATCTCTATTCTATCTTATACGGGTACATTGAATAAAAATGATTTATCCTACTAATTCTTCCTCTTACAACAATAAAAATATGACATGTAAAAAAAAAAAAATCAAATGTCATTATAAGAGGACTTTATGAATGATGCATTAAAAGAGTATGTCATTACTTATTTTATATTATTTATTATTAACATCGTATAACAATTTAATCGACATATGACATATTTGTGATTTATATCTACCCATAATATAATTAAAACATAATAAAAGATACATGATGACATCATCTTCCATACATCACAAAGAAAGCATGATGTTCCAATTCCTTAGTGGATTGGAATCTCATTCCTTGAGCATTGGAACACAACTATTTGCCAAAATGATTGTGACAAAAAGCAACTTTATGCTCTATAAGATTAGTTTTCATAGAGAATAATTTAGCATTCACCAGTAATTTGGTATCATCAACATGGCAAATCCTTACCAAAGAAAAAAATTCAACATGAGATCCAAATATTTATCACAAGAAGCCGTACATACACAACAACAGAGTGCAATATCACCAACAGAAACCGCGTCACAAAATCATGAAAACCGTCTTGATACCAACACCATACCTACAACTACAAGTTCGGGTCATGCTGATGTCTTATTGAACAAAAACGAAAAGGTAGTTTCTTTTAGCTGCGTTAGTTTTAATTCTTGTGTGGTCCATACTTAAATTCTGTTTGAAATTGGCACCTCTGAATCATATTTTACATTCAATCTCGATTCTAACAAAAACTAATTTCAATTTTGGTTGAAAGGCATCTACTGGCAACTGCTTCATGGTGTTTGCAAGGGACATCACTATTTCCTTTGGAGACGTGCCTCGTTATTGGCAATGGCCTCGCGTTGATGAAACAAGGTGTGACGAATCAGATTCATAAACATATGCATATATATGGTTAGGAACGAATTATGAAATGAAGTTATTAAACTTTCTTTGGATCTATATTTATCTATATAAATAGTGACACGATGGTGGAAGTTGCGGAATTGAGAGCTGTTTGCTGGTTACAATTGGTTGGGAAATTTGAGATGGGCAGGCTAACTCCAGGAATCAAGTATGAGGTTGTATTTGTGGTGATGATAATAGCTTATAGTTACGGGTGGTACCAACCAATCAATATCAAACTCACTCTACCAGACGGAAGTACACAAGAGCACACGGAAGACTTCACGAAAAAACCGAGATCCAAGTGGTTTGAGATCCGAGTCGGGGAGTTTATAGTAGACGCAAAAAAGGGAGGATGTGTCGAGTTTACCATGTATGAATATGGTGGACACTGGAAGAGAGGTTTAGTCGTTAAAGGTGTTTCAATTCGACCAAATTTTTAAAACTAAATTTTAATATGATTCCTGAATCCATATTCACATGTAACCAAAATTGAAATTAGTTTCTGTTAGGATTGATGAGATGGAATGACACACAAAACAATAGCCGTGTAAAAGTTGTTACCAATAATAATTGTCGTTCTAAATAATAACTATGAATGTACAACTTCCATTTTTATTTTAATTTTTAGATCACAGCCCATTGTGTTTAGGGTTTTAGTCCTTTCTATAAATTTAGGTCAAGTACTCACCGGCAGGAAAACAGAAAAAGTAATTCGAAAAACATATCAGCCCAATGGGTGTCGTAAAAAACATTTTCTTAAAAATAATCAGAATATAAATTATTTTCTTTTTTGCGACGACATGTCGTAGCAAAATAGTGCGTTTGATTGGGAAACTCGTAAGGCAAAGTTTTTTTTTCGTTTTTGTCTTTTTTTTTTTTTTTTTTTTTTTTTTTTTTTTTTTTTTTTTTTTTTTTTTTTTTTTTTTGGTTAGGAACGAATTATGAAATGAAGTTATTAAACTTTCTTTGGATCTATATTTATCTATATAAATAGTGACACGATGGTGGAAGTTGCGGAATTGAGAGCTGTTTGCTGGTTACAATTGGTTGGGAAATTTGAGATGGGCAGGCTAACTCCAGGAATCAAGTATGAGGTTGTATTTGTGGTGATGATAATAGCTTATAGTTACGGGTGGTACCAACCAATCAATATCAAACTCACTCTACCAGACGGAAGTACACAAGAGCACACGGAAGACTTCACGAAAAAACCGAGATCCAAGTGGTTTGAGATCCGAGTCGGGGAGTTTATAGTAGACGCAAAAAAGGGAGGATGTGTCGAGTTTACCATGTATGAATATGGTGGACACTGGAAGAGAGGTTTAGTCGTTAAAGGTGTTTCAATTCGACCAAATTTTTAAAACTAAATTTTAATATGATTCCTGAATCCATATTCACATGTAACCAAAATTGAAATTAGTTTCTGTTAGGATTGATGAGATGGAATGACACACAAAACAATAGCCGTGTAAAAGTTGTTACCAATAATAATTGTCGTTCTAAATAATAACTATGAATGTACAACTTCCATTTTTATTTTAATTTTTAGATCACAGCCCATTGTGTTTAGGGTTTTAGTCCTTTCTATAAATTTAGGTCAAGTACTCACCGGCAGGAAAACAGAAAAAGTAATTCGAAAAACATATCAGCCCAATGGGTGTCGTAAAAAACATTTTCTTAAAAATAATCAGAATATAAATTATTTTCTTTTTTGCGACGACATGTCGTAGCAAAATAGTGCGTTTGATTGGGAAACTCGTAAGGCAAAGTTTTTTTTTCGTTTTGGGGTGTTTTTGGCGACGGTATAGCGTCGCTACAAAATAATTCCACACAGTTAGTGATTTTTCTTGTAATGTTTCTACAAATTTAGGACAAGTACTTTCAGTTGATTAGTGTATGGCAGAGCCTTCTACATAATACATGGGCTCTATGAGACAATGAGTTGGCCCAATGATGTTCCGTTACCAACTTACCAGCCGCATCCCTATATTATACAGAATACTTTTCAAATCATTAAAAAAATATGAGTTCCAGAAGTAATGATCATATATCATATATACATATAATATATAATATATAATATATCATAGAGGTGAAGATATGATCCTGGTGAGTTTCTATTACTTACATGTAATAGCATTGATTTGATAATTAGCCTATGAAGATGGTTTATCTACCCATGAATCTTTTTTCACCTTTAGATTCCATAATGTTAGTATCTACCTTTGATTTTTTTTTTCAGCTAGAGAGTACCTTTCAACTAGAGGTGCAACCACAAGTTCCGCATATCTATTCGGGCAGCCATTAACCTAACCCGTATTTGCTTTCTTTTTCTGAAGTGAACATTTGAATGGCTCCCTTACTTTTGTGCTTTCATGAAGTGAGCTCGAAGCCTTGAGGCCTAGGACGCAGATTTCTGGAGATTGAGAAGATGATATCTTTCTACGCCTTCCATTTCCCAAAGTGAAGTGGGTTGGTTTGAGGCTTCTATGATTTTGTGAATGACTTTCATGAAGTGAGCTCGGAGACTTGAGGCCCATGATACGGCTTTCAGGAGATTGAGAAGACGAAATCTTTCTACGCCTTTCATTTCTACAAGCCAGGTTGATTTGGTCATGGCTTCTTTGCCTTTGTGAATGACTTTGATGAGGTGAGCTCAATGCCTCGAGGCCCATGACACAAATCTTGCGAGATTTAGAAGGCGAAACCTTTCTACGCCTTCCATTTCCACAAGCAAAGTGGGCTTCTCCATGGCTTCCTCTTTTTACCTGTCTCTGTCTCTGTTCACTCTATATGAAATAAATATCAATAAGTGGTGGAATATTGGTCAGGTTGAATCGAGTCAGTAGGGTAATAGGTCATAGGTTGACTCATTAGTTTTCTTATTTCCTAGTAGACCCCGTAATAGCCAATGTTGACTAAAGTTGTAAGATATTTTTCATCAAGCGTGATACTTTCACTATTTATATAACTAAAAGTAAAAACAACAAAAAGTGTTAACGAGTAAACACAACCTGACCAGTTTTGACTGCAAATGCTTAAGCACTTCTTTTAGTTCCACCTGTTTGGATATGTCGTTCCGCCCAGAAAAACAAAAAGAGCTAAATCGACACAAATGTTCATTTTGAGCAAAAGGTTCCCCTTGAATATAAATAATAGAAATACAAATATATGACAATATTAAGTTAGGTTATCTGTCTATAATTCCTATGGACATTTTGATTTACTTCTTCCAGATCATCAAACTTTCTTTTGTCCATTCCAGGCCATCATCCTTTTCAAGAGTCCTTCCAAGTCATTAACACTTAAAAGTGTGTCCATGTCATGGACATTTTGTTACCAAAACCACGCCGTTATGAGCCTTAAGAGTACATTATGTTTCTTACCAAAACGACATCGTTTTGGTGACAAAATGGCCTAGTAGCAACATTTGATAATTATGATCGTGTGGAAGAGACAAAAGAGTTCAATAGTGTAGAATGGACAAACTAAAAAAGTAAATAGGAGTTATAGGAAATAAATCCTATTAAGTTTAATAATATAAATCTGAGTAAAAGCTGAATATAGAGCAGTAAGAAGATACGTACATAATCCAACATAGGACATGCATTCTCAACTAACTCCCAATTTTCCCACTTGAGATCTAAGAGTTCTTCATCTCCATCATCATACAACACCTAAGTTATACCAACAAACATCAGTCAACATATAAAGTAATTGAAAATCAACAGTCAACACGTTGGAGAAAACTTATCAGACATCACACCTTGTGCCTCTTGTTTATATTGTCAAAAAATCGAACAACTCCTGGGTAATACCTGCAGCAAAAGATGTAAACCTTAAAGATCCTCAAAGATCCATTAATCATAATCAAGAACTATGACACTTACATTCTATCACCGGGCCACCAAACTCTTATCCTTCTTCCTACCAAATGTTCACCATGCTCAACAATTTGGACCTAATCATCACGGATTTTTAGAATCCAGAAGTTGATTAGCATAATATTTAGAAGAGCAAATTACACAGATGGTACCTGTGGTTTGTTCGAAATGACTGTTTTCATGCTAAATTTTCAAAATTACGCCAATCAAACCTGGGGTTTACATTTTTCCACTTTGACCAGACCCACAGGTACCATCTCAGTAGAAAAATGTAACTTATAAAAATTACTCAAACAGTACACGTGGGTATGGTCCGAGTGAAAAAAAGTAAACCATGGGTATGAATGGCGTAATTTTTATAAGTTAGATGTGAAACCAGTTATTTCGAATAAACCACAAGTACAATCCATGTCATTTGCTCTATTTTAAATGAGTAAGAGGTGGCATTGTGAAACCATTTACAGTAAACATGTCAAATTAAGTTCCTTTGCTTCTATTAAAATTAGATTGAAACAAGTTGAATGGGTCAAGTGGGTCATATAGGTCAAAAGTCACCAATAATATATACATTTGATAGAAACAAGTTGAACGGGTCAAGTGGGTCGAATAGGTGAAAAGTAGCTAATAATGCATCTAATATACATAAGTATATAAAAAATAAGATTTTGATCTTTTTTAAAACTTTAAGGCTTGTTTCATTTTTGAAAAATAAGATTTTTCATGGAAAACTTTTGTAAGCCTACAAAACATTTCTGTAAAATGCACTGATAACTATTTATAAAGTTCAAGGAAAGATAAAGAAATGTATGTGAGTCATCACAATCCATTTTGACATACTATAAAACTATCTATCCCACCCACCCCATTTGAACAAGAGTAGTTTCCAGAATCAAATGCTATTACATTTTTCTTCCACGGAGTATTATTTCTCTGGCATTTTGTACCTTCAGTTCTGTTCCAGATTTGGATGGCATTGATGGATCATCGAATGAAAGAGTTATCTTCTGATCTTTCTTTGCTTCTTCGGGGCCTTGTTGAAAATGCCTTACAGTCTTAGTTATATCTTTCCCCAAATTAGGTATCTCAGTTGTATATGGAATCATTTTGTTAGCCACCTAGAAGACAAATTTGAATTTTTGCACATTAGACAATAAATTTGGGATAGGGGTGATATAAGATTTGACCAACATTCTTTAAATGTAATTAGAATCTCGTAGTGAAATCGCAACAAACATACGAACCCATCCCATAATAGGCTCGCATCAAGCCATAAGCTAGGTGTAGAACTCAATCCAAAAAGCTAGCTCAAAGGAGGAGGAGACACCTAGACAACCACCAACCAATCCCATACTTGGCCATTGAGAGATCATAACGAAACCCCACCCTTTGAAAAGCCAACATCCTCGTTGGACGCGGCTATTCTGGTCACGGTTGGCACCCTTTTTTATTGGGTCCAAGCCACCACACCGAGCTCGTTAGTTGGTCACGGTTGGCACCCTTCTTTTTTCGGGTCCAAGCACCCCTCCATAGGCCACCACTTCGAGTGTTAAAACCTGGAAAGGTGAGGCTGGCTCTAACCCAATAATCAATTTATAAGGCCCGTATCAAGCCATAAGCTAGGTGTAGAACTCAATCTAAAAAAGATAGCTCAAATTAGGAGAGGAAACTAGACTTATTAACCACCAATCAATCCCATACTTGGCCGGTATAGGATCATAACACTATATAGCAAATCCTGAATTATCCTAGAGAATATTATGGCTAATTTATTCCTGAATAAAGATTTTGTGCATTGTCTATATAAATAGGAAATTAGAATCCCTATAATTGACGGAAGTAGGTATTCTTTTCCTTATTTTTAGCTTAGATATCATGTACATATAGAGGTGTAAGACGTGATAATAAACTTAAGCCTTTCACATATAACTCTGGCTCTTTTCTTCTTCAAATGTCTATGTAATAAATAAGTATGAGCAGAGTAACAATCACCGTATTGTAATTTTCTGATGCAGTTTTGCAGATACATACAACCATCTTTGAATAATCATAAAGAGCAATGCTCATATCTCGTCCCATTTCGGGCAGATCTGGTTTTAGTTGAGCAGCACAGTTCATGAGAACCTTTTCCCCTAGTTGCCAACAAACATGTGAAGTAATCTGCAAAAGGAACAACACTTAGTATAGGATGTAATTAGTAATTAACGAAGAACCATTGTTGGTAGAGGTCACAAGCATAAACATCACCTGATTATTCCTTTTCACACTTGCAACTACATTACATTGAAGCTCATGCTTGAGCTCCTTACTTTCCTCTATGATCATGGTCATAATTTTCTCCATCTCGTATACGATAGCAGACGAATTCGAGCTGAAAATACAGTTGGAAAAAGAACCCAGTTAAGCTTCAAGCTTTCCACTAAATGACATATGGTTCCAGTGTGTGTAGGGCTGCAAAGGAGTCGAGCTTTTATCAAACTATTCGAGCTAGCGCTCAAGTTTGACTCATTCAAGTGGAACTTTATCATGCTCGAGTTCGAATTCAAGCCCAGAAACCAAACGTGAAATATTTAGCAAAGCAGGCTCAAGCTTATAAGGGTTCAGCTAGAGTTCTTATCAAACTTTTGAGCCATATATAATATATGTGTAGATATAAACAAACTTACACAATGTATGATACTTATTTGAACAAAATTATTTACAATTAAATATCTTGAATTATATAACGTGATCGACAATTCACCATATTTTTTTATTTTTTTAAAATTTTATTTGAGTCGGTCTCGAGCCTACTTTACTACTTCGTTAAGTCGACCTCAAGCTTGCATCATAAATCTCGTCGAGCTATCAAGGCATCAAGTCAAGCTCGATCTAGGCATAAGCTCTTTGATTTGAGCGCGAATCCTGTTTAGTACGAGCTCAGCAGGCTTGTTGAAAACCCTCAAAATTAGTTGGTAGCAGGAGCTTTATAACTAGAGATGGGAGCTAAAGATTTTATTTGTAAAATGGTGTTTGAAAAAGTAGCTAAAGTTGGAGCTTAAGAATGTCAAAATGACATAAAAGGACATACCAATAGAACTTAAATAAAGGGTATCTATGCAACTTATTATGTATAAGCTCAAGCTAGATTTAAAAGCTAGTTTAAGTTAGCTTGTTTTTCAACAAGTTTTTCAAAACTTGTGTCAACCAAACAAAACTTTTAGTTTGAGATTTTAGAAAAAATAAGCTCAAGCTTTAATAAGCTCTAAGTTCGTCTAACAAACATTCATTATCTTATTATTCTATCATTTTAATTAACAAATATCCATAACAACAAACAGAAAAAGAAATAATAAGAAACATGAGTTGCAGGTAGAATTAGTGTCAAAACTAATGACGATTTGCAAAAATAGAAGTAAAAATAAACCATTCTCGCTGCTATAATAGAGTTCTTACTCGGCAAAGGTTAAAAATTGTTTGAATAGTCGAACTATTAGTCCACATCCATCCAAGTCCACGTCCAGTATCAGCACACACAATCTGTACTTGCGAAATATTTTGAGAACTTTAGCCATCTTCGTATAGCATCCACCAGATGCAGAAGATAGTTTCTCGAACGTGCTTACGACCATTTCAAAGAAATGCTGTGCACGAACAACAAGAATAGAGAAGTTGCTTGGGAACTTAGCACAGTATATTCTAAAGATTTCCCACTAGTTAAATAAAGGCGCATTCAAATGTTTCATACCTTCATTTGTTTATTGCTGTATGGGTATTCTGGTGCCATAATCCTCATGATCTCGCAGATGCAACATGCAACTGAGATATTCACATTCATGTCAGGATGTGTCACCAGTTCTTGAGCAATCAGTGCCTCGGATATTGGATTCAGTACTTGAAGCATGGATTTGGAAGGCGATTGCTTCACCCCAGATAGAATTTGCTCCATTTGCTATTACAAAATTACACCAGAGTTAAATTTTGGGAATATGTAGCTAAAAATTGAGTAAATGAAAACCTTGATCATTAAAAGCATCATCAATGCCATAAACTGTAGCGACCAAAAAATGCTACATCATTGTAATATTTTAGCACCTTAAAGACACTTTTTAGAACTGGTACCTTTATGAACAACCTTTACTTAATATTCTACATACCAAAGGTCTTTCTAGAGAAGCCTCCCCACCCTTGGGTAGGGGTATGAAAAGGCTGGCAAATCGTGTCTTAACAGGTTTTAACAAGTTCGGTGCGCACAAATTTCTCAGCTTTCAAACATGAAAACGACTCATTTAACACTTGCCTTTGATGATTTGAGCGTGACAGTTATTCGTTTTATGTATCAAAAAAGTTAAATGTTGAACTTTAAAATATTAAAAACAATTATACTTAAAAATAGAAAAAGTTGCATAGTACATTTTATGTTTAACAGGTCTTAACAGGTACCCAATTATGATTGTCTATATCAGAACTCCCTCATACCCCGCACACCAGGGGGATTGGCTTTTCTTGTTGTGGTGTAGCAAAATTATAAGGGAAAGGGTCCCAATTGGGTTGGGTTCGGGTGTAGCAAAAATAAAAAAGAGTAAGGGTGACAATTAGATAATTGGATTGAGATTTTTAAACCGTAATCCGAACCTGACCAGATTTGATAATCGGATTGGGATTTTCAACCCTAACCTGAAACACGTTGAGGCCCATTTGACATGTTAACAAGCATACAATGCCAGACCAGACACGTTTGCAGCTGTTTTGGGTCATATAGTTGATTCAGGTCAATCCTGTAAGTCTAAACTCTTTTCCCAAAATTAAACTATTTTATGTTTAAAGAATTCTAAATAGACTTCAGGTTGGCAGGTCAGCTTGACAGGTCAACGTGTTCACCCATAAGGCTAAACCAATTATTTGTGTTGCTCAAACAATGATTCTAACAATAATAAGCTATTGGTTGATAAGTTTCACGAGCCCAATTCGGCCTCATTCAATGATTCCAACTTTATTGAGTTGAACAAGCTAATCAAGCTAATCAAGCTAAATGAGTCAAACAATCTGGATGAGCCTGGTTAAAGTGACTTTCATGAACTTTTGAGTTGTTAAACAAGTTCATTTATGGTTATAATTGAGTTATTAAGACTTAAGTTAAGGCTGACCTCTAGCGATGAGATGAACTTACTGAGCCCTGGCTCGGTTCGTAAATGACAAAGTTAAGCTTGAAAGGTTATTATCTTAAAAAAGATAAGAAAAATCGAAACGCATATTGGTTTTAAAAGGCATTAGGCACTCAAAGGTGACAAGAGTCAGAGAGCCTATGTGCTAGGGGTTGAGCTCAAATCACACATACGAAACTTCCGTCAATCACAGAATCCTATTTGCAATAATTTGCTAACAAGTTAATGCTTACGCATCAAGATACTTCACTTATATACCTAGAGTAGTCAAAAATTTGAAGGGGATATCATAGTTACCACAACATCAATAGCTAATAGCTAATAAGCGTAAATATACCATCTAAAAAAGCCATTAAAACCCCATATTATATAGTAATGGGAGAAGATTCTACCATAAAGGCGCGCTTAAAGTCCTATCTTAGGGGGAATAATAGGCTTAAAAGGGGCCTCACCTCAGGCTCACGGATACTTGCGCTACCTGGGATAGCCTTAGCTTGACTAAGGAAAGGGAAAAAAAAACATTTTACTAATTGCCTCATAATACGTAGCCCCTTGGCACATGTTGTTTAACAAGACAAGCGTCAAGGTCAAGCTCGGACGATAACGAAATATTCGAGTTCAAGTTCGAACGATAACGAACTATTCGAGTTCGAGCTCTAACATAATTACCAAAAGTTATTCAAGCTCCGGCCGAAGTAACTAATAAAGAAATTGACCCCAGATATCCTGCTACCATCCCGGCCATGATTAGCTTGTTAACACCTTAGACCTTCTATGTATCTTTAGTTCGTACGATAGCAAAAAAGGCTCCAAAGGCCACCCCACTAGCGATTGTTAGGGCACATGCCAATTTGCGCTTCTTGGGATGGCCTCGGCGTTACTAACCTTAGGTACGCCTTTTTTAACCAAGACAAGCATGGACTTCGAGCTTAAAATATTCAATGTCAAGCTAGTACACGATTATAAAATTCATTCAAGCTCTGACGTAAATTTTATTAAACAAGATGAACCTAAATTTCATGCTACTCATCTCGGCTCATTAACACCCGTAAGCATACTCATGTAGTTTCTCTAATGAGTAAAATATGAAAAACTAATTTCTATTGTAAGTCATAAACCCTTAAAAGTATAGCCATTATCTACTACTCGTATAACACTATAACCCACTATATATATCTACAACCACCACCGATGTGGCCTAGTGGTAAGAAGACGACCTCACAAGAGGTCACAAGTTCGAACTTCCCCATGTAAACATTTTGGGATAGCCAAGAAAAAGGTTTATTTCAAAACGGCCACATATTCGAATACCTTGGGTTTACATACATCAGAGTCAAAGACTTGCCCTCATCGGGTAACGTCAACACAGAAAACCACTATATAATCTACAAAAATTATGGGAAAACAACGCTATGTATTCAACAAGTCTCGAATATCTTAAAATCTAAGTAAACAACAACTTAAATATATACAAATGTGCATGAAATACATACAAAACCATAAAATTCAAACACCAAAGTATTAATAAAAATATAAAATTAAAAAAAATAATAAAAAAGTTACCTCCAAAACATCAACAATTTCAGCATTTGAAGAAGGCAGTTTAAGTAACCTAATTGAAGTTTTCATAATCTGGATCTGGGATTTACTTAATTGAGACCCTGAAGCAGCCATTTCAGTAATTTACTACAAAAATTGGCTGTAATGAAAACTTTAGTAAAAATTGTACGATTTTGAGAGGTTATGTAGCTTGTAAATGTATAATAATAATTGTAGAATGATAAGTGAGGCTGTGAGAGAGCAATTATTGGTGATTTAATGAGAAAGTGGTGTGGTTTATTTTTTTCCCAGTTTGGTCGGGAAATAAAAGAATGGGAAGGGGATAGTGTGTATAGAAATTTTTAAGAGGGAAGGAAAGGAAATGGAATAGTGTGTTGTTTGGGCCTTCGGGGCTGTCAAATTCAATCGTATCGTTTCTTACCTAACCCGGCATATTTGAAATAGATCTATGGAACTACACTACCCCTTTACATTAATTACGTTACCAATAATAATAACCACATTACCATTGTCGTCACCGCTATTACCAACACCACCTGTCACCGCCACCACCTCCCCCGTTTCCGCCAACGCCATCACGACCCGCTGCCGTCACCACCACCTGGCTACGCCATGGACTTACAAGTTTCGCCTGTAGTTGTATGGGCTAAGTCTATGAAATTATTCATTTGATTTATTTTTTTAAATCGGTTTTGTTATAAAAGTTTAAATAAATAAATAAATGAAAAAAACAATGTAAATTAATTAAAAGAGGGGAAAGTAAGTAGCTAGAGATTTATTTTTTGGTCTTGTTAATTAAGTGTTTTCAATTTAAATTTTTCCTTATATATTTGACAAAAATGTAAATGCTTTTTTGACCATTAAGTGATTGAATTGATAAATAATATTTTTATGGATTAAGTTAATATGGTTGTTTTCTGTTTATTTAGTCAGAAAAAATAAACACTTTTGATGACTTGATGGATTAAGTATTTTTGATTAAGTCGTGATTTTTTTTATTAAGACTTAACAAACACTACTAAGGGTGGTTAACATAATTGAAGGGATGAGAAAAGATAAGCATGTTTATCTTTAGGTAATTTTATGTCTAAGCGTATAACCACTTTGTTATGCTATTTGTTACAAGTATTAATGCGAATACCTTTTCATATTAAGTCCTGCTTACAAATGTACACATTGAAAAGAAGATCAAGCTAGGTACCAAATTAAGAAAACAAAGGGATAAATGGTTACTCACTTACTCGTATCATTTAGGGACATATGTTAGTGTCAGTGCCGGCTCAAGGTCTTTGGAGACCTTAAGTGACATCAAATTTGGAGGCCCAGGTCATTAAAATACTAATTAAAGTAAACAAAGAAAGCAAAAAAAGACGTAACTAATCTTATGTTGTTGAATTATTAGTGAAAAATAGTGTATAGATTGATACAAAAATCAATAAGGCTGCTCCTTCAAGGCTTCAATGCAAATTGTATGATGGTATTAAGCCCAAAATTTAAACATTAATTCTACTATACAAAAAAATTGAGGCCTTAGATTTTTTGGGGCCTGAAGCCATTGCTTAGCGCGCAATAATAGTTGAGCCGGCTGTGGTTAGTGTATGCTGAGTATGTTCTTACGAGACAAACAAATTTAACATGAACGACAATAATACGACTGATTGAAATATGAGTTAGTAACACTCATACAACTTGATATCCATTTCAACCCGAAAATAAAAAGCATTAGGTACCCCATCAGGCAGAAACGTAGAAAATCCCTCTTGTCATAAAAAACTCACCATTGCCGCCAACTAGAGGTGCAAGAAGCGGTTAACCGATTTCGGTTATTAATTTTAATAACCGGTTTCAGTTATTTTTTGAAACAGTAATAACCGGTTACGGTTAACTTGTACCGGTTAATAACCGGTTTCTAGGTTTTAAAAGTGGAATAACCGGTTAACCGATTTCGGATTAATTTTAATAACCGGTTAACCGAATAACCGGTTAACCTATTCGGTTTTTTTTAACCGCCCATTATAATATTGAGAAAGTGGTGAACAATTCCGACAAGTCTGAGCGACAAACCCATATTTCAAAAAGATTATTGAAGCCATGAATGCTTGAAGTTGTCCATGTGATCAATGGAATAACGATGTCAAATTATCATTCGGTAATTCATTTCATAGAAAGCTATATGTATATATCAGTGTATGTATATAATATGATTGATATTGATATATATATATATATATATATATGGGAAAAGTGAATATAAGGTTGTCCGGCACCTAAGCTTAGGTGTGGAACCCCTCACATACAAATTTTTTAATATTTTTGATTAATGAATAAATGCTTGGGCCCCATGAATTTTATGGATTAAAAAAACAATATGTGAGTGTTCCACACCTAAGCTTAGGTACCTAACAGCCTTATATTCCCATCCCCCTATATATATATATATATATATATATATATATAATATGTATATAATATGTGATTAACCGGTTAACCGGTTATTATTTGGAATAATTAACCGGTTATAGGTTAACCGGTTAATAATCGGTTTTGGTTTCAAAAAGAGTAATCGGTTAGTAACCGACGGTTTCTGTTAACCTATAATCGGTTTTTACCGTTCTGGTTATTAACCGGTTTCGGTTACCGGTTACAAATCGGTTCTGTTCGGTTAATCGGTTTTTTCTTGCACCTCTACCGCCAACCAACCGAAAGAAAGCTGGTCTATGTATTCGCCCATCAAATTTGCACTCATAATATTTATCGTCCTTTTATATTCGCTTGAATTGAAAACTAACATATAAGAAAACCCTTGAGCTCGTGCCACTGTTCTGCATTAGACGTTTATCTTGGATACTCCAAGACTATTAGCCCATTTATAGTTAGTGCTTTGTTTTTATTAATCATTTATCTCCAAGCCAACCTACATAAAACACTTTCAATAGATAATACTACTTTGAAACTAAAATTGAAAACATATATTTAATACATGGCCAAATGATTATTCAAAATTGATGAATGACATCTAAACATTTTGCTCGGATGCCTTCTCCCGATCAAGATGATACATTTTTGTTTTGCTTTTGACATGAATGTGGATTATACTTCTTTGTTTCATCCCCTCCATTGAAACTTCATCACCCACAAATCATGTATATTTGACATATAAAACAAAATTATATTCATACTTTGTGGAAATGGAAGGAAAAAAAAGTTAGCTTACATGTACATATTAGTTACTTGATTAAGATTATCTTCTACAAGATCCACATAATCCAATGAAGCAAAAGCGTTATTATCTTCAAACTCCATAGGACCACATCATCTACCTTGTCGTCTTCCGAATCGTCAATAACATCATTCGATTTTCAGTTTTTGCGGTTTTCTTCTTCTTTTTTCTTCTTTTGATTTTTAGGCTTGCAAAACAACCCAAATACGGAGTAATAGAATAATATTAGTGAAAGTTACATATATTTGATCAATCAATCATGAATAACATATAATAATACCTTGAATGATAACATTTTTCTTTTGAAATTGTATATTTGATAAAGAAATATGGAATATGTAGTGGGATATTTGAAAAAAAATGGATATTTTAAAATTAAAACTACTATCTACTATAAATATGAGTTTAATATGTTAGTAACTAACAATCCGATGAAAAAGACACATGCTATTAACATATTAACTGACTTTCAACTAAATATGGGTAGTTAATATACCTCTTTTCTTTTATCCACGTTCTCTTTATAAGTGTAACAATCTGTCTGATTTAAGATGAATTTGTACGGTTAAGATGCAAAGTAAGGTTGATCTAATGGACTAAAATTAATTAAATATCAATGCACCGGAAACAATATATATATATAAAATATATCTAACTCAAAATAAAAAGTGAAATGATAAACCTTCCTAATTAAACCTCCTAAAAGTTCTTTTAATTATAGGATCATGGCATGTGACAAAATCAAGAATTGAAATTAGGAAAGAGAGTTAGTGGAATCAACTTGTCATGATTTGAAGGTTTTAAGAGGATTTTTAAGAGTACGATTAATCATTTTCCAAATAAAATATCAAATACACACATTTTCTCCTTCTTTTATGGGTAAATTATCTAGATAGACATATTTAAGGGTTTATGTCCAATTCTGGACACCTATAAAAAAGGAAAATGATTAATCCTCTTAAAGATTAGCCTAAAAATTCTCCTAAAGATTAGCCTAAAAATCCTCCTAAAAATATAAGAAGATGACATGTGGTATCTACTAATTCTCTTTCTTAATATTTGTAACATCCCAAACTTTTCTTTACTAGTTGACTAATGCCGTTAAGTCAATATTGTGTGTGTCGTTAAGTCTATTTTAGATTTAATGCTTATATGTAGTTAATGTGTGTTATGTGTGAGGCTTGTAAGCCTAAATGTTAATGTAGTATAAATGTGTGTAATATGAAGATTAATGTCTATGTAGTGACATTTAATGAAGGATTAATGATGTATATGGTCAATAAAGTAGTTTGTGACCAATAATGAAGGATTAGGAAGCTTAGGGACTAGTTTTGACATGTGTGCAAAGTCAAAAACGGGTTTAGAGGCTTAGGGGTTGTCATTAGAGAGCCATTATGCAGATTTTCTTCCTCCTAAACAAGCCCTAGCCGATCCCCTCCCTTCCCTCTCAAGTTTCTCACTAGATCTGTTCGTTTTGGAGCCAAATCGATCGTGTATTGCTTAGATCTTGGATCTTTATCACCGAATACAGGTAATATAGGTATTCCTCATCTGAGATCTGATTGTGTGAGTCTTATATTAGTCTTAATCCAGGCCATAAGGGTTTGGGTTGGGTTATTTGATTAAACGTTCACCGATTTCATGTTATTCGGGTGATTAAATGATTGATTTATGATGTAAAGGATTAAAGGATTAATAGGATGGTTAAAGATGATGAAAGTGCAATTAAAAGGGTTAATTTTAAGTCCCCAGGTTGGATTTGGGGTATGGGTTCGTATGGAATTCGTTTGATCAAAGAACAAAATTGAGTTGCTGATCTGCACCCCAGGTGCGGCGCACCAAGGGAGTGGTGCGGCGCACCAAGGGAGTGGTGCGGCGCACCACTGCCCAGTTTAGGTTTTTGGATTTTGATGGGAGCCCGATATGCGACGCACCAAAGGGTAGGTGCGGCTCACCTATTGTTGATAGGAAATTTCTGGAGGATTGGTGCGACGCACCACTTGGCAGGTGCGGCGCACCACCTGCCCAGATTTTACAAAAGGTGTCGTTTAGCTTATATTTTGATCTTATACTTGTTCTAGGTTATTGGAGACACCTAGTCATCGTTGTATTGTGCTTGTAGCTTGTTGTTAAGCTGTATCAAGGTAAGATACACTACTTTTGTCACGCTGAGGGTTCAACAAGCAAAGGTTTCATACTTATAACTTCCTTAACGGTAACATATGATATATGTGGGTATCTCGGGTTACACGGGAGGTACTATGGGATATGTAGTTGACCATGAGACCTGAAATGCAGACCCTAATGTAGTGAAATGAAGTATTGTTTAATGTAGTGTATTGATATGTAGTTTATGTAGAATTACGAAGTATCTTATTATGTGTGAAATGTAGAAATGGAGTTAATGTGTGACATATGCATACTACATGGCTTGTACACCTAGCACACTAGACTTGGTAGGTTGCCATGTCATGTAAAGTCCCTCACACGATGGTTTAACCCTACGAGTGTAAAATACAAGACAAGTATGAACTAGATTCGGACTAGTATTACTTCAATATAAATAAGCAAGAATATGAACAAAGTAATAAATGACTTAAACAATATTTAAACAAGTAAATAAATGGTGGAACACAAATGTAGTTTTTCAAGTGTATTTTCTTTATAGATGTATAAACAAAATACAAGATCGTTGTGGAACCTAGATATTACACGTATGTAAGTATCTAAACAATCTTTGAATTACAAGTGATCTATACTTGCTAAATAAACTCCTTTGATCGATATACTTAGAGTTGTGAAGTATAACTGTTTAGATCGAGAGTATTTAAGCAAGTTCACCAATTTGCTAAAAAGTGATTTTCTCAAAGAAATGACTTTGTATTTATAGGCAATAAAATTCACCAGTGAATTTTGTGCCGTACAAATATGGTTGCATACATTTAATGATCCGACAAGAACATTAAATGTATTGGATAAGGAATAAGGATAAAGTCACATCAAGTGCAAGTGTATCCTTTTATCCAACCACCTTAACACACGTATACTTTGGTAAAGAACAAGTGGGTTGTTATTTGGAAAGTGTGTAAAGGCTTAAAGTCAAATCCTCGATATCAGTGTTCAGACTTGTAAGGTCTAGAACACTGACAATCCTCCAGTGTACAGATCTGGTAAGACTTCCAGTGGACTCCGCCATTTGTAAGTCTTCTTTATTCTGACTTCAGTCTTTGACTTCAGTGAGAATGTCTTCAGTAGAGTTGATCTGGACTGGGGTGAAGTCCAGTGAGCTAATCTGGAGAATACTCCAGATTTCCTATACAAGTATTTGCTCACTGGTCTTCCATTATTTCTGGACAAATCTTCAGAGGGACTCCAGATTCCAAGTCTGGAGTAGGTCCAGTAAAATACGTTTCTGGACAGATCTTTAGTAATGCTCCAGTAGTCGAGTCTGGAGCGAGTCCAGTAAATCTGGACTAAATCTGGACCTAACAAATTCCCCCTATTTGTTTAGAAATAATGCAAGTGTTTTCAGACTTATAGATATACAAATTTGTATGCCTGGAAAACACTTAGTCGATTTAAGTCTAAAAAATCTAAGTTACTGGAAAACACTTTATAGATCATAAGTGTTTTCAGTTTCATCTTTTAAGTTCTAACTTAGACTAAATCTGATCATTTACTTATAAAAATAAAAAATTGCAACTATTATTACATTCATCAACTGATAAATAGTATACAATTTTCATAAGACAATAATTTACAATAAGTAAACAATAAGAGTTAGGCCCTTCTTTTCGATGTCCTTTCTGGAGCATCTTCAGTAGCCTTTCTCTTTGGAGAAGGAGAGAAAGGTAGTGAATCTGGTGATCTTAAGCCCAATGCAACTTCCATTTGTTGCTTCCTTCTGAACACCTTTTCAACCCTTTTCAGAAATCCTTTAACATCAGTCGACACATCTGTCTTCCCCCTGAACGTTAAAGCGATTTCCTTCAGTTCACTCAAACCAAAAGCTTGAACTGAAGTACTTTTCCTCTCATCAGTAAAGTTACCCTCTCTGGTCAACTTTACTTCAAATTTTGACATGCCTTCATGATCTTCAGCCAATTTGATTTCAGCACCAGTGATCCTTCTAGCATCAGCCCTGAAGTTCATCATTTCATTGTATTTTTCCTTCAGCTTGGCTTGCTGGATCAAAGCTTCAGTATCCTTGGACACTCTCCTTTGCTCTACAGCAGTTTGGAGTTCTTGACGATTTATTCTTCGAGAAGTGTCCAGGGGAATGAAAGTACTTACATCACCATCTCTGATTGCTTTGATCTGTCTGGCAGTCAACTTAGGTAAACCAGTAAGTCTCTTTCTGTACTCTATCTCCAGAGCACCAGCATTCTTTCTTATTTTCTTCTGGAGACTTACCAGTTCAGCTTTTCTCTGTCTGATGAGTTCTGGTACACTCACGCCATAAATAATTGAGTCATAGACTTGCTCTTCTTTCAGACCTGCCAGTCCACCAGTGACTGCACTCTGAACAGAAGTAACCAACCTATTTTCTAATCCCTAGACTGCCACCTTGATCTTTTCAGTGTTGGTGTTTGTGGCCAGTACCAGTTCATCCAGCTTCTCATACACCAGTTTCTCATTTCCAGCAAAGACATTCATCTCAGATGCCAGGTTATTTGATAATAAAGACTTGAAGTCTGAAATAACCTGAGATGAACTCTGGAGTGATCTCTCCAGGTCCGCCACCTTATTTAAAAGGCCTTGGACCTCGGTTGAAGAAGAAGTGGAGAGACCGGTGGGAGGTTCAAGTGTTGAGGGTAATCTGGTCATTTACTTATAAAAATAAAAAATTGCAACTATTATTACATTCATCAACTGATAAATAGTATACAATTTTCATAAGACAATAATTTACAATAAGTAAACAATAAGAGTTAGGCCCTTCTTTTCGATGTCCTTTCTGGAGCATCTTCAGTAGCCTTTCTCTTTGGAGAAGGAGAGAAAGGTAGTGAATCTGGTGATCTTAAGCCCAATGCAACTTCCATTTGTTGCTTCCTTCTGAACATTTTCAACAGCTGAAGGCAAGTGTTGTGGCAACTTCTCATCCAGTAGCTTTTCCACTTGGGGTAACACCCCATCATAAATGCTACGAAGGACAGTCCCAGAAACTTCTTCACATAATTCTTTTAACATGTTGTTTCTGAACTTCCTTGTACATTCATCAACTGATAAATAGTATACAATTTTCATAAGACAATAATTTACAATAAGTAAACAATAAGAGTTAGGCCCTTCTTTTCGATGTCCTTTCTGGAGCATCTTCAGTAGCCTTTCTCTTTGGAGAAGGAGAGAAAGGAAGTGAATCTGGTGATCTTAAGCCCAATGCAACTTCCATTTGTTGCTTCCTTCTGAACATTTTCAACAGCTGAAGGCAAGTGTTGTGGCAACTTCTCATCCAGTAGCTTTTCCACTTGGGGTAACACCCCATCATAAATGCTACGAAGGACAGTCCCAGAAACTTCTTCACATAATTCTTTTAACATGTTGTTTCTGAACTTCCTTGTACATTCATCACTTAGAGTACTAACAACTGCACTCTGTTCCAGTGTGGGTCTGCTCTCCAGAGAGCTTACCCTGAAAACCAAATTCTGAACCTCTTCTTTCAGACCTGCCAGTCCACCAGTGACTGCACTCTGAACAGAAGTAACCAACCTATTTTCTAATCCCTAGACTGCCACCTTGATCTTTTCAGTGTTGGTGTTTGTGGCCAGTACCAGTTCATCCAGCTTCTCATACACCAGTTTCTCATTTCCAGCAAAGACATTCATCTCAGATGCCAGGTTATTTGATAATAAAGACTTGAAGTCTGAAATAACCTGAGATGAACTCTGGAGTGATCTCTCCAGGTCCGCCACCTTATTTAAAAGGCCTTGGACCTCGGTTGAAGAAGAAGTGGAGAGACCAGTGGGAGGTTCAAGTGTTGAGGGTAATCTGGTCATTAGAGGAACTTGTGCCCAGTCCTCTTCAGTTGCATCTTCAGATGGTGCAACTGGTGACTCCGGCGCACGAGGAGTAGGTTGAGATTCTGAAGGTTGATTGGTTGTAGGAGTGAAGTATTGGGTGTTTTCTGGAATTGAAGGTGGTGGTGGTGGCATGTGGTGGTGGCATGTTTGTTTGTGGTGGTGGCATTTCTGGTGTAGGTGTTGGCATTTCTGGTAGATGTTCTTCTTCTTGTACATCTTCACCCAGAAAATTCATGTTAACATCAAAGCTTCCAGACATTGGGGAATCAACATCATCCCATTCTTGAGCAATCCCAACTGTCTGTTCACCAGACTGTTCACCAGTCTCTATATCTACCTGTTCACCAACCTCAACATTCAAGTCCAGTGGAGCCTCTTGCTCACCAGAAGCATGTTCATAAGATTGAACATCTTCAACAACTTCTTCAACAACCTGAGCAACATGTTCAACTTGTTCATCAGTGTCTTGTCCACCAACCTCTTCAGATTCAAATATTGGAGACCCATCCAGATTCATAACATCACCTGGATGTCTTTCTGGAATAACCTGGATTCCAGCTCTCATCAGACGCCTATTAGTTCTAGGTCGTCTGGAAGGTTCAACAGCTTCTTGACCTTGACCTTCTGGAGCAACTTGTCTTATGGGCTGTACAGCCTCTATTATCTGTACATCATCACCAGATGGTCCTTCAACATCTTGAACTCTAACTGGACCCTCTACTTGTTCCCTTTGAAAAACCAACATTGCTGGAGGAATATCTACCTCTCCAGTTCTTGATTGAAGGTTATTCAAGTCCCTCATAAACTCACTCACAGAAAAGTGAGTAGTATCATAGTCATACTGGTCTCCTAGGGCACTTCTAAACATAAGGGAAAGAAAACGAATGAATGGAACATGGGGTTTTCTCCCTTTAGCTTTCAATCGATCCACCAAATCATTGAATAAGATCTGAGCAAAATCTACTCTTATTCCGAACCACAAACAATAGGCAATCTGGAGCTGGGTTTGATTTATCTGATCAAGACCCCCAGAACTACCTCCCAGACATTCAACCAGGTGTGTGAAGAAAAATCTCCACGAGTCTGTCAATCTGCTCATATAAATAGTCCCCTTTCTTAATAACTGACCATGGTCATCAAGTATTTCGGTGTGCCCCATCAACCTGCACACTTCCCTGTAATTTATGACAGTGGGAAGTTCGATGGGCAACTCATTCTGGTCAAGATAATTCAACTGTAAAACTGACCTGAGTAAATTCACCGAGAAATTGAAAGATCTGGTACCACCCCTTAGAGTATAAGAAATTGATGAGGTTTCTTCATTGTAAAATGCGGAGTACCAGAATTCACATAAATAATCATGGTACATTCTCCCTGGATTTAAGGTTAATGCACCATACAGAGGAGATGAGAGAAAGAAAGTATTCAATCTCCCAATGATAGATTGAGCAGGATGAGCACTGGAAAGCTTGGCCATCCAATTATTCATATTGATTCGAATAGCTTTTGCTTCAAGAGTGATGTGTCTAGGTTTAGTAACATCATCAACCGGAGCATATTCGGCAGATAAAAGGTTTTTGGGTGCCATTTATGATTGAAAGATGAAGATGAAATTGAATAAATTTAGGGTTTATGAAGAAATTAATGAATTTGCAGTTAATATGAGAGAGGAGTATGTGGGAACGCGTGAGTTAAGGTTGATTGAAAAGGAGTTTAGATCGTTGGTTGCTAAACCCGGTGCAATTTCTGATTATGCACACTCGTTTATGGAGAAGTTGAAGTTTGTTGGACCCTTGGTTCGAAGGCAGGAGGACCAAATTGAGGCTTATTGTGATGGTCTCCCCGTTAGTTATCGTGGATTATGTAGACAACATGTGACTTTATCGGCGGCTATTAAGGAGTCAAAGAGGTTGGATGATGACTTCAAAAGTGAGAAAGTTGTGGTTAAGGTTGATTGAAAAGGAGTTTAGATCGTTGGTTGCTAAACCCGGTGCAATTTCTGATTATGCACACTCGTTTATGGAGAAGTTGAAGTTTGTTGGACCCTTGGTTCGAAGGCAGGAGGACCAAATTGAGGCTTATTGTGATGGTCTCCCCGTTAGTTATCGTGGATTATGTAGACAACATGTGACTTTATCGGCGGCTATTAAGGAGTCAAAGAGGTTGGATGATGACTTCAAAAGTGAGAAAGTTGTGGTGAAGGTTGATGACAAGAAAGCAGGGTTCAAAAGAGGGTCAAATTGGTCATCTAATAACAATAATAAGAAGTTTCGTGGGAATTCTAGCTCAAGTGGTGACAAAGATAAAAAGAAGAATGGGTCTTGGTGTGCTTTTTGCAAGAATGTTCATGAAGGTCAATGTTCCGACAAGATAAGAAAGTGTCATAAGTGCGGGAAGTCGGGACATCTTGCAACGGAATGTAGGGACAAGACTCGTTGTTACAAGTGTCAGGAAACGGGTCATCTTATTGCCGATTGCCCACAAATGAAGAATGACGGGAAGAAAGCAGCCACTTCAGCAACAAAAGTGAGAGCCTTGCAGATGACTGGATGATGCTAAGAACAACGACGAGGTGGTAAGTGGTACTTTCCTTGTTAATTCAAAACCTGCTTCTGTTTTATTTGATTCGGGTGCAAATAGGTCGTTTGTGTCTACTTTATTTGCTCCTAAGCTAGGAAGAGTCACTACCCCTTTAGATTGCTCGATAGAGGTGGAAATTGCTAATGGTACGGTTAGTGATATACGTGTGGGTTATGATGATTGTGACATTGAGATTGAAGGTCGTTTGTTTCCGGTCCAGTTATTGCCTACTACTTTAGCCGGTTTTGACGTAGTGATTGGTATGGATTGGTTGTCTAGAAATGAAGCTAATATTTTGTGTTCCCAAAAGATTATTCGGTTTCCTACATCCGATGGTAATGTGGTAACGGTTTATGGAGATAAGAAGAGAGGGGGGATAAAGATCATTAGTATGATGAAGGCTATTAAATGTATAAGGAAGAATAAGAGTCATTTCTTGGCCTATGTTATTGATGTGAGAAAGGAGAAGCCTTCTATTGCTAGTGTTGATGTAGTATCCGATTTTCCCGATGTGTTTCCTGAAGATCTTCCCGGTATCCCTCCTGACCGTGAAGTTACTTTTCAGATAGATCTTATTCCCGGTGCTACACCTGTTGCTAAAGCACCTTACCGATTAGCTTCTACAGAAATGAAAGAGTTAATGTCCCAACTTCAGGAGTTACTTGACAAAGGTTTCATTCAACCTAGTTCCTCGCCTTGGGGAGCTCCGGTTCTCTTTGTTAAAAAGAAGGATGGATCTATGCGTATGTGCATAGACTACCGTGAGTTGAATAAGCGAACGGTTAAGAATAAATATCCTCTCCCGCGAATTGATGATCTCTTTGATCAACTACATGGTGCTTCATATTTTTCAAAGATAGATTTACGGTCCGGTTATCATCAATTGAAGGTTAAGAAGGAGGATGTAGCAAAGACAGCTTTCCGGACTAGATATGGTCATTATGAGTTCTTGGTCATGCCATTTGGGTTGACTAATGCTCCAGCCGCATTTATGGATTTAATGAATCGGGTATGCCGTCCCTTTCTAGATCATTTTGTTATTGTGTTTATCGACGATATTTTGATCTATTCTAAGTCAAAAGATGAGCACCGTGAGCACTTGAAAGCAGTTTTGGAGGTGTTGAGGGAGAATAAGTTGTATGCCAAGTTTTCTAAATGCGATTTTTGGCTTCGAGAGGTGCAGTTTCTTGGTCATGTTATTTCGTCGGAAGGTATTAAAGTAGATCCTTCAAAGATTGAAGCTGTTTCAAAGTGGGAGCAGCCAAAGACTCCTACTGAGATTAAAAGTTTTCTTGGTTTGGCTGGATATTATAGAAGGTTCATTCAGGATTTCTCCCGAATAGCCAAGCCTATGACTGAACTAACGAAGAAAGGAGTAAAGTTTGAGTGGACCGATAAGCAGGAGAATGCATTTCAAACGTTGAAGAAGAAGTTGTGTGAAGCTCCTATACTTGCCTTACCTGAAGGTACCGATGATTTGGTTGTGTATAGTGATGCATCTATCACGGGTTTGGGTTGTGTACTGATGCAGAGGGACAAGGTGATCGCCTATGCTTTCCGCCAGTTGAAACCACATGAGAAGAATTACCCTACCCATGATCTTGAACTGGCCGCAGTTGTTTTTGCATTGAAATTGTGGAGACATTACCTTTATGGTACAAAATGCACTTTGTTTACCGATCATAAAAGTTTACAGTATGTCTTTAATCAAAAGGAAATGAACGTGAGACAAAGGAGGTGGATGGAATTACTTAAGGATTATGATTGTGAAATCAAATACCATCCGGGTAAAGCCAATGTAGTGGCGGATGCACTAAGTAGGAAGGTGCAAAGTTCTTCTTGTAAGTTGATGAGTATGCAAGTTCAAGCCAAGTCGGGGCTACTTGATCGAATTAAAGAAGCACAAGTGAGGGCATTGATGAAGGATAACATTGACAATGAAAGCATTGGGAAGAAGAAACGTCTTGTGATGGAGACTAATAGCCGTGGGTTCAAAACATACAAGGGTCGAATTTGGGTGCCATTGTTTGGTGATAACCGAGAATTGATCCTTGAGGAAGCCCATAGAAGTAGATATTCGGTTCATCCCGGTGTCACCAAAATGTATGCAGATTTGAAGTCGATTTATTGGTGGCCGGATATTAAAGGGGAAGTAGCTCATTTTGTAGCAAAGTGCTTGACGTGTGCACGTGTGAAAACGGACCATCAAAAGCCGTATGGTTTGTTGCATCAATTAGACATTCCCGAGTGGAAATGGGATCATATTACCATGGACTTTGTAACGAAGCTACCTAAAACGCCGAAAGGGAATGATATGATATGGGTGATTGTGGATAGATTGACGAAGAGTGCTCATTTTCTAGCTACCCGACAAGATGTGCCTTTAACGAAGATGGCAAAGATGTACATTGATGAAGTAGTTGCGAAACATGGAGTTCCTTTATCTATAGTTTCGGATCGAGACTCGAGGTTTGTGTCAAACTTTTGGAAGGGTCTTCAACGGGAGTTGGGTAGAAGAATAAATTTGAGTACCGCCTATCATCCCCAAACCGATGGGCAAAGTGAGAGAACCATTCAAACCTTGGAGGATATGTTGAGAACGTGTGTACTTGAATACGGTGGAGCATGGGATGATCATTTGAGGATGATTGAGTTTTCTTACAACAATAGTCACCATGCAAGCATTGGAATGCCACCATTTGAGATGTTATATGGTAGAAGGTGTAGGACTCCAAGTTGTTGGATGGAGCCCGGTGAAAAGCAGTTGACCGGTCCCGAAATTATTGAAATTACGTCTGAAAAGGTTAATGTAGCTAAAGAAGCCTTACGTGTGGCAAGAGAAAGGCAGAAAACATATGCAGATAAGAAAAGGAGACCGATTGAGTTTAATGTTGGTGATTTAGTGATGCTGAAAGTATCACCTTGGAAAGGAGTTATTCGATTTGGAAAGAAGGGAAAGTTGAGTCCACGTTTCATTGGACCTTTTAAAGTTGTGAAGCGCATTAAAGACGTGGCATATCAGTTGGAATTACCTCCAGAATTGGATGGAATTCACAACACCTTCCATGTATCCTACTTGAGGAATGTTTAGCTGAGGAGTCAAGTGTGATTCCTATTAAAGACGTGAGTATTGACCCAATGAAGAGAATAGTAGACGAACCGGTAGCGATACTTGGAAGAAAGCAAAAGAAGTTACGCCGAAAAGTGATTGACCTTGTGTTTATAAAGTGGAAGCATAATCATGGAGAAAGCTTAACGTGGGAAACTGAAGCAGTAATGAAGGAAAAGTATCCCGAGTTGTTCCTTACTGATGAGATTCCGGGGACGGAATCCTCTTAAGGGGGAGGTAATTGTAACATCCCAAACTTTTCTTTACTAGTTGACTAATGCCGTTAAGTCAATATTGTGTGTGTCGTTAAGTCTATTTTAGATTTAATGCTTATATGTAGTTAATGTGTGTTATGTGTGAGGCTTGTAAGCCTAAATGTTAATGTAGTATAAATGTGTGTAATATGAAGATTAATGTCTATGTAGTGACATTTAATGAAGGGTTAATGATGTATATGGTCAATAAAGTAGTTTGTGACCAATAATGAAGGATTAGGAAGCTTAGGGGCTAGTTTTGACATGTGTGCAAAGTCAAAAACGGGTTTAGAGGCTTAGGGTTGTCATTAGAGAGTCATTATGCAGATTTTCTTCCTCCTAAACAAGCCCTAGCCGATCCCCTCCCTTCCCTCTCAAGTTTCTCACTAGATCTGTTCGTTTTGGAGCCAAATCGATCGTGTATTGCTTAGATCTTGGATCTTTATCACCGAATACAGGTAATATAGGTATTCCTCATCTGAGATCTGATTGTGTGAGTCTTATATTAGTCTTAATCCAGGCCATAAGGGTTTGGGTTGGGTTATTTGATTAAACGTTCACCGATTTCATGTTATTCGGGTGATTAAATGATTGATTTATGATGTAAAGGATTAAAGGATTAATAGGATGGTTAAAGATGATGAAAGTGCAATTAAAACGGTTAATTTTAAGTCCCCAGGTTGGATTTGGGGTATGGGTTCGTATGGAATTCGTTTGATCAAAGAACAAAATTGAGTTGCTGATCTGCACCCCAGGTGCGGCGCACCAAGGGAGTGGTGCGGCGCACCACTGCCCAGTTTAGGTTTTTGGTTTTTGATGGGAGCCCGATATGCGACGCACCAAAGGGTAGGTGCGGCGCACCTATTGTTGATAGGAAATTTCTGGAGGATTGGTGCGACGCACCACTTGGCAGGTGCGGCGCACCACCTGCCCAGATTTTACAAAAGGTGTCGTTTAGCTTATATTTTGATCTTATACTTGTTCTAGGTTATTGGAGACACCTAGTCATCGTTGTATTGTGCTTGTAGCTTGTTGTTAAGCTGTATCAAGGTAAGATACACTACTTTTGTCACGCTGAGGGTTCAACAAGCCAAGGTTTCATACTTATAACTTCCTTAACGGTAACATATGATATATGTGGGTATCTCGGGTTACACGGGAGGTACTATGGGATATGTAGTTGACCATGAAACCTGAAATGCAGACCCTAATGTAGTAAAATGAAGTATTGTTTAATGTAGTCTATTGATATGTAGTTTATGTAGAATTACGAAGTATCTTATTATGTGTGAAATGTAGAAATGGAGTTAATGTGTGACATATGCATACTACATGGCTTGTACACCTAGCACACTAGACTTGGTAGGTGCCATGTCACTTGCACGTTTAAGGGCCCAAACGAAATGAAGGTAATGTGTGATTATGTTTAGGTTATGTGTGTTGCCTAAACTATTATGTGTGAAATCGAGCTCGTAAATATAATGCAGGGAAAGTGTTAAGCTTAACCCGTACAAGTCTTAGCCGGACGAGTACGTTGACGTAGTTGTTGCTCGGGTGGCTCCTTGCAACATGGTCTTTATAATGCAGGGCGAGTAATACGAGGGGTTTGACCAACCTCCATGTACGGATTACTCTTGGATTGGCTTGCCATTCCTTAACGACATACGATGATTAGCCTTTGGTTGATCATCCAGTCGGGTGTGATGCAGGGCACACTCATATGCAGTAAACGAAGATATGTGTGACAATGTGTGAACTAATGCAGGATAGGCACATTTAGGATGATTATCCTAATTGATATGAAGTTGTTATGCAGATATGTGTGTTGTGTGTTGTGCCTAAAGAGTTTGTCTATTAACGAAGAAATGTTTTAATTGGACAATTGCTTTTAAATTAAGTGTGATCTTACTTAGCTATTCTTATAGCTAACACTTGTTTCTTTAATGTGGTTGTTCCCTCAGGTTTAGCTTGAAGGACTTGTAGGTGCAGGACGTGAGAGCGTGGGTAGAAAGCATGCAGATTCCTTAGCTACCCCTAGTTGCTAATTATGGAGACTTTTGATTACATTTCATTTTGGTGTCGAATATATGTAATAATGTGTGAACGGTTGTTTAATGTTGGGCAACCGTTGGGTTTTCATTTGAACTATTGTTTGATATGGCGTGTAACACCAACTAAATGCAGAAACCGAAATGTTTTTAACGGTTTTGACTTTTACAGTCTTTACTTCCGCAATTTTAACACCGTTAGGTGAAAGATTTTTGAAAACCCATATTTTTAAACGTCGGGTGTTACAATATTGCCCCCGATTTTTCCACATGATCATCCAATCGTTAGAAGAATTTTTAGGCTAATAGTTTAAGAGAATTAATCATTTTCCATCCTAAAAAAAATTACATATTTGGTCATAAGTTTCTTACCACCTAACATTCTTAGTAAGAAATGAAAATAACCAACCAAAACATGACAATGTATATTAATACATATCTATACCTTTATAATAATTATCAACCCCCTTACTTTTGGAAAGTGTTAGAAAATGGTTAGATGCAAAAGTACTAAATTACCCTTAATAAACACCCCATATGGAAAGGGTTATTAGAGATTACCAAATTTGCCCTTAATGAATTAATTTACACTTTAAACTCTTATCTTGCTAATTTACACTCTAAGTCCTTATCTTCTAAAATATTTCCACTATCACCATTACATCAACTTACACGGTTACACCACTCGACACAAATTGTCGATGTCATCACCACCCGTCACCGACACCACTAAACCGTGTCGCCGTCATCGCCGCCGCATTGCGAGTACCATGCTAGTACTACTATATAAAAATTATACCCTCATGTTGAAAGTTTAAAAAACTGGACATGCAATTACCTACACCATTTGACGCTGCCACCACCATCTTCATCTGTCGCCGCCATCACACCGTCGTCATCGCCGCCGCATTGCGCGAGTACCATGCTCGTTTAATTTGTATTATAAAAAGAATAACACTTTATTTTTGGAAAGTGTTGAAATGTAATATTTTCATTAGCCCCTTAAAATATTTTCATCTACATTATCCCCTTAACATTAATGATTAAATTACACTATCAATTCTTTATCTTTTAAAATATTTCCATTAACCTTTTACATCAATTACTTTACATCAATAATCTACGCACTCGACACCGCCTCCACCACCAACAGTCGCCCTACCACACCGTGGCCGACACAACCACCGCCGCATTGCGCGGGTACGGTGCTAGTTATACTTTATACTTATACAATGACTTTTCTTTTTCTTTCCAAAATCTTTTTATAAAAGAATCAATTTTAGTACCTAGTTTGTTATAACGTCCAGTTATGCAAGCTAGGATATATAAGATGCTAACAAACAGGATGAACATTCAAGGATATAGTATATAAGGTTCTCTACATACATTCAGATTTTGATCTAGGGTGCTAGCTAGCACTAAATTGAGATGGTTAATCTCCCAAGAAATAGAGTAAGGAAGAGACTTAAAACATTTAAACAATTTTTCTTCTTCACATCCATTCCTTAATAAACGAGTTACACGTTATACTAAGATGACAAGTACTGCTTCTTAAATACTCCACCAACAAACCAGGAAACATGTGGACTTAAGTACTCAACTACTTGTTATATATACTTTAGGAAACATAAAATGGGAATGTGGTAATGTGCCTTAGTAGCTTAAAAGCGCGATGCAATAACTATTCAGAACTAGTTTCCAGGCTTGTATAATGATTCCATGTATGTGTAGTGATATGTGGAGCCCACCAAAAGACACTTGTTACGTTTTGATTTATGATTTCTTACTTACCATGTTAGGTGGTAGGGAAGTTATGACCAAATGGGTAAGTTTTTTTATAAGTGTCTAAAAGTGGATATATACTCTCAAATATGACTATTCACATAATTTTCCCTTTTTTTATTCCGCTTCTTCTCACTATCTGTTGTCATCACCACATCATCCGCCATTATCATTTACCCACCAACACCACCTCCGTCTTCAAACACCACTATCTTCGAGGGCGGAACCAGCACCTGTACCGTATCCAATCACCACCATCTCTGATTGTCACGATCACCGATCACCCGCATCAC
The DNA here is from genome assembly GCA_034093135.1 of Erigeron breviscapus. Taxonomy (NCBI): domain Eukaryota; kingdom Viridiplantae; phylum Streptophyta; class Magnoliopsida; order Asterales; family Asteraceae; genus Erigeron; species Erigeron breviscapus. Next base: position 95,619,056 of record CM067173.1, on the reverse strand, counting down.
CGATCACCCTATCTCCCCTTTATGAATACCCTCCAAGACGGAGCTCGTACTGTATTAATCATCCCCATCTCTGATCGTCGTTATTATCGATCACCTGCATCACCGATCACCCTTTTTATCTATCTTTTATGAATATCTTGAGGGCGGAGCCCGTATCGTATCATCACTAGTGACAATCAGCTGTAGATGGTGGTAGTGGTGATGGCAGCGGCGAATGGTGGTAGTCGTGGTGGCAGCGGCAGATGTTGGTTGTGATTTTGGGCATATTTGATATTTTAATGTTTTAAAAAGGACATATTTGATATTTTTTATATTTAAAATAGATATATTTGATATATTTTTCATTTAAAATGATATTTGATATTTTTACATTTAAAATGGTTATGATCAGTATTAAAAAGATGGATAAATGGATGGAACATTTTGGTCTCATGTACTATCTTGTTACTCAGAGCACACACCGCCTAAAAATCAGGTCCGGTGATTCGTACATGGATCACAAGATATAGTTTCTACCCTCATCTTTGGCAAATTTTGAACTTATGACTTATCACCTTTATTTGTGTGCACGTGTTGGCGGTACCTGTTGTTTATGATTAATAGGTATTTATCTAGTATAATAATGGTAAATATGAAATTCACTCCCGGGTTTTTCTTTCAAAGATTCGCTAATAAAGGAAAGTCTAGTATACATTGTCTTCAGGGGCGGACCAGCACTTGCACACCCTATAGCTACTCGTATTAGTGGTAAATAAAATATTTTTGCGGTTTTTTTAGTCTAGTTCATTAAGAGTGCATACCCGGGAAAAAAGACGTGCATACCCACGGAAGAGAAGAGATGAATAGACATCAAAGAAATTGAAATATTCAACCTGTTATTCCAATTAGAGTGAAGTAATATATATCTTTTCTTATTGTATTGAAACCGATGAACACATACATATGAATATGAGAAAGTTTGATAGGACTTTTTGGGGAGCTTTTTTTTCCGGCGGAAATTGAGAAAAAAAAAGGAAGCATTAAAGAAAGGGGAAAGAGATACTGATGAAGAAAAGGATTCTCATGTTTGTAAGTGGATAAGTGGAAATACACTCCCTCACTTTTTTATGTTTATCCACTGAGCTTTCATATTATTTTTATTTATATATATATATAATGCAAGAAATTAGATAAATTTTTTAACCCAAAGAAACAATACTATAATGCAAGAAATTAGATAAATTTTATTTAAGTATGTAATTTAAAAAGGACTTATAACGCAAGAAATTAGATAATTTTCATCTCAACTTAAAAATTAAAAATTGAAAGTCAATTTATAATATCAAATTTATTCATGCAAAAGAAAACATGAACAAATTGGATGTTAGAATTTGATTTGCACATTTCTTAAGTGTAAAAATATTTGACATATATTTTTGGTATACCGATTTTGTTTTCCATATAATCCACTTTAGACTAAAACACAAACAAACTTATGAGGCTTATACAAAGTTTATACCAAAATTCTCACTTCTAAAAGTGTTAACGTTCAACCAAGGGCCTTAATGTGTTTAAAAACGGTTGACAAAATAATTAATATTTTTACTTCATGAAAAATGTTCTAAACATTGGAGAAATCTCTAGGAAGCTTGTCGAATCCAACAAATACAAAGCATTTGATTTTGTTTATCTGTTTATCAAAAAAATTATATATCCCTTTTACGGAAAAAAAATTTTTTTTATCCTTTTTACCAAAAAAAATTTTTCTATCCCTTTTACCAAAAAAAAAATTTTTTAACGAAAAGTGCATACCCAGCGATGGATTTCTAGATCCGCCACTGATTGTCTTAATCAAGTGTGCAATAAAAAGTCTCTACCAGGATGGATTCCTGATTTAAACACCTATCACTGAGAGAATTTCTGAAGGGGAAAACTTACTGAAGTCTACCATAAATAGAAATTAAATCTTTGTGGTCAACCCAAATATATAAGACTTGAACTTGAGATCTTTTAAAAAAATACATCTTCTTGCCGCTAAACTCCCATTTGGTTAGTTATATTAACTTTATCACATTACTTCTTAAAATACTTTCAAATTGACACATTTTTATTATCGACGATATTTCATCATTTTTCATCACTTTATATTTTTCCATATATTTAACTTTTTATTGAATTAAAAAAGGAAAAAAGAATATTGAATGGCTATCATTAGTCGAGGAGGCACAGGATTTTCTCTCTATTTGTTACGTGCTCACCGTCTAACTTACCAAAAAAATTGATCGGCAAAAATGAGAAGGATGTCCCAACTCCCAATGGTTAGTGGTGGTAGTGGCGACCGTTGATCGTATATATTTGAATCAAAATGTTTGTTTTTTCCCCCGTAATCCAAAAAGTAGCTTTTTAGATGTATTTCTATGTGTGGTGACTAGAAACCTTTTTTTAGAATCTCTATCTTACCACCACAGTTTCTATTTAGTGTTTACTTGAAGAGACTGTTGTATCCATTTAAGCCAGAATCCAAAATGTAAAAACACATAATTCAATGCTTATGAGTAATCCAACGGGATTCTCTTTGTGGCTTGTTGGTGTATTTGGAGGGCAAAAGCTTTGACAATGAGAAGGTGATTGTCGAGAAGGTGTTTCAAGATTAGATTGTTGGGTTTCTTATGGTATAATAATAGCGCCAATAATCAGTCAATTACTTGGGAGGATTGGATTAGTTTTAACTAGTCTTTAAAGTGAAAGAGACACACCTAACCGAGAAACAAAGTGTATTTATTCAGTTAGTAAATGTGTTTGTACGATATTTCATTCTCTTATTATAACAAAATTTTGTAAAATCAATTTTTAATATAAAATTTTGATAAATCATACGGGACAATTTAGTAGCCTTATTAACTGTTAATTGGCCATAAAAGTATATCCAGGAAGTTACATTTATTAAGGCACCATTGATGTCTGATACAATTGACCCCCTTATTCATATGAGCAAAATTTCATTTTTGTATTTTAATTTTTTAAGTAGTTTTGTTTTTCAAAATGTAAGTAAATCCAGGAATTTACATTTATTAAGGTACCATTGATGTCTTATACTATTAACTGTTTGACGTTTGTTCTTGTTACTAAGACCATCCCCATCGCCAACTTTATTTTTGTTCGGTTAGGTCACATGTTAATAAAAAAATATTAAACAAGTTTACACTATGCCGACTTGATCGACCCATCAAACATTGTTTGGGGACTTTGATTGGGTACGTGGCAGCTTACTAGTTTGCAATTTGCATGTTTAACACCAAAATCCACTTTTTGCCTTTGTTTTTTTTAATGATATATAAATGTATGGAAATTTCAGTCTAACAAAAATAAAAGTATAAAACTACATTACTTTATAAATAAATTAAGAATGGATCCGTATAATTTTTTCAATCGTGAAGACCCAGAAAATTATCCGAGTGTCCAACATCATGGACAGTACTCTTTCTATCCAACTCCAGATCAAGTTGCCTTGACAAAAAGTCCACAAAACTCACAACGAGACATTAAGTGAGATGCTACTGAGGATGTAGCTCTTATGTCAGCATGATGTATAGCTATTGAAGATAATATTCGTTAATTTATAATTTCTAATAATTTTTTTGCGGCATTCTTATTTTTAAACCAATTCTAATGTCTAAATACACCTGTAACACCCCAAGCCGGAGCTCGAAATGTCACGGAAATCATACAGCACCCGGTGAAATTACAATAGAACAAACTAAATGCAATTAACGATTCGGTGAATCCAAAACATAGCAAAACAAGTAACAAAATACAACAGGAGCAATTAGCCATCAACGTTAACATAATACATCCAAAGATGGCAAACGATCCTAAGTATAATGCAAAGGAGGGTCAATGAATCCTTGATCCATGAGGTCCAAGTCCGGGTTAGACAGCAAGCAAGCAACTAAACACCACGTCCGGGGAGAACCTGATTACCTGAAAAGTGTACTAAGCATAGTCAACACAAGGTTGGTGAGTTCGTAGCAATGGTTCATAAAGAACCAACGACAATAATCACAATAAACGAGTAGAGGCTAGGCATGACTTACAGCGAGCCTCTAAGCAACACAATATCGTCCAACCACAAGATTACACAAGACAACAATGTGTAATGAGAATGCACAATGATATATGAAGCGATGCAAATGCCAAATGCATGAATAAGTCGACATGCCTATCCTATGCGTGAACGCCGGTCACCAATGCAACGATACCCTTCTGTCATCGCAATGAACAAGGCTGTATCTCAAAAACATCGAGTTATATATGTCTATATACTCGGGGTCATGACTACATCCAAAATGGGTGCATACATCTATGCACCAGGATGCCGGCAAATCCCCTGCCGAGGGTCCAACAATAGAGTATGCAATGCTTACAATCGAATGTAAGTGCATAAATCACAAACCAACGATCGATATACGATGAATATAAATCAATAATCAATATTCGCCAATCCTGAGCCAACCATCAATATTCGACAAACGTGAATCAATAGTCAATATACGACAAACATAAGCCAACAATCAATTTAAACCAACTATACGTACATATACTTCAGAGGATTCTACTCTCTTCAAGTCTCAGATGCTTATATATAGGGTCACCCGCAGCCTTCCCACCACATCTAAAACCCAATGAAGGCATAACCGACTTCCATGTATGTACGTCTATCCTAATGTATAAGTAATACTTAGCGAAAACACAACCCAAGCCAATCAAACGAAAAGATACGTCACATCGATCCCACAATAATGTCAAACAATCAATACATCAATAAATACAAGTAAACAAGCCAGGTTTACACTTTTCAGCCCGAATCCCAAGCGGGTAGGGAGATACGAGACTCACCTTGATCGGCAAAGAAGTTAGTAAAAGATTACAAACGAGTAATAGGGTCCACACGTCCACAACCTATAATTACACATCATCATACCGTAAAGTCAACTACACAATCTCAACAATTTGAAAATCGACACACATAAATCACAGTGACTATGCACTGCGCCGCAGTGGGCAAGAACTAGGCCCACTGCGCCGCAGTGGCTAAACTGGACAGGACCAGAAACAATGCACTGCGCCGCAGTGAGCAAGAACCCTGCCCACTGCGCCGCAGTGGCTAAACTGGACCAGGGCCAGTAATATAGCACTGCGCCGCAGTGAGCCAGGGGAGGGCTCACTGCGCCGCAGTGACCACACACTGCAGCCAGCACCTGCAGGTTATGCAGGTGCCACGAACCAAAACCCTAAATTTTAACCCAAAACAACCCGAATCGATTTGCAAGGACTTTTAACTTGATTCGAAGCATAACAAAGCATCATTGAACATGAATACACATAACCCAACCCACAAATTCGACCAAAACATCAAAATCATCCACAAATTCTTCAAACCCTAACCCTAACCCAAAACTCCATTTTACCATTTTAAAGACTCGAAATCACATCAAATCAACTAGAAACACATGAACAAACATAAATAGAAGTAAATGGGTTGATTTAGACTTACCAAAACTCTTCCTAGTGCTCAAATCCGAAATTAGGTCAAAATGGGTAAAATGTTAGAACTTGGCCTTTGATTCTTCAAAGATGGCGACAATGAGAAGATGATGATTACGATTCTTGTATTATAGCAATTCCAAAACACAATTTAGATGGAAGAAAGTGGAAACTAGATGGGGGTTTCTTTTACTAGAGAGGATAGAAGAGAAAGAGAGAGAGATGAGGGAAATGAGAAAAGGATAAGGGGAAAGGGGTCTTGGGGAGGGGCTGGTGGGTCATGGACTACCCACGGGCCGACCCGTTTCCCTTCTCAACCACAATACCATTAGTTGCACAATTACATACCGACTACACATACGACGACCCGACTAGCATGCCACATAGTCATAAAATCATAAATGGGTCCAAATACTTCATTCGATAAGTTTGTTAGTCAAATTACACCAAAGTCAACGGGTCAAAATTCGCGGATGTTACACCCCCCAATTTGATGATATAAATAATAACCTTTTTTATTATTATGATTATTAATAAATTGTTTAAAAAGGTATTTTAATTAGTTTTGAATAAAAGAAATATTAAATAAAATAGATTATTTTTTATTTAAAAAAAGTTTTGTTGGGTTGTTGATGAGAGTATAAAATTTTAGTTTAGTTGGGTTGGATAGATTTAAGAGAGAAAAATTAGTTTTTTTAATGAATAGTGTCATTGGGCTGGGTTGTAAATGTGGATGGTCTAGAGGTCAACGAAATTGTTATAAACTAGCTAATGCCCCCGCGCTTCGCCGCGGGTCTTAACATGTTACCAAATGTCTTTGGCCTGTGCTGCAGAAAAAAAGATGACACTATTGATTTGAAGACACAAATATAAGTCACACATGCACACACTCTGTTATATGCAATATATCATACACATAGTGACATAGATATGAAGAGATAGAGATGTACAATAAGCTTTTGAAGTTATGTTTCAAGTTTCTGTTGTGTCCCATTCAATTTGATATTCTTTGGCTATTTCTTTATGACTTTCAACTACATTTACCAGCAAGGGTTGAAGCTGCAAAAGATTTAAAAAAGCCTTAATCATCTAACATCTTCAAAAGGCAGTGAACAAAGCATAAATATATTGATTATAAATGCTAGTGAGTCAAGCATTGCAATTTCTTATAAGGGATGACCAACTATTTATATTGCATGACGATATTTACTATTTAGTGTCATTTCTTAAGCTGCTCAGTTCCACTCAAACCAATTGGTAGATATTTTGGTGCTATATAGTGTTCTCTTAACTTATAAATCATGTCGTAACTTCTTTCATTGTAACTAAAAAGTAAAGACATACTTTTACATTTACATGCCAAAGCCTAACTGTTCATCTTTCAACCAAAATCAATTTTAGATAAATTTGATTAATTCTAAGTAGATGCATATATCCTTTCAAGAATGTTTGATGAAAATAATGATCAGATCATTACCAAATTCAATACATACTCAAAATCTTAGCAATCAAGTATTGGGCTAACCTAACTGCATACAAAAACCAAGTTCTACCAACACAAAGATATTTTAAATGAGAAATAGCAGAAAAAAAGCTCACTGAAGAATTTAAAGGTGGACACATGTATTAAACAAACAGAGACCATTTCAAAAATAGCAAACTCATGTACATATCATACAACCTTAATTCTATTATCAACTTGTATTACTTATTCCATATGTTTTTCCTACTCTGTCAAAAGTAAACAACCATTCTATCATATTCTTGTCTTGTGGCTAAATACCAATTCAAGAGCATCCTAGCAGAGCATGTAATGTAATGTCAATATAAATGGGAATCTATAAAAGCAATGCTAGGTCTTAAAATTTAACATATGGATTAAGGATTAAGGAGATATCATTGTGGTTAGTATGGTCCTATTAGTTATACTTGAAGCACTAAGTAATCTTCTTCCGGTAGACTCACTATTGTTAAAGAACATATGTTCATTAATTAAGCATATCAAGACTAAACTCTAGCCGTAAATATGGTGTCTACGCCTCTTTGCATTGGGTAAGGATTGATCTCCACTCCACTGAGCTCGACGGCATAATCGTATTTTCAATCGAATATGTAAGCGAGAAGATTTAAGAAGATGGTCTTTCAATACTTGTAATTCATGTGTTCAACATGCTTTTATTATATGGTATTTACATCATTCAGACATTGCTCGTCTTCAGTTACTCAAGTTAGTATGATACGTTAATACATTAGAGCTATATATTATACTATATGAAATATCACAATCTAATTAACTTTAATTGTACCATATATGTAAGAAAGGTGATGCTCTTATCAACAATAGGACTATACAAATAATATAAAAATATGATAATCTAGCTACTATGATAAGAGACACGATATAATAACCAAAGTGACCAAACACTAACTAACCATGTATTTAAAAGTGCAGCCGAAACAATAGCATAAAAAAAAAAAAAAAAAAAAAAAAAAAAAAAAAAAAAAAAAAAAAAAAAAAAAAAAAAAAAAAAAAAAAAAAAAAAAAAAAAAAAAAAAAAAAAAAAAAAAAAAAAAAAAAAAAAAAAAAAAAAAAAAAAAAAAAAAAAAAAAAAAAAAAAAAAAAAAAAAAAAAAAAAAAAAAAAAAAAAAAAAAAAAAAAAAAAAAAAAAAAAAAAAAAAAAAAAAAAAAAAAAAAAAAAAAAAAAAAAAAAAAAAAAAAAAAAAAAAAAAAAAAAAAAAAAAAAAAAAAAAAAAAAAAAAAAAAAAAAAAAAAAAAAAAAAAAAAAAAAAAAAAAAAAAAAAAAAAAAAAAAAAAAAAAAAAAAAAAAAAAAAAAAAAAAAAAAAAAAAAAAAAAAAAAAAAAAAAAAAAAAAAAAAAAAAAAAAAAAAAAAAAAAAAAAAAAAAAAAAAAAAAAAAAAAAAAAAAAAAAAAAAAAAAAAAAAAAAAAAAAAAAAAAAAAAAAAAAAAAAAAAAAAAAAAAAAAAAAAAAAAAAAAAAAAAAAAAAAAAAAAAAAAAAAAAAAAAAAAAAAAAAAAAAAAAAAAAAAAAAAAAAAAAAAAAAAAAAAAAAAAAAAAAAAAAAAAAAAAAAAAAAAAAAAAAAAAAAAAAAAAAAAAAAAAAAAAAAAAAAAAAAAAAAAAAAAAAAAAAAAAAAAAAAAAAAAAAAAAAAAAAAAAAAAAAAAAAAAAAAAAAAAAAAAAAAAAAAAAAAAAAAAAAATTATCGTGAAGAATAAAAAAAAAAAAAAAAAAAAAAAAAAAAAAAAAAAAAAAAAAAAAAAAAAAAAAAAAAAAAAAAAAAAAAAAGTAAAAGCTACAGTAGCTACAGTGAAATGTGAGAGGGGGACTCCACGGGAAATGTATATATTAATAATGTTTGCTGATATAGCCGGCAAAATGGGCGGGTCGGGTGGGTTTGGGCAACGGGTCAATATGGGTTCGGGTCAAAATGGGTCCGGGTCGAAATGGGTCTTTTTAAAAACGGGTCAATACGGTCCGGGTCATACCGGGTTCGGGTCATAACGGGTTAATACATTATATTAAAGTATATTATAACTAAAAGCTTATAAATTTTATAATTTAATAAACGTATTTTTCTTCAGAGGTCCTAGGGGTGAGCAAAAATCGAACCGAAAAACCAAAAACCGAAAAACCGAAGAAAACTGAACCGAAAAAACCGAAAACCGAATCAAATCCATTGGTTTGGTTTTGGTTTTCTAAAAACCGAACGGATCGGTTCGGGTTTCGGTTTCATATGCAAAAACCGACCGTCAAAACCGAACCGAACCGAATACCATATATGTTATAGTTTTATTTTATAATTTATATATTATCTTTTATATCTACATCAAATTAGATTCTTATTTTATATGTTTTATATCTGTATCATTTAACAAACTAATCCCAACAGGGTTTTCATTATCTTCTCGAATTCATACATACAGTATGGTGTTTTAATCTTCGTTTGTCCAATATTTGTATAATTTGGAAATGATACGGTAATATAGGACATCATTAATTTTGTGTTGCTGTGTTTACTATCAACACATATTAGGCTTTTCTTACTCCCAATTCTTTTAAAACCTTGGCAAAATGACTCTTGGGAAAAAGAAAAAAAAACAATGTCAAACCGAAAACCGACCCAAACCAACCGAAAAACCGAACCGAACCAAAACCGAATCCAATGGTTTCTGGTTTTTAAAAACCGAAAGATTCGGTTTGGGTTTCGGTTTTAGGCCAAAACCGACCCAATCTCACCCCTAATCACTCCATCACTAGATTATAAGGATTTATATTAACAATAAATAAAATATTACCATAAATAAAATATAAATAATAATAATTAATAATAGCCCACTAAAAAAATATTGTGACAGTTCCACCATCTCGAGAATCGTGCATCTTATTAAAGCATTGTCTTCTTGGTCTTCAATAAGTTGGCCAAATTTGACTGTAAAACTACGATTCGGTGAATTCACTTGTAAATCTACCTATTACAGGCGATCAATAATAAGCATCGCTGATCGGAAAATGGTGACGGAAAAAGTGCCTAGGTGTAAAGATAGTGGTACCATGGTGGTGAAGGCTTCATGGTGTATAGTGAAATCATCAAAACATTTTATCATCTAAATTTATGTGAAGAGAATGAGAATTAGTCATCACCCATTCTAACCCGTTCAAAACCTTGTGGAGAGATCTATGTGCCCATTCACACCCGTTTCAAGATGTGAAGGTGTCCAAGGCAACCCAAAAGCATTTTAAAGCCGCCCAGAATCACCCATTTCTATTATCCTGGGTCAATATTGCCGGCTCTATTTGCTGAGTATATAGTCTTGTAATTATTGATGCCAATAATCAGTCGATTACTGGTCTCTCATATGGCCTAGGATTGTAGTAGAAGCTTCTACCATTAACCAGGGTAGGATTCCTTAGTGACCCATATCCTTTATTATTTTATTCTCTCTCTATTTGCTAGATTACTTGGTTGTAATTAGGGAACTCCACGTTTATTATGAGCACAAAACTTTAATCAATATTTGCATCCTAAAGCTACCCTCACCTTGCTTGATTAGTGATTGTCAGCAATACCCCATTTCTGTTTTCTCTAGTGTCCTTTTCAGTAGAGTTTATCCATAGTCCGGTTCTTATTGTGTCAAATTGATCGGGTTGGATAAGGTTGGATGTACTTGTCAACACTTTGTTTTCTCTCTTCTTTTGTCTTTGTTGTTTGTTTTCTCAAAATTTATAACGTTATGGACTTATTGCATTAGAGTTATACTATTATTGAAATAATCCTTTATTTGTGGTAACAAATGGTAGTTTTGTACCGTATATGTTCAATTTTTGTTTCCTATATTCTAAATCGATAGTTATTGATGATGACGAAACAGTATTGGATGACAAGGATGAAGGAACATGTCAACACTGGGAAGAAGATTGGGATGATGATGTAAATGATGACTTTTCTCAGATGTAAGTCCCCTGGTGCCTAGATCGTTAACAGGATTGCTATGATTATGTTGGAGTGGAATCCTCTAAGATAACCTTTCGATATTACTATACGAATGTTATGAAAGTGCAGGGTGATCGATCGATTCGCGATTCCTACGACTATGAAAGTGCGGAATCCAAACATAATCGTTATTGAGGCAATTGAATGAAACAAATACGAAATCAATAAGAACAGGAGATATAAATCTGATTCCTTTATCATTAGTCGAATGATTACAATGAATAAATCCGTTTACAATACATCAACGATGATTACGGATTACAATCAACGAGACGACTCTTGATAATCGAATAATATGGTGGACTTACGGACTGAGGTTTGCGCATACCTCAGCCTGCCGTGAATGAAATCTGTTGCAACTCAAATCATTAACCGAAAACCTAAACCTAAGAACACTATATATAGGCTATAAATGGGCTGGGCTTCAAACTCGTGGACCAAACACGTGCTACAGTAACACGTGATTGGCCAAACTCGTGTTACTGTTCACACGAGTTTGTCCAAACTCGTGGTACTGTTCACACGAGTTTGTCCAAACTCGTGGTACTGTTCACACGAGTTTGTCCAAACTCGTGGTACTGTTCACACGAGTTTGTCCAGTTGTCTGGATAATCTCTGTAAAGTAACAGCCCTTTAATTGAGATGCATCGGACACAAATTGTGCACCAAAACGTGCACTTACATGTTATATGAACGAAATAAGAATCTTGATTTTTCACAATGATGTAATCGACCCTAAAGCAATAAGAAACAGTTTTTGCAGAGTTTTGACATAAAAATGATGAAGTGTTTTTTTTATTACGAAATAGGTTTAGGTATTTATTGTGTTGGGATTTTATTAACTATACAACTCTTTGTATCTAAAATGGATGTTCACAATTTGAAAGGATTTCAAATAAGTTTATTCAAGACTTAGAGTTTATAGTGTAAATAATTAAAATTCAATTTAATTAATCCTAGTCGAACTCAACTTCCCTTGAAAAGAGTTGTTAATTTCGAAACCCTAATTATGTATAATAGTCGAATTCGACTTCCCTTTGGAAAGGGGAGGTCGAATTCCAAACCCTAATTTATTCCAAAAAACGTTTAATTAAAACCTTTTAATAAAACATGAACATCCTAATTAGTTACGATTAATTAATTAAGCAAATAAATTAATCTAGTTTAATTCATTTATGCAATAATTAATTAACCTAACTAATTATATATGCGGAATAAGTTAATAAAATAATTAACTAATTAATTCCCTAATTACGATCTATCATGCATGCAATATAACCAACTAATTAATCAATAAATAAATAGACAAAGAAAGAAACCTAACCTGTTTGTAGAAACCCAGAGACGAGAACTCCGTCACGAACGGTTCTTCGACACTTAGTCAAGTGCTAGCTATAACCCCAAGTTATAACAAAAACCCACCATAATATAAAAATAACTAGAAAAGCTAGCTCAAAATTCTTCTCCAAAGGTAGAGGAATTTCGATCCATGCTTCAAAGAAGAGAAGAGAGAATTTCATGGAAAAAGGGTTTTTTGGCCTCTATTTATAATAATAGAAAACCCTTAGGCTTCCTTCTCCCAATCAATGTGGGACAAGGAAACATCCTTTTTTCTCTTTTCCTTTTCTCGTGCGTGGCCGACCTAGTCGTCGACCCATGGGTTGACTCATGGTGCTTAATGTCCGATCCCGCTTTTGACCCGACTTGCGTTTCCGACCCGCTCGTCATTTCCAAATCTATTTTTGGAAACTTCTAGTTATCATCATTTCTAATGGTTCTTTTGTCATATATATGAAGTTCAACTAAGCCCTCCCCATTCTTCGCGTGCGACCCTAAAGGTTCATAGATATGAGGTCGTATAAATATATTGGAATATTATCATAATTACAACACTCCCACTTGAGGATATGTCCAATATGAGGATGTTTCCAACATACGTCAAGTATACTGACACCGAACGTTCGTCTAGCAACACGACGATGCCCCAAATATGTATGAATATATTTCCGTGACGGGAACCAACATCAGCTTCTAGATGTTGTACATTAAACTCTTTTAATGCTTTGGTACAATGTCTAATCCTCCCTATATGTTTCCGATATCACATCGAGCCATGAGGCACAGATCAAGTGACGCTCATATAACTCGACATATTGCCCGATCTATCGAAAAGAAGTGAAAGAATCCAAAATACGATTACTTAGAGACACATTCGTAAGCAATGTACTCGGGGCATGGACTTGCACTTCAGTTCCTTTCATCGAGTGGCCGCGTGATATCTTTCCAACTCTTTGGCAAACAAATCCTTTCTTGACAACATACGTCCCTTCCATATTTCACCTCACATCCAAAGCAGCCCATACTACTGTCAGTTAAGTTCCAGGTTCGGTACTGAATCAAAGCATGAGACTACGTACTCCGGAATACGCCTATGTGTCTCAAGTCGAAGGACAACTAGACACTACCACTTCTCAAGATTCATGCATGTCAACATGATCCACATGATTACTTGAGGAATGGGTCTTATCCCAATATTCAACTCTCTCTCTTGAATACTTGTGAAATGATTGTACCTCTATACACATTATTTACGCAACGCAAATAATATATCATCTCTCACAATTACCTTTATTCATTATTACTCCCGTAATCAATGAGCGGTAATGGGCAACGTATTTAGAATCATTTACATGACTCATGGATTGGTTTTAAACATGCAAATATAGAACTCGGAGCGTATGATTGAGAATGCTATTATTCTCTTCAACACTTCCGATAGGTTCCAATATCAAATACTAAAATTTTATCACAACGTGATTAATCAGCAAATCTAACCCCAAACTCTTAGTCAATTCACATTAACCAAGAATATGCCTTTCCCTTAGGGGTCTTGCTTAATCCATCACTTGTATTGAACCTTTTAGAATATCCACGCGATCTCTCTCTCAAGCATGTCCCAAGCATCTCGTAAATATGATATGATAAAATATCATATATCTCACAAGACCATACAATGGCGATATATTCTATAATTCCAATAATGGACTACTATTGTCTTACACGGAGATTTTATGAAAAATTCATATATCTCTTCCGTCCATAAGGAATTTATTCCTTTCCGCCTATCGACAATCCAAGACTCTTGGATCTAGAATATAGTTTAGACTATCTACCAATTTTATTTGAACTATATACATGAGTTATGACATAACCGAGAAACTTCATGTCATGAGTAACTTTTTCATAAGGCTTTTGAAGTTTCACTTTGAGTATCCACTCAATTAATGTCATAGGGTTCATCTACAGTGAACATTTATCTAGAGACAATTCTATATAAGATCATGTAATCTTACTTAAGCTAACATTCATAGATTAAATTCCAAGTCTATACAAAATACCTCAATTGTGTTTATATTAACCAACATAATCGCGTTAATCCATTATGCTTCTAAACAGCATATTCGGATTGTTGTTGATTTGAAGTTTTCCGATCATATCTCAAGATACTATATAAAGGTTTGGAATAACCTTTAGGTTTCACCATTTATCGTCCTCGCTTAGGTGACCTTTTATTGCTTAAAATTCATAGCTAACTTACGAGCTTAGGGCAATTAGTATCTTGTTTCTTCAGGACAAGTTTTAAGTTGGATTCAGAATTCAATCTTATTGACTTCAAATGCTTTGCAACTTTACAAGCTTTCGATCAACACTTTATATGGATCATTTGATTAACACCAACTAATCCAACATTTAGATATTCGGTTTAACCTAAATCCACTGCGCCTCTGAGCTTACACTCTAAGGCCCACCACGCGTAATGGCTAATCGTTTCAAGAAGGTTGTGATCCGTGTTTCTTGAAACCTTTCAAGATCTACATCGCTCCCACTGAATCTAAGAATTCTAGCAACCCTTGATTTTGATAAGTTTCACTTATCGTGGAAACCATGAAGATATTTATCAATCAAGGCTAACTCTTGACCAATTCACGAATCATTACTATTAGGCATAAAACAAGATGACTCTTATTAATGCCATAACATATAACCTTCTACTACTTGGAATAAGGTTTAACCAAAAAGGGACGAAGTTATTTTAGATCATCTTGAATCATACCTTGTATGTTTCATATAAGTGTGAAGACAAACGAAATGCAAGGAATTTCTACTTTCACATGTATGATCCAAAATAAACTTTTGATTATCAACGAGTAGGAATTTATGACATCATATATACAAGTAAAACAACTAAGTGTAGTACTTTTAGAAAATTTCGAATACACATTCAAAATTTTGTATATACGACATTCCAAAGACCAAGAACAATTCTTGTTCAAATTACAAGACTAGATCAAGATTCAATCACATAGGTAAAATCCGACATGCTCTTCAAGGTTGTGATTCTAGAATATCGAGTCTTGCATCTCCTACTTGTTTTCCGATATTGAGCAACTCAACAAATCTTAGATTGACACCTAGTGTCATCCATCTTAGGAAAACATTTCAATCAAAATTGATACTTTACTTAGCGAAGCTTATATTTGACATAGTCTTGCTAGTAAGATAGTCAAAATTGCTTCACTTCCAAATGACCTATCTAAACCATATTGGTTATAGGTAGTATCTTCCAAGAATTTTTCTTGTTCCATTTATTGGATTAAGAAATGTCATCGTGAAAACAAAACACACTTGTTCTTCACTCTACCTCTTGTACCTTCTATCGGGTTTCTTGACTTCTCCATACTTGACACAACTAGAGCCTTGCCTAGCATAGCTCCATTAGTCGCTTTCAACTTTTGACGCAACTTATACACACTCTTATTTCACCTTGGCACATTGAAAATGCTCGTAGAGTTTGGTCGGTGAATTTAAATTCATCCCAAACTCTCTTAGGTGACATAAGTCGTTGTGATCTATCCATGTACTCGCTTCATAAGGTTACATAGATTTGTCTTATCGCATGCAACATTAACATGGCTTTCTAGTGAGCTTGTTTCTCGAACACGCTACAAACTTTCTAACCATGATGTGAGCTTTCGAATGCTCGACTCCTTTTGATCATCAAAAGGTATATTGCAATCACAAGACAAACAATCCCACTTTGCTCATTGTATTACTAGAGAATACAAGATAGCAATAGTGTATTTGTTATCGGAGACAACATCAAGAAAATGCAACTTCATCTCACGCTTCAAGAATAAACCTCAAGGCATGATATTGAAGTCGATTCTCATTTAGCTTCTCTTTTCCTAGAAAAGATATTAGTATAACAATTCAAATAACATTTAACAACTAGCGGAGTTTACTAATTAAACTAGGTTCTCATTTCTACACTATGGCTTGGGCAACTTTTCCAGAGCAACAGGGAGTGTATACTGTCAGGTGCTTCTCATAGGATGACAGAGATTTCTTTATAAAGGGTAGAATAATTTAAACTAACAAATTAGCCTAATGATAATTCGTTTCGCATGCATTCAAAACAAATTATTGCACCTACTCAAGTTAACAACTTTAACCTATGAAGTTCTACGAAAAATGTTTGTGACGTCTAAGGCATAAAAGAACAACACAAACAACAATGCATGGAATTAAAAACTCTTTCTTAATTTTGATTCATCTCGTAAAACTTTGTTTCGAGTTTCTCAAAACTTTATTTTATAAAGCTCATTTTAGTTTTAATTCTAAAAACGATTTTCCCATTAAAACTAATTTATATATGTTCTTTAATCTCTAGGGTTTAAAACAACATGCATCATTTAAACCATATTAATACATATATATCCGCATGCATAAACTAGTCCATAATTCTACATGTAGTTCCAACTAAAGCAAGTTACTACGTCTATTATTTTCATGATCCGACTCGAGCTCCCACTTACTTCGACAACTATTATCAATATAAATAAGCTCGAAATGATTTTCATTTCTCAATATTTTCCTTTTGAGTATGCAACTCAATTTTTGATTTCAAGAACTAAAATTACTCATTAATTTAATTTAAAAGGCTTTTGATAAAAATAATTTAATTCTCTCAAAAATTAATTTTATTTTCTCAAAATCTAAATTTTATTTTCTCCAAAATAAAACACATATTATTCATTTCAATCTCATTTGAAAATTAAAACTTGAGAAACAATCAACGATCACTACTAATAAAACGTATGGATTAAAAGAAAGAGGTTTACGCATAGTAATATACTATATTATCTCTTTAGTGACTACGGTCATGGCTATGGGTGCATGTACATAGGCATTCAATTAAAACAAACTATTATAGTAGTCACATGGGTGAACCGACCAGTTACGCACATACGGTTAATTCAACCAATTATATACATTTCAAAAAACCTAATGAATTGTATATCTATTAGTGATTATAGCATGCACGAGCCTGCGCTCTGATACCACTGTTGGGATTTTATTAAATATACAACTCTTTGTATCTAAAATGGATGTTCACAATTTGAAAGGACTTCAAATAAGTTTATTCACGACTTAGGGTTTATAGTGTAAATAATTAAAATTCAATTTAATTAATCCTAGTCGAACTCAACTTCCCTTGAAAGGGTTGTTAATTTCGAAACCCTAATTATGTATAATAGTCGAATTCGACTTCCCTTTGGAAAGGGGAGGTCGAATTCCAAACCCTAATTTATTCCAAAAAACGTTTAATTAAATCATTTTAATAAAACATGAACATCCTAATTAGTTACGATTAATTAATTAAGCAAATAAATTAATCTAGTTTAATTCATTTATGCAATAATTAATTAACCCAACTATTTATATATGCGGAATAAGTTAATAAAACAATTAACTAATAATTTCCCTAATTATGATATATCATGCATGCAATATAACCAACTAATCAATAAATAAATAGACAAAGAAAGAAACCTAACCTGTTTGTAGAAACCCGAAGACGAGAACTCCGTCACGTATGAGAGCCCAAGTGTAGGAACTCCTCTAAAGACTTGTACACACGAATGGTTCCTCAACACTTAGTCAAGTGCTAGCTATAACCCCAATTTATAACAAAAACCCACCATAATATAAAAATAACTAGAAAAGCTAGCTCAAAATTCTTCTCCAAAGGTAGAGGAATTTCGATCCATGCTTCAAAGAAGAGAAGAGAGAATTGCATGGAAAAAGAGTTTTTTGGCCTCTATTTATAAGAATAGAAAACCTTCAGGCTTCCTTATCCCAATCAATGTGGGACAAGAAAACATCATTTTTTCTCTTTTCCTTTTCTCGTGCGTGGCCGACCTAGTGGGACCCCATGGGTCGACTTCGTCGACCCATGGGTTGACTCATGGTGCTTAATTTCTGATCCCGATTTCGACCTGACTCGCGTTTCCGGCCCGCTCGTCATTTCCAAATCTATTTTTGGAAACTTCTAGTTATCATCATTTCTAATGGTTCTTTTGTCATATATATGAAGTTCAACTAAGCCCTCCCCATTTTTCGCGTGCGACCCTAAAGGTTCATAGATATGAGGCCGTATAAATATATTGGAATATTCTCATAATTACAACATATTGTTGCATGCTGAAGTTCGTATGAGCTGGGCATATCTAATGTCCATTTACAGACTCGATAATCAAAAAGACATGACTATCTAGATTGCTAATTGTCACAAAACATGTACTAACAAACTCTGTTGGCTTATGTTGTCTTAGACCCACTAAAGGGCTACATAAATTAGGAGCATCTAAAGGCAGTTGGTTTTAGATGGGCTGCTGTTAGGCCTTAATTAAGTTAGACCCGGTTTTATAACAAACTTGGGGCGCAGGTTTAGCAACCCTAGATGTAGCCTATATAATCTTTTATCTCTTGTACATGTAACTTTCGTGGATGGAAAATCAATAAAGAAAAACCAGTTGCCGCCCCGTGGGTTAGTTCACACAGTTTAGTGTGAGATACCACGTTAAATCATTGCGTTCTTTTGCTTCTTTCTATCAATTCTGTTTGGGTGTGTATTAAATCAAAACTCGTACGTTGTTTTATTCCAACAAGTGGTATCAGAGCAGGTTGCATACAAATCACACAACAACCCTATAGTCACCACCAAAGCCATCACCCAGATTAGGGTTCTGACCAGCCACCACAGCCTTCACCCAGATTTGGGTTCCAGCCAATGCCAACCACCACAGCCATCGTCGCCAGTCGAAACAGTAGCAACCTATCAGTTTTCTGATTAGGGTTTTGTCACCGCCGCCCAGATTTACAATTAAGGTTCCAGTGAAACTGGTTTGGGCATAATTAGGTCTGAATTGGGCAGTTTAAGGTTCCGGTGAAATTGTTAAAAATTAGGAACAAACCCATAATAACTCTGTTGGAAGCATTAAGGGTAATTGTTATGATTAAGTTAGAGTCCACGAGGGAAATAAGTGAGAATTCAGAGCATGATGTGTGTCCAGCAATTAGGAATAAATTAGAAGTTATCAAGAAAGACAAGGCCTATTGGTTGGTGATACATGCAGGTGGGAGTTTGTTTGAGGTGAGAAATTATAATTATTCATACACTGTCAATATGGATGAACATAGTTGTACATGTAGAATGTGGAAATTAAGTGAAATTCCATGTGTCCATGCTATTGAACCTATATACAAGTATAATAGGGAACCAGAGGACTTCATCTTTGGATGGTTTAGGAAATCCACTTATAAACACGCATATAACAAGGTTGTGATCTCAGTTGGTGGTATGGACACCTGGCCAACAATTGACCTGCCCAAACCACTGCCCCCAAAGCCTAGAACTATGCCAGGCAGGCTTGAAATGAAGAGAATTAGAGCTGCCCATGAGCCAAGAGTTGGGTCAACTAAAGTTACAAAACATGGATGTGACATGCATTGTAGGAATTGTTGGGCAGTGGGTCACAATTCCAGGACATGTACTTCTGAACCAAAAGAAAGACCAGCCCATTTACCAAAGGCTAGACAGAAAAAGCCCAAAGCCACTAGTCAGTTTGCACCTCAACCAAACCACCCTGCAACCCAGCTAAATACTACAACAAGTCAGCCAAACCACCCTGCAACCCAGCCAAACACTGCAACAAGTCAGCCAAACCACCCTGCAACCCAACCAAGTCGGTCAAACCCTTCTGCAAGTCTGTCAAAGGTTTCTACAAGTGATCCAACCCTTTTTGCAGATAGATCACTTAGTCCAGGAAAAAGGTTTGTGGTTACAAAAGGAGGACACAAGTTTGTCACTTCAAGTTCATTAACCAAGTATGATCCTTCATCTTCAGGTATGCTTAATTGAAAGTTCATCAATTCTTTATCTTTGTACTTAATCAAGTTTTGACTTTTTTGTGTATTTTTGTAGTGAATGTTGCAAGGAATGCTGCCAAGAGTAAAGTCATCAGGAAGATTGGACTTGGGACATTCAACACCCAACCATTCTTAGCTCCAAGACCAGCAACAACTAATAAAACTGCATATCATTCACCAGCCAAGGGGAAGAAGGCCAAGATTTATGTCAGGACTAGGACCCCAAGCCAGAGGAGTTTAAGGCAAAGATTGGCAAAAAGATGTGCCTGGACCATGACTAACTGAGGAAGATGCCATTACAATCCAATAGATTGTCATGTCTTTTGCTTAAACTAGCTGGTATTTGGGATGAAATTCTTGTGTATTTTGGTTAAACTACTTAGTGTTTGGGATGAACTTGTCATGTCTTTTTGTTAAACTTTGTACTGCAAATTCTCATGTCTTTTGGTTATAT
>CM067173.1:95405796-95593296 GCA_034093135.1 Erigeron breviscapus | reverse complement strand
AAAGTTGAAGAGAGAAATGAGAAAGATAGAAGTAGTGGGAGGCTTTTATCCCCTCCTTGATACTCTCGTGGCTAGTTCCAGTTTCTCCGAAAAAATGATTCGTTTAGCTAAAACTTTTAACCCGAGTATAGTTCAAATATTTCGTTGACACAATATTACATATTTTTAAATTACCTTTCTATCGACTATTCACATGACCATATTTTTAAATTCCCTTTCTAACGACTATTCATTACATATTTTTAAATTACCTTTCTAACGACTATTCACATGAACATATTTTTAAATCCCCTTGGTTGAAATCGATTAAATTGTACAAATAAGTTGTATTGACTGTCATATCACATAGCTATTATGATCAGAATGTTATGACAATATTACTTGATTAAAACACTCCTTTGGTGGGATAGAAACAAAATTCTTATCGTGGGTTCTTTGACTTATGTTTTTGTTTCGGTCAAGAATCACTTTTCGCTTATGTTCGGTTTATTTTCTATCTTTCTTTGTTTCTCTTTGATTCATCAACCTGTTATGCCACTTATATTTCAGTTTTGTTCTTGATTGATTTCATATTGTGTTGATCATATATGACTCATGTAATACATTTTTTATTTGTTAGCAAAGTTTTCTCAATGCTAACTTTAACCTCTTTCTAATGGTTTTACAATTTTCAGTTTCTGCTAATATTTGGAACCAATTTTACATATCTTGGTTACATCTTGGTCATGATAAAAAGGTCACACAAGCATAGAAAAAAAGGTATATTAGTAGCTGCACTACTAGTTGTATTGACTGACATTGTCCATATTAATTAATTTACTAGCTGCACTACTAATTCATGTGCTTTACACATAAGTTTATGTATTTTCTAATACTGATTAACATTGTCCATATTGATGTATCAAAATCCATATCAAGATGACAATGACATGGAATACAAGCCATGTATCTGACTGAAAAATGAAAAGTAGCATGAGAATTATATGTAAGAAATGGTTAGTATATTTAGGAGTAGACGTAGAATACTATTCTAAGAGAATTTTTTTAAAAATTTAATGTATCGAGTTTTTCATGATTTATCTTTGTTTTTATCACTTGGAGTTTAATTCTAATAATTAATTTAGATACATTGCTGTACTATGTATCAGGTTGTGCCGAAAATGATGGAGATGTTGCAGATGATCATTATCATTTATTCATGGTAGGAATACAAGAGTTTCATTAACGTTTTACATCAAAAAGAGATTAATTAATTGAGTTTTGTTTTTATATCAGAAGTCAAATAACTACATGTATTACTATGCCACTGCTGCTGCTGAAATTGTTGTTGTGCTATTAGCGGTTGGGTATAACCTATACGCGTAGATGAAGAATGGGCATCCTTTGGGCTAAACAAAGGGATACATGTGTTTCGACAGTTATTTTGTTTCTTTTCTTTTAAGTTATTTGTACTTTGTATTTGCAGACTGCGAACTCATTTTGATACAGCGGCTATGTTTGGCAAGAGCTTTTCAAAAGCTTTTGGGGTTTAATTTTAAACAAAAAGTTTCTATTGTGTTAAAAGCTCTGTTTGGATGCAACTAGCTTTAGCTTTTATTTGAAAGAAAGAGCTTCAAAATGAAACGCTAGTTGAAGTAGCGTTTCAGGAGCTTTAGCTTTTCGACGAAGCTTTTAGTTGTTAAAAACTATACAAATACCTTTTGAAGTTGCAGCTACAGCTACCAGCCAAACACCTCTAAAAAATAAAAGCTCTAACTAACAACTTTGCTTAAAAGCTACCGCTTACAGCTACAACTAAAAGCTACAGCTACAAGCTACAACTACTAGAAAGTGTTAGTTTAAAACAAATGCATTATAGAGCAGCAGATTAGTCTACTTTTTTGCCAATTGCCTCATGATGGCTTATTAGTTTACCTTTTTATTGTATCTTTCAACTATCTTATGGTTGGATTTGCAATATTTTATGATATGCTTTATAAATAGAAAGTTGATATTGCACTTTTGTTTAGTTTTAAAAATTTTTTTTTGTTTGATGATATTATATGTGTTAATATTGATTGTTAATTAAAATTTTGTATTTTTTATTTTATTTTGTTATAGTACCAAATAACAAAATTCATTCTTTTTCAAATACTTATTTTTTTCTCTTTATTTTTATATTTTATTATATTTTTATTTCTTATGATTTACTTATACCAAATATTCCCTAAGGTTTTAATATTTGTTAAAAACAAAAAAACACACTTTGAGAAAGTTGAAACAATCAAATCCTAATCATCACTCCCATTCTAAGTAACAATCCACATGTCACACAATCATTCGCTCAAAACCTGAAACCGACGTGTCATCCTCCATTCAAAACCAAAACTCAAAAAACACAGAAACATATATACATACACACACTCCCTGTATCTATATGTATATATCCATCAATTAAAACCCAAATAAAAAACCACAATTAAAGAGGTCGGATCTCCCGCCCTAAAAAACCAAATCCAACCGTGGCTCCACCGTCATCATCAACCCACCACCAACAACCACCACCCACTAGAAGACGAACTACATCATCAACAACACCATCTTCAAATTCATCACACTCACGTGACCCCTCACGTGCATCTCAATCACCATCGCCTACTACAAGAATTATATATAGACAAAGTATCAATTCATCATTTGGTTTATTAGACCAACAAGAAGAGGAGTTACCATTTTGGCAACAAACTTGGTTCATTTTTTTGTTGTTAGTTATGGCGTTTTCGTTTTTTGGACTTGCTTTGTTTTTGTTTTTAAGCCTTGATTCCGATTTTTCGACGTCCCCTTCTCCGGTTTATGCTGCTCCTTCTAAAGAAGGTGTTGAGGTATTATATTATATTATGTACTATTATTTCTATTGGATTAAAATGATTTGTGTTTTATAAGTAAATGTCGTCTGCGCGGGTACTTTGCTAGTTATTTATCGATTTAATTTGAATTGATTGACTTGTTTGACATGTTATTTTGTTTATTTAAGTTGATGATTGAGTTTGGGTAAATAGACTATACATGATGTTGTTTGTTGCTTTGGATTGTTGTTAAATTAAGTAGGGCAATTTTGCCAAAAATAATTAGGGGAATGTTGAATTAAGATCACCCCTTTATTGAGAAAAAATAAATTAATTGCCCCTTTTCGGAAATTTGCGCGGTGGAGGATATAAATTTTATTCAAAATGTAGATTTGTCGCGAAACTAGAATTAGATTTATTAAAAAATGCCTTTTCAGGTTATTCGCAAAGTTAGGTGGTATTTTTCAAGTGAAATGTAGTAAACCCTTGGTAGGTTTAATTTTTCTTTCTTTTTACTATTTGCTATAATTATGGTTTAGGACTTCGTATACAAAGTTTTTGCACGAGTAATTGAAAATGTATGCATAAGACCCTTTAGGCATGTTAGTTTTAGAACATGTAAAGTAATAATTTGGGGAGTAAGAAAAAACTTTTCAAGTTTAATTATCGGGAGGTGATATATTTTCAGCTTAGTTTAATTTATTGCAACTTCTTATATGCTAGATTACCTATGGGTCGTTAATCAAGTTGATGCATGAAAAGACAAGATTCCGACTGCATTCACACGATGTTCCATATGGATCAGGCAGTGGGCAGCAATCCGTTACTGGATTTCCTAATGTAGATGATGCCAATAGCTACTGGGTATGCTCATGATAGTTATCTTCGTTTTGTGTGTTTCGGTGACAAAAATAAGTTTCATAACATATTGGACTGTGGTAATTCTGATTTTTGCTTCATATTGAACTCTTGCAAAACAGATTGTGAGACCTATGCCAGAGACATCAGCAAAACAAGGAGACAGTATAAAAGGTGGAAGCATTATCCGATTGCAACACATGCGAACCAGGAGATGGCTTCATAGCCACTTGCATGCTTCACCAATGTCAGGCAATTTAGAGGTTTGTGGATTGTTTTTACTATTTTACAAAATTTAAGAAGTATCAACTTTACATTAATCAAGTAAGTACTCGTAACACAAACCATCACTGCTAAACTAGTGGTATCGGTTTCGACCCATTTACTTATGAGTTACGCTAGTAAATAGGCTTATGTCTATTACTAATGGGTTGAGGGGTAAATATAATAAATAAGTAAAGACGAATTGGGTCAAACGAGTCACTTCGTTTGAAACTTGAAAGTAGTTGAAAGTGTAATTTAAAGCCTAAAATATTGTAACTTACTAATCTTAGTGGGCACAAGATTTCTTAATATTGATAAATAAAAAATTTGGAAAATTAGGGTCAACTCAACAGGATCTGTGCTGACAACTACAAAAAAATAACCCAACTCACCCATTTTGCCATTTCTAAAAGTACTTACCATGACTTAACCACTGTTGTGCACTCCCAAGTCCCATGTGTGAAGTTTATTATTCCCGAATACCTACATATGTGTAACACCAATGAAATTGTTGAAATGATTTTGTTAAATTCATTATCAACAATGATCATTTTTTTAATGTAACAAAGTTAGCTGCTTATGAATGGTTCAAAATGTAAACAAGTGAGATTTTTTTAGGTGAGTTGCTTTGGAGATGATGGTAATTCAGATACTGGTGATTATTGGAGGTGAGAACTACTATAATTTACATTTACTATTGTTTCTTTTAAGCTTTTGTTTTGTACGATTAATAAAAAAAAACCACATTAACCATATTCTATTGTTGGCTGATTATACTATTATCCTCTTAGACTGGAAATTGAGAGAAAAGGAAAAACTTGGAGACAAGATCAGAGAATAAGGCTTCGCCATGTTGACACTAGTGGATATCTACACAGCCATGATAAGAAATACAGCCGCATTGCTGGTGGTCAGCAAGAGGTAAAAACCGTCTTCATATTACTAGTTGTAACTATAGATTGTTAGTCACTTGGCAGTAAGATGGCAATTTGACCCATTTGGAAAGTGTCAGGGTTATGTTATATCATTGATTTAATTTTATAAAGTAGTAAAGCAGGGGACGGGTCAAAATGGACTAAACAAGTTGAAACTCAGCCTAAATGTTCTTTTCTAATCCATACTACTTATAAATTGCTCATTAAATAATATTTGATTATTGCTGTAATTATCTTTGTATCTGTATATAAGATGGTAATTATGCATTAAAAAGGATAAATTGGACAAAACGGATTTTGGTCAATCCAACCTGGCCCTGTTTGAACAAGTACGGGAAGTTAACTTCTTTTAATATGTTTACCCAACCTTCTTGACCTGCCCATTTTGGCACCTATAACGGGCATTGTCTAGTTCAAGAAAACCTTTAAAACCACTATATACTTTTATGGATTATAACAATTTTGGATGGATAAGTTGTTGATTACAATTCAAACACCTTATGTTATGTTATGGCAGGTTTGTGGTGTCACTGAGAAACGTGCAGACAATGTTTGGTTGGCAGTTGAGGGTGTCTATTTACCAGTCTCGGAAACTAAATAAATGGATTGTGATTTAATGTAGTCTTTAGCTTCTAGAGTTCTAGATGTTGCTCTGTATTTGGTTTATGTTAACATATGCCACAGCCCATGTGTAGGTTATGTAATTGTAAGTGAAATGAAACACTTAAAACAAGCCATGTATTATTAGGCCATACAGAATACCAACTGTACCAACTTTTCAGGCCTTTGAGATATATATTGTTGCTCGAATAACAAATAATATTTCTATCTTGATCAAGATGGGTCGTGCTGGGTTGACTAGCCAATACCGCTTACATTCGTTTTCTGTACTTAATAAATAATTAATTAAATTCACCAATCTATATAACTATTGTTTACAACATCTACTATCTATATGACTATCTTAATCCCTTACAAAACAAACTCAACTCTCCTTGTTTAATTAAGACTTTGAAATACCCCAATTACTCTTACACATTCAATCTTCTTCTCAACCAATACACTTGATGTTTCCAACATACACCCTCCAATTTCAACCCAAACAAATATCCGTCAAATCCTAATCTTGATAAACTTTTAAAAAAGATTGTATACATTTAAAACCGACAACAAAATTTCTAAATAACATAAAACAAATATCACATTGTTAATAATCGTCGTTACACTTTCTCTCGCCGTAAATTGTCGCCGCTGCATCGCGCGGGTTCTAGACTAGTATCTCCAATCTCTAAATCAAACAAAGCATCAACCCCTTTTTTAAGATCTCAATTAAGGAATTGAAAGTACCTAAAATACCCATCTTCTTTATTCATTAATTTAAACATCTCTATCTAATATACCTATAATAACCTTAATGAAATAATTTACAACATAAATCCCCCAATCCTTAAAATAACTACACTACCTCCTTTAACATCAATTACTTTTACATTCACCACCATTGCCGCCCCCACCACCCGTCACCACCGCCGCCACCACCGCCCCGCGCCACTATCATCATCGGCGCCGCATTGCGCGGGCATATTACTCGTATCTCTAAATTAAAGTGATCATAAAATGTTAGTAGAGTGTTGAACTACTATTTAATGCATGTATTGAGCTCTTAAACATAGCTTTAAGAGCCACAATTATGATTTGCTACCTTCTAAACCAGCCGAGCCAGCTCGTCTAACACTAGTTAGAATTATAAATGAAATATGTGCCTGAAACCTTGACATAACCTCAAAACTGTGCAGTGTGCTCCAAACAGAACATTGTCACGTATTGCAAGATATACTCTTGTTGTCTACCAAACACCAATTTGCAAGAGGCTACAACCATTTCAGGGCATTTCAATTAGCAGATTTTAAACCAACAAAGAAAAATTCACATCAATGCAAATGATATTCATGCCGAAACTGTATAAGCAGTATTGACCTTCAGCCAGGTTTCAACTTAAAATAGTAATAGATATACTCAACAAGGCAATAATCAAGAAAACATAACTTAATCATTAGAAACTAAAGGACTTCGACATAAGTTTTTACTCATACAATCTAATGATTACTAAGGAACACATCCCACACCAAAACTTAAAAACAGACAATGACGTCCAAGTATTTTGATCCAATGCAGCATATTTAGTGAGATTTAACATACTCCTGGACGATGTGGAGTCCTTCACTCTCCTCTCCATAATCCTGCAATATTTTTAAAAAATAAAAATGAACAAAGATGAAGTATATATAATCGTATATTGAGTTTCACATTTGTTTCAAATATACCTTAACAACAAGGCATGAGCATCCAACAACCTTCCTTGCTTTGCCTTCGGAGTCGATCTTGCACAACTGTAAAGTTGCAATTTAATTAAACAATCAACAATAGAACAACTAGCATACAATCATAATGATCAAGAAAACTTTGTCTCCTGACATGTAAGGGTACGTTTATGCATTTGTGGGGTGTACAGAAGCAGGTGACTGAATAGCCAGCTCAGATAACAAGTCAAAACAGGTCAACTTGACACAAAAACAATTCTTGGTTCCTTTACTAAAAAGTATGCTATATATCAGCAATATGTTAGAAAAACAATGCTGTTACAGAAACAATCTGAATATCGAAAATTGTATGCATCATATAAAATTTATGCAGCCTCCAACCCGTTTGAGTGGGTTCCTTTTAGCTATTTTATTTTAACCGTTTGAGTTAACACCACGGCCAAAAAGAACCCATTCAGAAATTAATGGGTACATATTGCCACCTCTTAGAAAATAAACGGATAAAATATATATTACAATAATAATGATGCTAACAAAAAGTTTAAAAATATTGGTCAAAGAGACTTACACCAGCCCACTCACCAAGAGTCTTAGCACTAGGAACAGTTACAAGGCTCACGTTATGGTCAGCACAAAGTGATTTGACCAATTTAAGATAATCAGGCTGGTTACAATCTTCAGCCAATACACAAAGTTGAGCAGCATGCTTTTCAATAACCTTTGCAGCCTCGTGAAGTCCACGCACAAGACCACCATGAGCAAGTGATTTTCTAAGCACAAGCTGCAATGCAGTCATGATGTCCATGGGCTCACCAAGAGCAGGAGCCGGAGCAGCTACCTCAACCGGAACAACACCCTCTTCACTGCAATACCAAAACGTTAATTATACTTACGATCGTATTCAACATAAACCATACTCGATTGCAGACCCAAATGAGAATAGACACCTAAAATTAAATGACGTATTATGACTCTAATACAAATATTACAACGGCGCAGAAAAGAGACTTACGCTGCCATGCTTTTATGTTGATATGATCGTCGAGTAAAACTGTCCAAGTATGAGAGAATCAAAGTCAGGTATAGAAACATTACTATAAGAGCTAAGTCATGATCGATAACAAAACGCTTCAATTGATTCTCAAACATAAGATTATGTTATGATACAGAAACCTTCTAGAATCTAGTTGTGTCTAAAACACCTATATTTACACCTTAATGCACCAAAAAATGGTGTCCTAAGCGTAAAAATAAATACGCGCATCAAGCACGTGCCAACGCCAGAATAACGCCTGCATTTTCTAACATGCGAAGACGAGCTCAAAACAAATTTGAGATTCCTTTTTACATACAAATGATATGGGCTCAAAATCAGATATAAATTTAAATGTTTCAAATAAATCAAAACTCATCATAAATTCAAAGGCCAAAAATCAAATATAATTACTGTACTTCTCATTTCTAAATAAAACTAAAAATCACTACCATTAATATTACTGTAAATACAATACTATGGATTTCTCAAACTAACTAACCTATAGATACAACCTATAGATACAGATATATATATATATATATACATAGAGAGAGAGAGAGATACCTTGTGGTGCTGAATAAATCAGAAAGAAGAAGAATGAGGAGGAAGAAACAGGTCGGCTGTGGTCAGTCAGAGGAGATTATAAAGGCTGTGAAACCTAAAACCCTAGTGAGGTTTTTTTTTTATCTTAGAGTTAAATGCAAGAATGGTCCTTGTGGTTTTTCGTTTTTCGCATCGGCAGTTCCTCCCTAATATTTAGCAAGGATGATCCCTGAAGCTATGTTTCAGTTGCAACCTGTCCACTTTAAGGATCTGTTTATTATTATCTGTTAGATATGTCATGTGCCCCTCATGTAAGGGGGTAAAATTATCGTTTTACACCAAAACACTCACAAAGACCCTTTCCTTATTTTTTTTTTCTCTCTAACATTCTTTTAAACAATTTTCTCTCTCATATATATATATATATATATACACATCAACACCCACCCACTTTACCTACCTACATATATGATATACTAGTCTAGTACCCGTGCGTTGCAGCGACATCATTTTATACTGTGAGACTGACGGCGATGATTTACAACCCGATTCTTGTTTCAACGTATGTTATATTATTAGGTGCTACCTTTAATGGATAGAAATTACTAAATCAATGGAAGGAACGTGACAAAAAAAATGGTCATTGCGACATCCAACCCATTTGCTGGACTGGACCAAAGTTTTTTAAAATCGTACAATACAATTCGTAAGATTGCCGAAGAAAAAAAAATATCCTTAATTAAGTTCTTAATTATTAAGTTTATTAAGTAGAAAGTAAACAAGGTCAGCCTTAGATATAGACTTATTATATTCAAAAGAAATTAAGTATGAGATGTTGACCAATGTTTTAAAAACCGGTATTTTAGTCATACCGGTGTAAACAAAAATTCCGGTATTACCGGTATTATCGGAAATACCGGCCGGTACGACTATTTTAATTTTTTAAATATAGAATACTAATGTGCAATTCGAATTCAAAACACATGCAAATGCAAATCACACATCGATTGTCTTTAGGATAAACAAGAACCTCACTTAATTATGCTCTTCAAATTTACATTAACTTTCTTATCCACTTACAATTTTGGAATTGTATTACTTGCTTGACGTCTTGGTCTTAATGTGTATCACTGCTATTTGTACTTGTATATAGGCCATTTGTTTGGTGATGGAGTCATAACGAGCTTGGTTTTACATTCGAAGTTTGAAGTTGAAGAAAAATGAAATACATTCCTTCCTTCTTCGCTATCAATTATATTCGAGTACTGCTCCCATGTGATTAAACCGACAAGAGATCTGTAACGCTTTCACATTCTCACCAAAGTCGTCTAGTAGATTCGACATAATCCACATCATCTCTTTGTTTAGTTAACTTAAGGGTGGAAATGAGATGAGAGGAAAGAGAAGTTTTCCTTCCTAATCACCTCAAAAATGAGAGGAAACTTTTGAAACAAAAAACAACTACACTTTTCCCTCTAACCCTCTCCACTCATTCACTTTCCACACTTAAAAAATCTTAAGAATGTATTTTATAATTTTCCCCTCTCCTCTCCTTTCCTTTCCACCCTTAAATAAACTAAACAAAGAGAGGCCTGCATTCGCAAAAGCTAATTAGAACTTGGAAGTTACAAGTGTATAATGTTTAGGTATGCTACATCCATATCTATACTTCTATACTTCTATACTATATTATAAAAAGAATAGCATTTTATTTTTAAAAGTATTAAAAAATATGTAATATTTTCACTTAGCACCCCTTAAAATATTTCCACATAAACCACCCCCTTAACATTAATGATTAAATTATACTATCAATTCTTTATCTTTTGAAATATTCATTAACCATTTACATCAATTACTTTTATATCAATTATCTACACCACTCAATACTCATCTACCACCAACAGTCACCCCCACCACCACATCGTCGCCGCCACGACCACCGCCGCATTGCGCGGGTAACGTGCTAGTATTTTGTAATAAATAAGGGTAAAACAAAGACAATATTTCCTAGGCAGTTCTTTGTGATTGTACGCTACTTGATGGGAAAACACAATATTTCCTTTGACAAGGCTATTAATCAGGACCAAGGCGAGAAAAAAGTAAAAACATTTAATGTCACCATTGAGCCATATCAAGATGATAAAAGAGAAAATCTAGTATATAACAAACTATATTATTATCACGTCTTTAAAAAAAAAAAAAAGCAATTTCAACCCACTTTTACTTATGAACATGTCAATTTGGGTTACCGCTTTATCCTTAACAAGTCAAACTAGTAAATTCAATAGCCTAACCAAAAAAGAAACAAGTCTAAAAACATCCACAACATGGGTATCATAGGTGATTTGTGATGACATAGAGGATGTTTGTAGAAAGGATATTATTGTGACTGATGAGGTGGAGGGTATCCATCCTTGGATGTTTGTGGAGAAGGATGGTGAAGGATGTAGATAGATGACAAAAATTGGATGAATGATAAATTGGTTTGACAAAATTATTGTAAACATTGTTGATCAGTTTGAACAACACTTGCTTCCATAAGACATTACAATACAAAACATGAAGTGTGATCTGGGTCAGAATCAGATCGTAAGTTGTGTCAGCTTAGTCTGACCCAGATCAGATTACAAGAACCAAAAGATTACTAAGTGTTTAACTATCAGATTTGTCATCGTCAAATTTACATTGAACATTAGGACTCAACAATCTCCCCATATTTGATGATGACAAAACCCAACACACTATTTTACAATCAGCTTACAAAGAATCAAAAATTAAATTTCAATTAACATATTGTAACCCTTTGAATTTTTTGGGTTCTTTTCAACTGATATGAATATGAAACAGAAACTGGAATATAAACACTAATTGCATATATTGAGAAAATGAAACATATTACAAACTAAGATTGTCATTCCCCCATCATTTCTACAGCTTCCTGTTTTACTTCATAAGATGGGGCAATGGTGATGTCTAACTTTCTATCTAGACCCTCATTGATGAGAAACTGCTCATATCCATTACCTTGTTCACCAAAGTTAACACAGAATCTGTACAAGGTAAATAGATGCATATGTGGTACCTCTTTAAGTTCAGCAGTTCTTTGAAACACCAATTGGCCTCTTGCATTTGTAAAGTACATCCCATGCTCAGGTTCGGTAATGAACAACCCACACCTTGCATTTTCAACACCAGTGGGCAGAGAGAGATTGAGATGGCTTAGAATCTTGTCAATGGCTTATGGGTACAGCAACTGAAGAAGCTCTGACGGGTTCAAGTTCTTGATGAAACCTGTGTGATCACCTTCAGGAGCAGCTATCCTCTCAAATCTTCTTCTTTTCTTTAATGGCTCCACTGACTCATCTTCATCATCCATATCGAAGGCCACAGGCTTTGGCATGCCAGAGATATCAATCTTGTACTTCTTGATATTTATAAATCTTTCTCAATGGCATTCAAACTGTGTTTTGATGGATACTTCTAATACCAATAATGATATTATGAAGCTCAACCCACTCTGTGTATCCCAATTCACCCAGCTTGTCTAGATCACAAGTTTCATTACTCTTTTCATAACCAAGATTTGGTTATGAAAAGAGTAATGAAACTTGTGATCTAGACAAGCTTGGTGAATTGGGATACACAGAGTGGGTTGAGCTTCATAATATCATTATGGTATTAGAAGTACATCAAGAGACAGTTTGAATGCCATTGAGAAAGATTTATAAATATCAAGAAGTACAAGATTGATATCTCTGGCATGCCAAAGCCTGTGGCCTTCGATATGGATGATGAAGATGAGTCAGTGGAGCCATTAAAGAAAAGAAGAAGATTTGAGAGGATAGCTGCTCCTGAAGGTGATCACACAGGTTTCATCAAGAACTTGAACCCGTCAGAGCTTCTTCAGTTGCTGTACCCATAAGCCATTGACAAGATTCTAAGCCATCTCAATCTCTCTCTGCCCACTGGTGTTGAAAATGCAAGGTGTGGGTTGTTCATTACCGAACCTGAGCATGGGATGTACTTTACAAATGCAAGAGGCCAATTGGTGTTTCAAAGAACTGCTGAACTTAAAGAGGTACCACATATGCATCTATTTACCTTGTACAGATTCTGTGTTAACTTTGGTGAACAAGGTAATGGATATGAGCAGTTTCTCATCAATGAGGGTCTAGATAGAAAGTTAGACATCACCATTGCCCCATCTTATGAAGTAAAACAGGAAGCTGTAGAAATGATGGGGGAATGACAATCTTAGTTTGTAATATGTTTCATTTTCTCAATATATGCAATTAGTGTTTATATTCCAGTTTCTGTTTCATATTCATATCAGTTGAAAAGAACCCAAAAAATTCAAAGGGTTACAATATGTTAATTGAAATTTAATTTTTGATTCTTTGTAAGCTGATTGTAAAATAGTGTGTTGGGTTTTGTCATCATCAAATATGGGGAGATTGTTGAGTCCTAATGTTCAATGTAAATTTGACGATGACAAATCTGATAGTTAAACACTTAGTAATCTTTTGGTTCTTGTAATCTGATCTGGGTCAGAATCAGATCGTAAGTTGTGTCAGCTTAGTCTGACCCAGATCAGATTACAAGAACCAAAAGATTACTAAGTGTTTAACTATCAGATTTGTCATCGTCAAATTTACATTGAACATTAGGACTCAACAATCTCCCCATATTTGATGATGACAAAACCCAACACACTATTTTACAATCAGCTTACAAAGAATCAAAAATTAAATTTCAATTAACATATTGTAACCCTTTGAATTTTTTGGGTTCTTTTCAACTGATATGAATATGAAACAGAAACTGGAATATAAACACTAATTGCATATATTGAGAAAATGAAACATATTACAAACTAAGATTGTCATTCCCCCATCATTTCTACAGCTTCCTGTTTTACTTCATAAGATGGGGCAATGGTGATGTCTAACTTTCTATCTAGACCCTCATTGATGAGAAACTGCTCATATCCATTACCTTGTTCACCAAAGTTAACACAGAATCTGTACAAGGTAAATAGATGCATATGTGGTACCTCTTTAAGTTCAGCAGTTCTTTGAAACACCAATTGGCCTCTTGCATTTGTAAAGTACATCCCATGCTCAGGTTCGGTAATGAACAACCCACACCTTGCATTTTCAACACCAGTGGGCAGAGAGAGATTGAGATGGCTTAGAATCTTGTCAATGGCTTATGGGTACAGCAACTGAAGAAGCTCTGACGGGTTCAAGTTCTTGATGAAACCTGTGTGATCACCTTCAGGAGCAGCTATCCTCTCAAATCTTCTTCTTTTCTTTAATGGCTCCACTGACTCATCTTCATCATCCATATCGAAGGCCACAGGCTTTGGCATGCCAGAGATATCAATCTTGTACTTCTTGATATTTATAAATCTTTCTCAATGGCATTCAAACGTGTCTCTTGATGGTACTTCTAATACAATAATGATATTATGAAGCTCAACCCACTCTGTGTATCCCAATTCACCCAGCTTGTCTAGATCACAAGTTTCATTACTCTTTTCATAACCAAATCTTGTGATTCTGATGCAAGGAACGGACTGCCCTCTTTTTCTTTTCATTGAGCATTAAGTGATATGTTCTGGATATCTTCTGAAATTGATTCTCTCTATCAGCCTCTTCTTTTCCATAGCATCCCACTGATTATGGACTTCCTCACTTACAGCAACATCTTTCTTTTTCTGCATCACAACTTTCTTGCCCTTGCTTTTCTTTCTCTTGGTACTAACAGCAGCAAACTCTTCTTCTTCAAGTTCTTTGTCAATTTGAGCTTGAGTGGCTCTTGCTATCTCAGGGTCACTAGCATACTTCTTCTCCAAAGCTTTCCTTCTATCTTCCTTTATCATTATCAGTGTTGCCTCATGTGACACTCCAATTCTTCTACAGTGAGAGATTTCACAACACTGGGACCAACATCAGTTGGTCTTTTCTTTAACATAAATTGGTCCAGGGTTGTATTACACTCACTGGAAGAGGATTCAATCTGTTTGTCTTTTGAAGCTGTGTCAGCTTGAGTTTGCATAGCTTGCACAGGATCAGCTTGGGTGGTTTCCACATTTTCTCCAACTATATTTTCCTCCCTTATCTCTTCAACATCTTTCATCACCACATCAGTCTCCCCCTCAATCTTTTCACTCTTATCACCTGCCTCTTCATTCACCACTTCTTCAACTCAACCACTACCAGACTCAGACTCTGGTATTTTTATCTCCATATCACCTTCCACCTCTTTAAGCTATTTTTCCACTGAACCACTTGAATCAAACAATACAACCATTCTTTCATTGGACTCCCCCCTCAGCTCTAGCCTTCTGCTCTCTTTCTTTCTTTTTCCTCAAGTATTCCGCTACACCTTCTTCAACAAATTTCCTTTCCTTTTCTTGTTGCTCAGCTTCAGCTTTACTCTTCTCTCCCTTTTTGTCATCATCAGGAGAGACAGCTAACAGGAGTTGCAAGTACTCTGCTGAGGTTATGAGTGAGCAATTCAATCTTAACATTGTTGAGAAGACAAGCTCTTTGTAGCTCGAGGTAGTCACTTTGGAGGGTACCAATGTTCTTCATTACACCTTTAGAAACTTCAACCAAGTCATTTTTAAATTGAGCTTGAGACTTGTTGGTTGCACGAAGCTCTATGGTGACTTCTCTAGTAAACTTGTTGGCTGTTTTCTCAATCTGACCCAGAGTACTTTGATGTCTTTCCTTCTCTTCATTGATTGCCTTTGTAAGACCATAAAGAGACTCTGTCAGCTTGAGTTAGTTATTCTGCATCAAGTCAACTGCCTTCTTTATATTTTCTTCCAATGCAGTCTGATCTTGACACAGCTTGGTTACAGTTGTATCAGTCAATTCCTGATCCTTTTGGATCTTTTCCAAGCTTTTGATCAGCTTTGAGTTCTCAACCTTAAAGGTTGAATTGAGCACAGTGAGCTGACCCACCACATTTGAAAAGAAGATAGTGGCAGCTTGGGAAGAACTTGCAGTTGGCCATACAACCACTGACTCTGGAAAGAGCAGCCTGCAATCCTTAAAATCAGGGTCATTGGGCTCATATAGAAGGGGTGGAGGCTAAGGGAGTTTTGGTGAATTTTCTCATGAGAGTGAGTCTCATGAGCAGATTTTTCAGAAATGATGATGTGTTGATCAACGTGAGAATGATTGACTTGTTGTTCAGGTTGAGTTTCAGTGGGAATATGTTGATCATGAGATTGATCAACCCCTCCACTGACATCTTCCATCAGAACATCCCTTGAAGATGGATGGGCAGGCACATCATCGAATGAAGAGTCACTTTCGGAGATAGTGACTAGATTCTCACCAGCTTCGTGAGGAGCACTGGTGGTTCCAATTGCTGCACATGGGGCTAGTATGACATCCTTTAATAATGTCATGTAACCTACATTATCCCTCTGTTCAAGAACTGTAACACCTGTCGTTTAAAAATATAGATTTCCAAAAATTTTCGCCTAATGGCGTCAAAGAAAGCGAAAGTAAACTTTAAAAGACCAAACCAAAAGAATCTGTTTGGTTCATTTATTAATTGGTGTTACTAGCAATGTCATCAAAATAAGTTCAAATGGAAATCCGTCGGTTGCCCAACATTAAACAACCGACAACATAGTAAATACGAATCATTAATGTCTAAATATAAATCAAATGTCTAATGCGAGCAGCCACTATGGGTAAACTATAGCCATCCTCATTGCAATCTACCCATGCCTCGCACTTCTCACATCTACCTACTCACTAATGTTGGACCTGAGGGCACAACACATTTAAAAAGAACAAGTGTTAGCTAACGAATTAGCTAAGTAAGATAACACATCATTAATAAAACATTTGTCCATTTAAACATTATAGAAAAGTCACATTTCATCTTTAAGGCACATATCATCACAAGTCATCATATCTATTATAACACATCTTGCATTAAACATCTTTCATATAGGATGGGTCATCCTAAATGTGCCTAGTCATCTTTTGCATCTTCACATATAACATCTAAACATCTTTGTAGTTGTGACATAAGTCACGCATCTCATATAAGGTGTAAGTTTGTGTGTAGGCGGTCATAGGACCATACAGGGAACCTCACACCCGACTAGATGAACAAACCTTTCGGCGGTACATCAATGTCGTTAAGGAATGGCAAGTCAATCCCGGAATAATTCGTATGTTCAAGACAATGGGGTTGGTCAAACCTCCCGAATTACTCTTCACATCTAAAACCATGTTGCAAGGAGCCACCCAAGCAACCACATCTACGCACCCGCCGGGCAAGGGCAAGTACGGGTTAAGCTTAACACTTTCATCTAAATTACGAGCTCGATTTCACATCTCATATAGTTTAGGTGTTTACATTACCTAAACATTTATCATATAATTCATCTTAACGTTTGGGCCCTTAAACGTGCACGTGTCATGGCAACTTATAAAGTCTAGTGAACTAGATGAACAAGCCATACATTCATGCACATTCCATTTATCATCAACATATCTTCACATTTCAAAACATCTCAATGCATACATAACATTTCATAGAATATCGTAACATCTCATATCATTGGGGTAGCATTTCAGGCTTCAATAGTCATTTACATAGTCCATAACACCTCCCATGTAACCCCGAATACCCATAAGCAAACAAGATATCATTTGGGAAGTTATTATGTGAAAACCATGTTTTTGTTGAACCCTCAGCGTGTCAAAGTAGTGTATCTTACCTCGTAAAAGCGCACAACAAATGATACGTAAGTTACCGAGCTTTGCAAGTATTCCCGACTACCTATAATCATTAAACGGCATAATGAGCTAAACAAGTACCCACTTACTTATGGTCATGACTCAAGCCTAGATACCTATAAACATGACCCATGACAAGGCTTGATGCATCGGAGGTTCGATTAATACTTTAGAGCTCACAGAACTCGACGGAATTCGACCTTCACTCACTAAATCAACCCTTCAGGTGATTTGACATTAGAATCATCTTTTAAAAGCATTATTATAAGAAAGTAGACTCTCTCACGATTCCGTGGATAGCTTATTTGTCAAAAACGAAGTTACGGTTCAAAAGTTATGGTCATTTACAAATTCAGTCGCTAATTGCGTCGCAGTGGTCTTGCTGCATCGCAACTGAAGTCCCTGCACACTCATTACGTCGCAGTCTAGTGACTGCGCCACAGCAGGCCCCGATTCTGCACAAATCACTTTGTTTAACCTCCAAAACTTAGCCAAACACACCCCAAACGACCCCAAACCTTATAAACGACTTTTGTACCTCAAAATTCATCATTTTAAGACCATAATGATGCAATGAAATCATTGATTAACCCCTACTTGATCTGCATCACAATAACAAACATTTTAGGTTACCGAATCGATTGAAAAACATGATTTCGACATCAAACAACCCTCTAAAGACTTGGACCAGATATAAATTGAATCAAGGGATTGAAATGATATGAAATCAATGTAATAATACCTCAAATACCTGAAGATTACAAAAGGGATGCAAACTATGGATCAAAACCTCTTCAAATCACCAAGAACCGATCAAAATCACTCGAAAATGGAGCAAGGGAGGGAGGGGGCGGCCTAGGGTTGGAAGAATGTGTTTGGAACTGAATAATGAAAAGGGATTAGGGTATAATTACCCCTAAATCTGCTGGACACACTTTTCTAATCTTGCACTTAGGCCCCCTCAACTTTACATCTTCACATTTTAGGCTCAAACGACTTAACGGGAATACTTACTAACACTTTAAACACATTAACACATGAATCATTAAAGCTTTAAAACCTTACACATAAAGCACATTAATCACCCATAAACATTAAATCTTCTAGAGACTTAACGGATACGTAGTGTTGACTTAACGACTCAAGTCAACCGTTAATTAAAAAGTTCGAGATGTTACAAGAACAGATGCAGACACAGACAATGTAGGTGTAATGTTAAGGGTAGAGGTTGGCCCTTCAGAAATGGTGTGTTGTGGCACCAAGGCATCCCTAGGGAGAATTATTGAGGCCTGTACCCCTCCTTGTGACATAGAAAGGGCATTGACAGCCTGTGCAGACTCAGAGTGTAAGAATTGAAGAGTCTGATCAGCTTGGGGAAGAGAAACAGTGTCACTAAGGCGTTCAATACTTCTATCCTCTTGCTGAACATCCTCAGGAATGATGTGCAAAGATTCTGACTCAGATTGGATTTGGGCTGAATCCATTGTTGTCCCTTTAATGATATCATCATCCTGTTTGGAGGGTGATGATGGCGATTTAGGTTTAGACACAGTATGACCTTGGAAGGAGGTCTTATTTTCAATACCTTCACCCTGTTTGGAGGGTTGGGTAGCAACAGGTGATTCCTTTTTCTCGTCTACACTCTTTTGGGAGAGTGTAGATGGGTGTGGTGTAATCGGCTTATAAGCTTGGGTGGCAGAGTCAGCTTTGGAACGTTCCTCAGCTTCCAATGCACCTTGGGGGACTTTCAATATGATTTTGCTTATGTCAACCCCAGAAGCTGATACAGACTTCCTTTGAGATCTTTTCTTTTTAACAACATTGTGAGGTTCTAAGGCCTCAACAATGGGGCGTTTAGATTTGGATCTGGAAAATTGGATGGAGGGTGCGGCTAGGGTGGCTGATGATGTGGCCAACCCTTCACCCTCATTTGTTGGTGAAGAATGAATAGATTTGGAAGAATTTGAGGGTTCGGAAACATGAGTACCTGAGACCCCCTGATTGGCAGACTGAGTGTCAGACTCAGCTTGCATCGAAGAAGGGTCAGCTTCCTCAAAAGCAGCTTGCTCCTCAAGTAGGGCTTCCACCCTCTCTCTTTGCCTGCAATCATCTAATAAAGACTACATTGCTTGGGTCAGACCCTGCTCAGTCTACTTAGGGCTATTGAAGATGTTATTTAATAGCCTTTATCTCAATAGTTTAGCCAGTTGCCAAACTGAAGTCACCTTCCAAGGTGGCTTCAATAACGAGTACAAGAATTCTACCATAAGGTATGGTAAGACCCTTGTTGTTGACTCGGCTAACTAAGTCTCTAAAAATGATAGCAGCAAAATATACTCTAGTCATAGTGACTAAAGCATGGAAAATCTGTATTTTTAAGGCATTAGGTTGATCAAAACTGCCTGCCTTTACTCGTAAAGCTTTTGAGAGTGTGCTCAAAAGATAGTTCCAAATACCAGTTAGATATTTCAATTTAACAACTGAAGCCAGTGGTCTATTGTACCCAATGGTTTCCAAAAAAGTTTTGGCTTCAGTGTGAGAAACCACACTCTCATAAATATCATTAGGCATATAAGACAGTTCAAAAGCAGACCTAAGCCTTTTAGAAGTTAAATATACCTTCTTCTTACCATTGAAGATGGTGCCATAGATGGCTGTATCTCTCTGCTTATTCTGACCAACGGTACAGCTTGCCCAAAACTCACACAAGAGATCTTGAAACACCATTGATGGTTGTTCTATCAGCATCTTACCAAGTGGATGATGCCATAAAAATGACACCACGTCATCATATTCTTTAGCCCATGAAGGAGGTTTGACGTTTGCTGAAACAGGGCTTACAATCTTTATTTTACCTGTTTCAAGATCAGATGGAACAACAACTACCTTATCCCCCACCACATATGGTGAAAGTTTATTTACGCTGACTGGAGTTGGGAACTGAATCTCAGATTCCGATGAAGAATCTGATTGAGATTGAGAACTAGAAGTAGAAGGAGGAGGAATAAATGATGATGCCATTGAATATTTGATGATTTTGGAGAGGAAGTAATTTAGAAATTGATATAATAATGTACAGATTTGAGAGAGAATGAGAGAAATGATCGAGATGAATAGGAAGTGATTTGGGGATTTAGGTTAAAATTGATTATTCATACTTTATTAGAATATAGTTTTTCAAAAATAGCCGTTTGAAAATAGGTGAGAGATTTTGATTGGTGGATGAACAAGTAGTGGGGGTACCTTTTTGCAGTAAAAAGCCGTTACCTCGACACGTGTCAGTCACCAATAAGTAGAAAATGGATAAAATAACAACCGAATAGAATAATAAGTAAATAATAAAACGCACTCAGATATTTAATAACAAAATTAACCACTAGGCTGGGTCAGACTCAGCTTACCCTCTTTTACTTAAATAAATACCAAGTAAAAAGGAGTAGTCTGGGTCAGACTCAGCTTACCCTTAAAATTGAAAATAATTCTAAGGGGTCAGATTTTTTTATTACTTATCTCACTGCATTTTACATATTTAGCATACCTAGCTTGCTTATGAGATAGTTGAACCTTGACTCATCCAAAGGCTTTGTGAACAAATCAGCCATCTAATTATCTGTTGGGATAAAGTGAAGTTCAACATCTTCTTTCATCACATGATCTCTAATGAAATGATATCTGATATCAATATACTTGTCCTTGAATGAAGAACATGATTGTTTGTAATTGCAATGGCACTGGTGTTATCACAAAAGATTAAAGTCTTTGAGGCAGTTACACCATAATCTTGAAGCTGATAATGCATCCAAAGAACTTGGGCACAACAACTTCCTGCAGCAACATACTCAGCTTCTGCAGTAGACATAGAAACTGAATGCTGCTTTTTGTTGGACCAGCTTACAAGTCTATTGCCAAGCAATTGACATGCTCCTGAAGTACTTTTTCTATCATTCTTACAGCCTGCAAAGTCAGAATCTGAATAGCCAATTAGATCAAATCATGAGTCTTTAGGATACCAAGGACCCAGATTGGGACAACCCTTAAGGACTCTAAAGATTCTTTTCACAGCTTTAAGATGAGATTCTTTAGGATCAGCTTGATATCTTGCACAGAGACATGTAGAAAACATAATATAAGGTCTACTAGCAGTTAAGTAAAGTAATGAACCTATCATACCCCTATAAGCTGTGGTGTCAACATATTTGCCATTTTTATCTTCACCAAGCTTATCACCAGTTCCCATAGGGGTATTCATAGGTGAGCAGTCACTAAAACCAAATTTATTTAAGAGATCTTTAACATATTTTCCTTGGTTTATGAAAATTCCATTTTTAGTCTGTTTAACTTGTAAACCCAGAAAATAGTTTAGTTCTCCCATCATGCTAATTTCATACTTTTTAGACATTAGATCAGAAAACTTTTTGCAAAGTCTTTCACTACTAGACCCAAATATGATATCATCTACATAAATTTGTACAAGCAGAATATCACCATTGTACTTTCTCACAAACAAAGTCTTGTCAACATTACCTCTTTTGAACGTTTTTGCTAATAGAAATTTGGACAAAGTATCATACCATGTTCTTGGTGCTTGTTTCAAGCCATAAAGGGCTTTATAAAGCTTGAAGACATGATCAAGAAACTTTGAGCTTTCAAAACCTGGAGGTTATTCAACATAGACTTCTTCTTTCAATTTCCCATTCAGAAAGGCACTTTTCACATCCATTTGATAGACTTTGAAACCTTTGTGAGCAGAGAAGGCTAAGAACATTATGATTGCCTCTAATCTTGCTACAGGAGCAAAAGTCTCATCATAATCAATTCCCTCTTCTTGTTTGTAACCTAGAGCTACCAATCTTGCTTTGTTTATGGTCACAACTCCCCTTTCATCCATCTTGTTTCTGTAGACCCATTTGGTTCCAATTACAGTTTTGGAATGAGGTCTAGGAACCAGTTCCCAAACCTTGTTTCTTTCAAACCGTGTCAACTCATCTTGCATTGCATTTACCCAAGATGGATCTGCCAGTTCTAGCGGACGGATCCAGAACCATCGTAATTAGAACAAGTTGAACATGAAGCTTAACAATGTCAGACGTGATCTAGTGACATGGAAACGTGCATTATGGTCAGCGGATGGAATTATTATCTGGTCATGGCTTAAGAGCCGGGTATAGCTAAAGATGAATCAGTAATACAAACTTAGGTAATAATGCTTAAACAATGAATCTAGCGAGAATTTGATTAAAGAGTAGTTTGAGTCTAGCGACAGCACTACTTACATAGGTGAAGTTAATCTAGGGAGAATCTGAGCCGTGAATAAGTTTTCCAACAGATTAGCAATAGATAGGATAATAATTGTCATATGCATGTGATCGGAGATGCCAAACAAGTATTTGTTTTTAATTACTATTTTTGCTTTCAATTTTAGTTACTAGGCTAAAAGAGGCTTTTCACTAGACCAAGCGGTTGGCCTTCTATTTTACTTTTAATTGTTTTTAGTAGTTTAAATAGGAAATCGTGACAACCCACAACCGCTAGAATTACACATTTTATTAGACTAGGTAGTGCAAGCGTCCCTGCGAACGATCATGTACTTATCACTTACTATACTACACTTGACCGGGTTCTCTGCTCGTTAATGTGTGTTTAGTTTGAGGTATTTACTTGTACAACATTTTTATAAATTTAAAACCATTGATATTTTTCTAATTAAAAATTAATTTTGTTTTTCTCAAAATAAAACACACCGTCATCAGCCAGCGACCTTGAAGCACCCCAAATGCACGCTCTACGTCTTTCCTTGCAGCTTCTTGGTAGCGCTTGAACTTTGTGGTCTTGGAGTCCATGGGACACTTGAAAGGCTTCACAG
The DNA here is from genome assembly GCA_034093135.1 of Erigeron breviscapus. Lineage (NCBI taxonomy): Eukaryota > Viridiplantae > Streptophyta > Magnoliopsida > Asterales > Asteraceae > Erigeron > Erigeron breviscapus. The sequence goes on along the minus strand of CM067173.1, from coordinate 95,569,871 downwards.
GTGTAGACCATTCCGGATAGATACCGTCGGCTAGATAATACCCCTTTGTAAACTCCTGGCCATTGGCGGTCAACTGTACCACATGAGATCTATCTTCAAGGAGCTGGTCGAACAAGTCAGATTTATTGAGGACGTTGATGTCATTGTTCGAACCGGCGGGTCCAAAGTAGGCATGCCAAATCCACAAATCATATGAAGCAACCGCTTCAACCATAATCGTGGTGTGTCCTTTGTCGCCACGAGTGTATTGGCGTTGTCATGCGGTTGGGCAGTTTCTCTAGGCCCAGTGCGTACAATCAACGCTTCCGAGCTTACCCGGAAAACCATGTACCTCCAAATGTTTCGCGGTCAGTCGATCAACATCTTCTTGTGTCGGTTTTCTCATATACTCTGAGTGATATAACTAAAGAACACACTTACAAAAGTTGTCCAAAGAATCGTATGACGTTTATTGACCCATTTCCAAGTATTCATCTAATTGGCCAGTGCTTGCAGCGTACGCCATCTGACGTACAGCGGAAGTACATTTTTGAAAAATGTTTAAAGTGGGTTGACCCATGATATCAAAAGAGGATTGTGAAAGTAGCTAAAGTGAGCCGGTAATGGTTGTATGGCGTTAAATGAATGTATGTCTTTCACTATACGGAGAAACATTTTCTTGGGCATTCGAAAACGCCTTCGAAAATAATCAGGAGGATAGACGGGTTCCGGGGCGAAGTAATGATTAAATAAATGTGTTGCCGCTTCGGCGTGGTTTCTGGGTATGAACCTTCTTGGTGCTCTTGGTATGTTCGTCCGTGTGGAGCTCCCGACTTCTCTTTCTTCATCTTCCAAAAAAGCAACAAATGTGTTCAACATTTCCGGATCTATTGTGTACCTACGAATGTATGATGTTGAATCTTCGTCGGAACTTGACATTTTTAGTTTATGATATGGTGGATTGTTTTTAAATTTGTATGTGTTTGTGTGTGTTTTTTGATTGAAATGGGGTGGATGAGATAATGGTTGAAATGGTAGTTTAAATAAGGTGGGTTTTTTATTTATTTATTTATTAAACTAGCCGTTAGTTTGGAAAAAAAACATTTAAACGGTCACACACGCTCCATTCTCTCTCGTCAACACCCGTCGACTGATCGATGGTGACCGATGAAAAGGTCGTCGACGAGGGCCGTGCCAACCTCTTTCTCATCGAAGAGGTGGTGGACGGAGGTGTCGACGACAGGTTGGGACCGGCCTTAAAAATATGACAGCAACCGAGCCCAAGTTGTAACTTTAGATATTTCGGATATCCGAATATCCGAAACTTTTGAATATTTCATCCGATATCCGAATCCGAAAATTTGGATATCCGAATTCAGATATCCGAAATTTCGGATATTTTGGATAGCGCATTCGGATTCGGATATTTTGAACACCCCTAGTTTTAATTCTGACATGAATGCAAAATGTACAAGTAGCTTATGTGGACACATTTTTTAAAGATATTTATATGTTTATATGGTCTATGTAAGCTATTTCCACACAAGTGAGTATCCATATAAGCAATTTTGTTGAGTTTTATTACGTCATTCATATCACGACATCCATGTAAATATTAAAACATATTAATATGTAAAAACATTTCCTTAAAAGTTATAATATTAAATATTTGACATTCATAGAATTTTAAGTTCCATTTATTTTCATAAATCAAATTTTAAGTTAACAACGATTTTTCATTTCTCTTTATATAATTAAAGAGAGTATATGATTATTCCTATGTGGCAACTTCATTCAAGTGACAAATAAGATTTTTGCTTATTTGTTATATTTTAAATAAAAGTCTCCATTTTAAGTTGTCATTTATATATACACCTCATTTAACTTAAGATTAGTTTTTTGTTTTTTTTTTTTTGTAAAGTTAGTTTCGATTCAGACGTGCTGGAGACAATTTTAACCAGCGATTTGCTGGACCTCTAACCCCCTCCTCATGGAAAATACCTTGAGATGAGAAACCCAAGACTCGAACCCGAGACCTTGGAAAAAACTCACCTCCGGAGGCCCACATAGTGGATTTAAAAGATACCCCTGGTCAACCCACCTAAGTTGAGTAAGATTAGTTGGTTATTTGCAAATAGTCTAATAATACTAATATTAATTGCCATAATATAATTTAGTTATTATAGTTACCGTATATGCATATTAAAATATAATATTATAGATTTTTGAATATCTTTATCTATATTTACATTGATCCATATTAAAATATAATATAACATAACATAACATTTCACGAAATTATGTTACCATAAAATATAATGAGCTTGCGTTATAATATTTGTAATTTACATTCATTAACATATATCCTATCAAATCCTGTCATTCATAGAGAATTTTTTTTTATTATTGATTTCGTGCTTTTTTCCCCTCTTTTGGTGAATTCAGTTAATTATGTAACTTTGTGAGAATGAAATATTATATTTAGAGTTTTTAGTTTTATTCAGGGGCTCATGGTCAATTATACGTCTTTCTTGCAAGAGTTGAGAATAAGAAATATTTGAAAGTTTTGGTAATGAGATCATTGTCATTTATACAACTAAAGTTATTTTTCCTTTTATAAAGTATTAACAGATTTATACGTTGTATGATTACTTTAAAGACTTTATTTAATTTATTTTTTGTATAGTTGTTCTTTAATAATGAATTTATAAATTTAAAATCATTTATCATTTCTTTCTATATAACTAAAGAAGGTACTTTAGACTTATGTGACATTCCTTTTCTTTTGCCAGGTAAGATTTTTTACTATGTGGCGTTTTGTTGTTAAAATAAATTCTTTTAAGTTATATATGTATCTATACGTGTAATATAAAACCAAAAATATTTAGTAATCATTCCACTATAATATTTCCTAATAAATTTATTACATCACAGTCTTTAATGATCTACAAGTATTAAAAATAATATATATTATCTACTTATTATAATATTACCGCTTAATTATTATAATGTTGCCGTTTAACGGACGGGTTTAATATAGTTAAAAAATATAACACTCTTGAAATTATAATTGAAAAGTGCTATGGTCTAGACTCTAGGACATGGAGTGATGAATAGGTCCACTTGACCGGTGAAGACTCCTAGCATCTTCTCTTTCTCTATAAGGGGGTAAGGAATGGAGCGGCGGGTTAAAAAATTTATGCCCCATACCGGCGGTAACACAGCCGTCGATATCAATTTTATGGTTCATCGGGTTGGTGGGAGTATGTGAAACCGCCGGCCATAAAAACCAAAATGTGGAGTGGAGCATAACTTTTGTACCTTGCGAATTGATTTGTGGATCCAAAAAGGAATTGATTTATGGGAGGTATGTCTTTTATTTATTTTTAAAAAAAAAGTTGGGAGAGTTGAGAATTTTATGGAATGCCAGTAAAAGAGGTTAGGAGGGTTGATTGAGAGGGTTGAAAAGGTAAAGTGAGGTGGATAAATATTTTTTTTTGAAAGGTGAATTTCGCTGGAAACTTCGTGTCGCGATTCGACAGCGGGAGGTCTAGCATACGTTGTCTTAATCGGGTCCGCGAGAGAGCTCCCTCGAAGTATAAATGCCTATTTAGATAGATAAATATTATTGGTAGGATTTGGGAAGGTTGATAAATTGTTTTATACCACTCCTAGTCCCCTAAATATTGTACCATCTGTATCACGGTATTTGCAATAAAGATTGTACATAGCATGCTTAATGCATGTCAGAACATGCTTTAATGCACTTTAATTCTTCTCAACAACCCAAACCCAAATCCATCCAAATCTCTATATATTCATCTGATTTGACTAACAAAAAATAGGCAATGAGTGCTTGTATTTCTTGATTCGGAATGTATCAACATACTACAAAATCGTTAGCTGGTGGTCTTGTTTAAAACTTTATGGCCGGTAAATATTCTCACTCACACTTTTACTTATTTTCACTACAAATTTATCTTTGATTCATTCACTAGTTACTCTTAGGTGTGTATTCATATTCATAAACGTTATAGTTAAATGTTTTCTTAATTAATAGTAGTATCAAAACACAAGGTCGTGACATAACTTTGATCCAGATTTATGTTTACGACATCATATTCGGCTCGACCAATCCCAAATAATGAACAATTTTTCAGCATTAATGGTTAAAACTTTTAAATGGTATGATGGGAGAGTTAAATTTCTTTCTTGGTCTTCGACTAAAACAATTGTAAACAGACATTTTTATTTGTCAAAGTAAATATATCAATGACATGTTAAAGAAATTTAACATGACAAAATTTTAATCAATTGTAACACCAATTGAAACTCGCACTAAAATACATGTTGATTTAAATGGCAAACCTTTTAACCAAAAGCAATACCGCAATTCCTAATGTATCTTACGGCGAGCCGACCAGATATAGTGTTTGCAACTTGCATGTGTGCAAGATATCAAGCGAATCCAATGGAAAGTCATTTCTAGATTGTCAAACGGATTTTCCGTTACGTTAAGGGCAACAGAAACCACCTGGTCTGTGGTATCCAAGGGATATCGATTTTGAATGAATTGCATATTCAGATGTAGACCATGCATGTAGTGGCGGAACTTGAATTTGTTTTTGGAGGGGTCAAAATAAATTTTGATGTCAACGTGTTATGCTTAACAAACTAAATATAATTTTATGATTCTTTTATATATTTAAACTAGCTAATCAACCCGGGTAACTACCCGGGCATGATTAGGAAAATATAAGTAAAGCTTTCGATATTTGATTACACTAAACTAATTACAACTTTTATTTCTTACATATTCACACTCGAACTATTTTATCCAAGTAATATATAGTCACTCTCATTGGAATCATTATAGCATGTTACAAAGTCGAAACTTATAAGTGAAAATAATATTTGTAGTAGTCCATCCAACACATTGTTTAACATGAGTACTAACTCATAAAATTGCTTTAACCTTGACTGATAAAAAACTTCACATATACATGACTTCAAAGCCCAAAACACTATATCCATCTAATTACTGGAATAATGAAAATCATATAGCAAGGTAGGATTGAAAAACAAATTCAAACTTTGAATGACCACATGTTAAGTAAACTTCCCTCCTATGTATTTTTGTTTCAAGATTCCTCCAAATTCGTTTTGGGTTTTATATTTTCGTTTGAACATGATTTAAGATTTTAAGTAATTCACCTGATTTGAGTTACTTCATCATATGGTATTTGTACCATTAGTGATTAGTCCATTATGATGATGATAATAGGATCTTATAGCTTGTACCCTTTGATTATTGATCATAATTCCACCAACTTAAACTCGAAATTTTGGTCTTTGTAATCAATTCATCAACTAAAGTTTCAAACTTCGCTCATGTTAACATGTTTTGCACCAGATGCATCTGCTGTTATGAATTGAAGGTCGATATCTATTTGAGATGTTGATAACAGTTCAATATTGGCCTTTTTGCAGTTTCTCGAAGTCTTTGTAAAGCTGTCTTATCCTTAGATAGATCTATACCTTGAGCCCTCTTCAACTTACTTACCAAATAGTCCAACAATGCCTTTATCAAAATCTTCTCCACCTAAAAATGTACTTCCATTTGTTGCTTTTATCTGTTTAATAAATTTTGTATCATTTATAAATTCTACATAATCTTCAACACCGTCCAAGTTTGATAATATACGTATTGAATGGAGATATATGACATAAGATCATATCTAAAATAGCAACATACACAAGAGTAGTTACGAATGAAATAACTAAACATGTATATTACCTCCATAAATCCAACTTCTTACCTCTGCGAAATGCTCATGACACCGCTAATAAGCAATGCTCATTTAGTCGTTTATAATAATTTCAATACACCTTTTCTTTCGTTCATCTAAAAAAGATCATAGAGATCCGTAAACACACAAGCAGAGGTTGATTATAAATCAAAAAAACAATTATTAATCTAGAAAACAGATATAAGCTATAGAATATGAAATAACTATAAGAACAAAAATTACCATAAGGTAAAACTAAATTAGATTACATTGAAATTCGCTATTAGAACAAAACTACAGCCATAAATCAAAAAAAAAAACACCTACAAAAGTAAATAATGAGAAAAAGCTTAAAAATCTCACATACCTTATTGGAATAAACGTTTTTATGAAACAGTTAAAAAAAAAAAAAAAAAAGAATCTTGAATCTCAATATGAGAATCAAGAGAGTCATAGTATACTAAACAATTGTTGTTGTAGTAGTCGATTAGGTTTCGGAAGTCTTTTGATTTCATAGTATTTTCAATTAGATTATCGTTGGGAAAACCTTTTTCCAATAAAACATCTAAAACTTATCCTCTTTCTTTTCTAAGTTTTTTTTTTCAAAATCCATATATTAGGATTTTACGGAAGTTTTTTAAGGAAATGGTAACAACTTGCCACTTGGCACATTTCTAAAATTTTAGCTTTAGGGATCCTATTTTATCAAAAATAAAGATTATTAATGTTCAACACCTATACGAACGAACATATACTATCTACAAAACTAATTAAGTATATATTTCTTGTAAAGTTATAAGTGATGTTATAGTTATATACATAATTGTGTATAATGTATAATCTGCATCATGTGGTTTAGTATTAAAAAAGATAGATAGTATTAGAAAAATAATTAATGAAATAGATAGTAGTTTAGTATTAGACAAAATATTAATGAAATAGGTAAAAGAAAACCTATAAAGGAGCTGGTTTAGTATTAAAAAGTTAGATAGTATTAGAAAAATAATTAATAAAAAGGAACCTGAGAGAGTTTTGAACCTCCCCAAACAGAAATGAAAGAGCCTTAGGTAACCAACTTAACTTGACCACTTGGACTGCCTTAAATTTTAGTCAATTTGTTACCAAATCTAATATATTTCGTTAGTCGCTGGTCAATTTGGGAGGGCCATGATCCCTTCCTGCCCCCATTAAGTTCCGCTTATGCATGCAGGTTGGAAGCTAGACCGAAAGAGCACTTTTGGATCAGTCCAGGTTTTGGGAGAAAAGTTAGTAAGTTGGTCATCTAAAAAGTAATCTCATGTTTCAACTTTAACAACTGGAGTTGAATATGTGGCTGCAGCAAGCTGTTGCGCTCATGTCCTTTGGATGAAGACCTAACTTACTGATTATCCAGTACTATTTTTTGAAAGACAATGTTGAAAAAAGAAATATTGAACTATATTTTGTATCCACTAATGTCCAACTTGTTGCTTTGTTCACTAAACCATTAGATGAACAACGATTAAATTTTTGAGAACCAAGTTAGGAATGTTAAATTTGAATATTAGTTCTGGTGGTACATAAAATAAAGTTTGATATCAAACATTGCAAAACACATACATTTTTTTTTTTATCATTGTTGCAATGTCTGAGGGAAAAAAAAATAAAAGTAATGTAAATGTCAAAAAGGAGTTTAAGATAATTGTATATTTGAGGGGAGTTACTTGTAAATATTTTTAATTATAAAGTCAAAATACAAAATTCATAAATCATAAAATAATAATAATAATAATATAATATATTTAAATTGTTTCTTCTGTAATAATTTTTTCTCGGTTTTGTTGATATGTGACATATTTTTTGTTGTTGGATTAAAAAAAAAAAATAGAAAAAAGGAAAGGATAAACAATGACCCATTTTTTTTCTTTCCTCTTTTCCTTTTCGAGCCAACAAAAATCACTCCAGCCTAAACCGTTTAATATTAAAAAAACAAAAAAGAAAAGGAGGGTTTCGTCTGCTTGTTTACCACAAACTTTCAATGTATTGTTTAGTTAACTTAAGGGTGGAAAGGAGAGGAGAGGGAAGAGAAGTTTTCCTTCCTAATCACCTCAAAAATGAGGGGAAAACTTTTGAAACAAAAAACAACTACACTTCCCCTCTAATCCTCTTCACTCCTTCCCTTTCCACACTTAAAAAAATCTTAAAAATGCATTTTATAATTTTCCCATCTCCTCTCCTTTCCTTTTCACCCTTAAACACACACACATCTCTTATAACACATTTCTTCACACACACTGAAATTCAATCGCACAATCACACACACTCACTAAACCGTTTATTTTTGCTTTATTTTTCCTTTAATCAAAATTAAGTCTTTTTTACATCAATAATAAATGAGTTTAGTTCATGATGCAATAATCTTCATTCTCATCTATATTCGAATCTAATTGAAGGCACGATTTTTCTTTTCGTTGATGTCCACTTGCGGTTTGTTCATAAGATTGAAAGAACTTGTGTGTTTTTTGTATAATTTAATTTAGGTTTAATATCACAAATGGCCCCTGTGGTTGTCGAAATTAGCATTTTGCACCCTGTGCTCGATTATTATCACTAAGTGCCCCTGTAGTTGCATTTTTGTATCACTAGGCACCCCTTCCTCAAACGGTCCGTCTATGTCAATCTGTTAATGCTCTCATGTGTGAAGGTATATACGTCATTTTATCTGGAAAACACCATATGCCCTCTATCTTATTCCTTTTACATCTAAAACCATACTTTTCTCCTTCTCCAATCACATACAACAACAGAGGACATCACGTTTCACTCACCTTCGCTCTATAAAATCATCACCTTCGTCATCTTCTGCTTCTTCTCTTCGCAGGAACAAAAATAAGAATATATCTTTTTTCCGGTGACCGGAAAAAGAAACAAAAATAAAAATAGGGTATCGTTTCGGAGACCGGAAAAACGAAGGGGTGGTGCCAATTTCGTTATGGGTGGTGGTCATTTGTGATGGGCTCATTTGGTGGTGGTTGTATCATCAGATTATGGTGTCGACAGTGGTGGTGTTCGGATCTAAAGGGGTGGCTGGATTTTGTGGCGGTGGTGCCAACAGTGGTGGTGGTAGCCGCTCTCTTTAAATCTTTTTTTGTTACATATATATACATAATCTAATTTCTATATATATATACACTCACATAATCTGATGATATAGATATAGATCTGCTACAGTGTAAATCTCCATCAAATTATTGAAACCCACCAAGCTAGTTGAGATTCTTGTACTTGGGTTATGGTGGCAGTGGGGTTCGAGACTTTGATGAGCTCCTCATACTAGTTTTAGTTTATATGAGATACTATTTTGATATTTTTGTTTGGGATTTTTGTAATTGTTGAGTATATAAGCTCAAAGGAAAAAGATTAATGATGATGATTTGTTTAGAATATATTTCATGATTGTTGAATCTGAGAAGGAATAAGATTGAGAAGGTTCTGGTGTTTTATAGGTAAAAGGACGGATATACCCTCACGTGGGATGCACGTGAGGGCATTAACGGAGGATAATGGAAGTCCGTTAGAGCGAGGGGTGACTGGTGATACAAAAATGCAACTACATGGACACCTAGTGACAATAATCGAGCACAGGGTGCAAAATGCTAATCTCGACAACCACAGGGGCCATTTGTGATATTAACTCTTTAATTTATGATATGTGTTTAGGATTTTATGATAAGGGTTTAGATGCATGTAGTTTAATTAATTAACATGCTTTGCTTAGTGAAGGGTCAATAATTATAGATAATCTCGTGACTAGCCATTTTAAGTTTGACTAAAAATCTGGCTAAATTTGTTCAAAGTGTTTAAAAGATTTACCTAATGTCAAGTTAGGTAAATAGTTCAAACACTTGATAAGATATCTAACTTAAGAATTGGGTAAATATTTTGTACTTTTGGTTTAGTTGCAAATATCCCACAGAAATGGCTAACTTCAAGTTAGGTAAACAGATTTTTACCTAATCCGGTGTACAAGCAAAATGCTGACAAAATTAAGTTAGGCATTTCTGTTGGATATTTACAAATAAACCATAGGTACGGAATATTTACCTAATTCTAAAGTTAAGTATTTTATTAAGTGTTTAAATTATTTACCTAACTTCAAGTTAAGTAAATAATTTAAACACTTTGAACAAATTTAAGTTAGATTTTCAGTCAAATTCAAAATGGTCAGTGACGAGATAACCTATACAATTATTGACCATTCGCTATGTAAATCATGTTAATTACAAACTACACATGTAAACCCTAATCATAAAATCCTAAACACATGTCAAAAATCAGGATATACGAAAACACACGCATGTTCATTCAATCTTATAAACAAACAGTAAGTACACATCAATGTAAAGCGAAATCTTACCTCCAATTAGAATAGAATATAGATGAGAATGGGAAACCCACTTATTAGGAGTATTTATTATTATTGTGAAGAAGACTTATTTTTGGTCAAAGGAAAAATAAAGCAAAAAGAAACGATTTTGTAAGTATGTGTGATTGTGCGATTGAATCAGTGTGTGTGAACAAATGTGTTGAGATATGTGTACACTGGATTAGAAGAAAATCTATTTAGCACTTGATTAAATAAGGCAAATATTTTGTACTTTAGGTTTACTTGCAACTATCCAAGTTAGACAAGCAAAAAGCTAAAAAGTTTTTACAAAAATACCTAGTTTCAAAATAGGTATTTAAAATAGGCAAAACATATATATTCTGCTTATTTTCCCTTAAGTGTTTATATTTTCTTTTGGTGTGTGATATTGTTATTTCATGTGTTTAGAATAAGAAATAAAATTGTTATCTTCATTACCTATATTTTTTTTGTTGTTGACATTTTCTTTACTAACATTGCACCTGCAAAATGCAGTTGCGGTTTGGTGGTGGCGGCGAGTGGCGCTAGCAGCGGCTACCGTGGTGGTGGTGGACCGTTGGTGGTAGTGTGTGTAAGTAATTGATGTAAATGTAATTGATGTAAAAGAGTAGTGGAGATATTCAAAAGATAAGAGATTGATAGTGTAAATTAATTCATTAAAGGTAAAATGATAATTTTGTTATATACGATTAATAATTTTTTGAGTGAGAGTGTTAGAATTTTAATCTTATCTTAATATATACTATAAGACAGTTGAACTAATGACTTATTAACCAATCACATCGCTCGATCTCATCAAATTGATTCTCGCTTATGTCATCATAATCCTAATAATCATTATCCAAATATATTATTATTTTAGTATTTATATTAATATTTGTAGAAAAAGTTTCACTAATTTATATTTTTTTTGTTTTCCATCAATAATTTACATTTTTTAGCCCTAAATACTTAATTTATATTTTTTATAATATTTAGCCATCAACTTGAGAAGATTTTTTTAATTTTTCATCATTTAATTAATTAATTAACTTATTGACTAATCACAACTCTCGATTTCCTCTCATTTTTAATTTTGACTTTTCTTGACTTTTATTGTATAAATAAATATATTTACACGACTAATTCTATACCTAAAGATATATATTAGTTTTTTTTAAAAAACTATTAAAATTTTATGGCAATAACTGTCGGCTACACTTCTTATCCATATGTATAAATATTAAATTGGAATTAGATAATTATAATTCAATAATTACAACTCTATCTAAAGATAAATATTAAGTTTTTAAAAAACTAATAAAAATTTAAAGAGATATTTTATAAACAAAATACAAAGTCCTAAAAAAGGTACAATTCCAAGTTGTAACGCCCAAAACACTTTAAAAACAAAATCATAAAACAAGTTGCCCATTTTGTACTTAGAAAAATACGACCAATTTTCACGAAAAATCAAAATGTTCCAAATCAATAAATGTAACATCCCAAACCTTTCGTGTTTGACTATTTGACTTTCCCGTTAGTTAACGTTAGGTTCGTTAAGTTTATGTGCCCTATATGGGATTATGTGAATTAAATGCTTATGTGTTTAATGCGAAATGATTATTATGATGTTAATGAAAGTAATTAAAGTAACGTTATGAAAGTTAAGTGCTTGTTAGATCGTTAAGTCTCCCGGTAAGTGATTTAAGCTAAGAAAGTTAAGTTTAGATCGTTAAGTCTCCCGGTAAGTGATTTAAGCTATGAAAGTTAAGTGCTTGTTAGATCGTTAAGTCTCCCGGTAAGTGATTTAAGTTATGAAAGTTAAGTGCTTGTTAGATCGTTAAGTCTCCCGGTAAGTGATTTAAGCTAATGAAAGTTAAGATTAGATGTTGAGGGGTCCTAGGTGTAACAATTTGGGTTGATGGCCAGGGGCTAGTGAGCAATTAGGCAGCCCTAATTGTCACAAAACTTCTGCAATTGTGTGTGAGAAACCCCCAGCCGATCCCCATCCCTTTCAAACAAGTTTTCCTCAAGATTCGACCGTTTCGTGCCGCTTTGATCAAGTTGTGTTTAGATCTTGAATCCCCTACATCAAGTGCAGGTAATATAGGTAATATCCTCTTTGAAATCTGATTATTTGAGTCATAGATGAGTATTCAATCCAGACCATGGGGTTTGGGTTGGGTTAATTGATTAAACGTTTACCAATTTCATGTTACTCGGGTGATTCAATGAGTGATTTATGTTGTAAAGGATTTAAGGATTGATTGATGAATTAAAGTCATCAAAAGTATTGTCAAAAAGGTTAATTTTATGTCTCCAGGTCGAATTGATGGTTTGTGTTCGTATGGAATTCGATTAAAGGATTGAAAGTTTGGATTTTGGTCGAACTGGACAATATGCGGCGCATGAACCATCCATGCGGCGCATATCTGCCCAGTTTTGAAATTTGATTTCTGAAGGGAGCCCGATATGCGGCGCATGGAACTTTCATGCGGCGCATATTTTGTGTGCTCAAAACTTGGGTGTTTTTATGTGACAAAATTCATTGAAATATGCGGTGCATATTTCTCCCATGCGGCGCATATGTGCCCAGATATGCAAATATGCGGCGCATAAATGGGTCCAGTCTGGTACTTAAGTTTTGTTTAGCTTATAGACCGATCTTATACTCATTCTAGGTTGTCGGGAGCACTTAGCAAGCACTATAAGATACTCTTAACTTGTTGGTAAGATGTACCAAGGTAAGATACACTACTTTGACACGCTGAGGGTTCAACAAAAACATGATTTCATATAATAACTTCCCAAAAGATATCTTGATTGCTTATGGGTATTCGGGGTTACACGGGAGGTGATTTGGGCTATATAAATGACCATTGAGGCCTGAAATGTAGTCCCTATGATATGAAATGTAATGATATGCTATGCAAGGTTATGTAATGTCTAGAGATGTATTGAAATGTGAATATGTGATGATGATATATGAAATGTGCATGATTGTATGACTTGTTCATCTAGTTCACTAGACTTATTAAGTTGCCATGACACGTGCACGTTTAAGGGCCAAAACGTTAAGATGTATATGTGATAATTGTTTTGGTAGTGTAAACACCTAAACTATATGAGATCTGAAATCGAGCTCGTAATTTAGATGTGAAAGTGTTAAGCTTAACCCGTACTTGCCCTTGCCCGGCGGGTGCGTAGATGTGGTTGCTCGGATGGCTCCTTGTAACATGGTCTTAGATGTGAAGAGTAATACGGGAGGTCTGACCAGCCCCATTGTCTTGAACATACGGATTACTCCGGGATTGGCTTGCCATTCCTTAACGACGTGTATGAACAGCCGTAAGGTTTGTCCATCTAGTCGGGTGTGACTCATGTCACAACTACAAAGATGTTTAGATGCTATATGTGAAGATGCAAAAGATGACTAGGCACATTTAGGATGATCCGTCCTATATGAAAGATGTTAAATGCAAATATGTGATGTTTTGTAATGATATGTGCCTTAACGATGTAATACGACTTTTCTATAATGTTTTAATTGGACAAATGTTTTATTAATGATGTGTTATCTTACTTAGCTAATTCGTTAGCTAACACTTGTTTCTTGAAATGTGTTGCTTCCTCAGGTTTAGCTAGCTTGTGATGGTTGATGAATAAAGAGCGAGGAATGGGTAGATTGCAATGAGGATAGCTTTAGACTACCCATAGTGGCTGCTCGCTTTAGACATTTGATTTATGTTATCATATTTATAACTTGTATTCGTATTGTGGTCGGTTGTTTTATGTTGGGAAACCGATGGGTTTCCATTTGAACTTATTTTGATGATATGGCTAGTAACACCAACTAATAAATGAACCAACAGATTTTGTTGGTTTGGACTTTTAAAGTTTACTTTCGCTTTCTTTTGACGCCGTTAGGTGAAAAATTTTGGAAATCCATATTTTTAAACGACAGGTGTTACAATAAAAGACACTTGGAATGTCCTTAAAATGATGTAATAAGACCAGTATACAAGTTTCAGGACTCGAAAAGGTCAAACGAATGCTCGGGAAAAAAGTAAGGATCGAGGTCAGTAGAGCACGGCCTTTGCAGTCTGCAAGAGCCGTGCTCTGTGACACAGAGGCCGTGCTCCGTGCTGAACCCCAAAGGTGATCCTTTTGACGTTTTCCAGCTTTTCGACTAAGTTCCAATCTTGGCAAAACACTTTAACCATTCAAACAACATAAATACATGAGTCCAAACATCCCATAACCTTCTTTAAGACCATACCCACAAATCACATCAAAGTAAGACTCTTGACAACATTACATCATATTTGCAAAGTTAAGTTTTTAAACTTCAATTCCACATTCAAGTGTCTACAATCATCTTTTAGACTAAACCAAAATGTACACCTGGGCACTTGGGAGCACTTGATCAAGGGACAACTATCCACCAACATTAACCATAACAATCACCTACCAAATGATCTTCAATTCACTTCACTTCAAGAACTAGCTTTACCCTTAGAGCTTGATCCTCCTATAAGGAAAACATAACAACTAAACGTATAAGCGAAAAGCTTAGTGAGTACAACATATATATCCATACATTCCATTCATTCATATCACATAATAAACATCATTCATACTAGCATGGATCCATACTACATCATTGTCAAGAGGGAGTGCGCAATTCTCACTCTTGACTTCATACATTCATAACATCATTCATCATATGCCAAAAGGCCATAAACATCATTTCACCAAGTATGGACATGGCATATAAGTGTCCATACTTGGAGTCTTAACAAACATATGCATATATATAGTGTACTCACCTTTGCAAATGGAAATGGAAAAACAAAACAACTTGACAAGTAATCTTTCTCCTTAAAGTCCACCTATCCAAAATTACATTATGTAAGGCTTCTTATTTAACTTCATCTTATTAATAGCTAAGGAATTCCCTCTTCTTCCAAATAATATTGTTTAATGTGGTTTAAAAATGTTTCTTTATGTGATAATGGTAAGGGTTCACCACGTGCTAGTTGGAGTTGGTCTTTCATGAATTTATATATAATAATATATATATAATATAATAATAACGATAATAATAATAGCAATATTATGACTATTCTCCCACACAACCTATACACGCGAAATGGCAAAGAAGTATGGTTGTATGTTGAAATAAATCATAACATGGCATTCGCGATCATTCTCCCTCACAACCTATACGAGTGCACCGGTTTCCATACTAGGAGTTGGGCAATTGTCAATTAAGTATGGTTGTGAGTTGGAATAACCACGAATTATAAGTATATAAATATAAATATGTCGCCGCACAACTTTGCACCAACATTCTAAATAGAAGATGGGCATGGTGGGTCTATATATAAATATAATATAATCATATAGGTCATGTTTGCACCCGAAGCGTGCTAAGTCACCGCACACTTTGCACCGATGTCCTAAATAGGAGGTGGGCATGGTGGGTCAAGTTATATTAATAGATATATATATATATATATATATATATTTATATGTATTTAAATGAGTATTTTATCTAGCACGTTTTTCAACTTCGCACCCTAGATTATCACACCAATAGCTTTATCAAAAAGTGTGTTTTATATTTCCAAGAGAATATGTTTTATTTTAGTTGACATTATTTGGGCATGGGAACATTCCCCTAGGGATTCTAAAACATTAATTAAATATAATTTGGATATTTTATTAATAAAGATTTAATTAAATGAATTTAATTAAATTAAAGTAAATAAAATTTAATAAAATAGTTAAATAGATTTTTATAAACAATTTCTAGTTTGGGCAGCCCTTGGGTAGTCACCACAGCTCAGAAAAACAGTAAATAATGATGGTGGTCGGCTGTGGTGGTTCAAGGTGGTGGAAGGTGGCGGTTTGTGGTGGTTTCGAGCCAAAGACCGAAAAGAAGAACACCAAGACTTAGCATGGCCGAAATTTAACATCACAAGAGTTTTATGGACAGTTAAACAACCTGCTAGAAGGTTTCACAGATCTGATATGGTGGCTGATGGTGGCTGTTCGCGGTGGTTGAAAGAAACTAGTATGTAAGTTTCAGGACTCGAAAAGGTCAAACGAATGCTCGGGAAAAAAGTAAGGATCGAGGTCAGTAGAGCACGGCCTTTGCAGTCTGCAAGAGCCGTGCTCTGTGACACAGAGGCCGTGCTCCGTGCTGAACCCCAAAGGTGATCCTTTTGACGTTTTCCAGCTTTTCGACTAAGTTCCAATCTTGGCAAAACACTTTAACCATTCAAACAACATAAATACATGAGTCCAAACATCCCATAACCTTCTTTAAGACCATACCCACAAATCACATCAAAGTAAGACTCTTGACAACATTACATCATATTTGCAAAGTTAAGTTTTTAAACTTCAATTCCACATTCAAGTGTCTACAATCATCTTTTAGACTAAACCAAAATGTACACCTGGGCACTTGGGAGCACTTGATCAAGGGACAACTATCCACCAACATTAACCATAACAATCACCTACCAAATGATCTTCAATTCACTTCACTTCAAGAACTAGCTTTACCCTTAGAGCTTGATCCTCCTATAAGGAAAACATAACAACTAAACGTATAAGCGAAAAGCTTAGTGAGTACAACATATATATCCATACATTCCATTCATTCATATCACATAATAAACATCATTCATACTAGCATGGATCCATACTACATCATTGTCAAGAGGGAGTGCGCAATTCTCACTCTTGACTTCATACATTCATAACATCATTCATCATATGCCAAAAGGCCATAAACATCATTTCACCAAGTATGGACATGGCATATAAGTGTCCATACTTGGAGTCTTAACTAACATATGCATATATATAGTGTACTCACCTTTGCAAATGGAAATGGAAAAACAAAACAACTTGACAAGTAATCTTTCTCCTTAAAGTCCACCAATCCAAAATCACATTATGGTAAGGCTTCTTATTTAACTTCATCTTATTAATAGCTAAATCCTTCACTCAACTTCATAATTGTGTTTGGCTTAAAATATACATAATCATCATCATTTTCAAACTACTTATACAAGTTATCATTTTGCTACCTCAATTTCATTATCACTTTCAAAAACATTAACATCACTAGCCAAACACAATTATGACTACATTATAGTAGGATTAGCAATACTAACAAAGCTCTTAAAATAATACCCATAGCATTCCCATATAACTCTTCTACCCATAACAATTACGGTTCATTCATATAACTATGATAACCCAAAATCCCCAATTTTTCTTTACACAAGAACCCTAATCTCATACAAGGATTCTAGGTTAAATTCTTACCTTAATTGGAGAAATTGGATTGAAAGGATATGAAATTCATAATTTTCCTCTTTCTCTTCTTGTCCAAATCAATTCACCCACACCTTCTACACACTCCCAACCTAACACTTTTATGAATTTGCTTGAGATGATTGAGTGATAATCTTAATTTTTTGATAGAAAACATGTACACTTGATTATTAGAAGATTTGAGAATGCATGAGTGGAGGAGGTTGGTGTTAGTGGAAAAAGATGAATCATAAGAATAAGTTGGCTGGCCTTTCTTCCCTTTAGCCACGTTTTCTTTGATAAATAAAGGGTATTATACCCGCTAGCCACTAAGGTTCCACCTAACTTAACCCCGTTTCTAAAATAAAAAGCTAGGAAAATTATTTTAATGTTAAAACTACAATAAAGGTTTATTTTAATTACTTTTTGGAAAATGGGGTGTTACACTTTATATGTATTAACCTTTTGTATTAATAAATTTCATAGTTAATTGTTATCAAAACATTTAGCATTAATAATGTCGTAAGCCATGTGTCCAATGTTGGACACGAGATAATATAGATAAAATAGAAAATTAAGAAGAAAACAACAAATGTAAGGTCAATTTTTTACCCCATATTTCCAAAATCATGAAAACCAATCTCTATATGGAACCTAAATTCTCAATCATGTTGGAATAAACATGATTCGATTCGAGTAATAAAACATCCCCGATCGTCCTGTAGAACCTGTAAGAGCATTAAACATGATTGCTATTGATTTCGGGTTCCCAAAACAAGATGATTGAGTAATAATGGGATGTGTAATTCGGCTGGAACGTAATGCACGAATTTAGAGAGGAGAGGCACACGAAATATAGTAAGGGAATTAATATGTGATTAACCTTAACTTAGGGTTTATGACTCTCTATTTATAATGAGAGTATTTACACATTCAACCCCTTTGGTGTTTAATGTGTACACCATTAGTCCTCTTACTTACAATCACCTAATGGGAAACCCTATAGTATGTCTTTAAGAGTAAATACGCCCATTATATATTTACTAGACATAGGGATTTCAGTTATCGTCAATTATCATATCAGAATGATAGATGATCAGTGACGGTCACACTAACGTGGTTCCAACAAACCCGACATCCTATATCATTGTTGCAATTCTTCGAAATCATCCTATCTTTCCATCCCTACACTGATAGGTTCACAATCCTGGAAAATATGTTGCTCAACTCTAGAAATCCATTAAACTCGTACCTCGAATTGATAAACAACCAACACAGTTTGCATACAATCTTTATCAAGATGCTCCACCAACGCAGATTCGGTGTGGCTTCACAGTTGATAACCTTAAATTAAGTGTGAAGTTTCCTTCAGAAAGTAAAGGATTTCTTGGCATGAAAACATTCAACAATATACCTACCAATGATGTAATGCTGAATGGTATATATAAAAGAGTTAGGTTATGATGGGGCTTTGAGAGCTATTAACGATTTTAAATGAAAGAATCGGTCTCAACTTTGGAGTGTACTTTTTACAATCATTAGTCGTTGTCTTGCTTAAGAAGAAAAAGGAAGTCAAACATTAATACAACACCACTTTCTAAACTTCAACCATCTTCATCAAAACCAAAAATATGCACAACAAGAGTAAAAAGAATGACTCAATGAAAACCTTCGAAGTTATAAAAAAAACATCTATATATCCCATCTATGTATGAATCGCAATCTGATTTTGAAAAAACTTCCTCTGATCACCAAGAAACTGACATATTTGATCACATATAATAATTGAGGAAGAAACAATAATAGAGGAACAAGGAGAAAATGAGGGTGAAGTTGAAACTTCTAGAGAGGATGAGTGGTCCGGGGGTGAGAAGACGAGAGCTCCCCACTCTCTCGTGCATCACAATCACTTGACCACTCAAGCTTTTCTCAACAAGAGTTTGTTTCATTTTATGCTTTGTTGTATCTCTCTATATAACTAAGAGAGTATATGTTTGGGCTTAGTTGACATTAATGGATGATTGTCATATAAGATTTTTGCTTAGTTGTCATTATATCCGATTATTTGATTTGATTTATTTGATGCAATTCATAATGCCATGTTTTATGGGTGAATAATACAATTTACTTTTTTTGAGTGTTAAATCTTAATATTTTTTATTACATTTACTTGTTCTTACATATAATTTGATTTATCCAATAATATATTTGTGATGTTCCCGTCTATCGGACGGGTATAATCTAGTTAATAATAATTAGATAAACTAATAATCATCTTAATAAGTTGTCACAAGCACTCTTATTACAGTATTCATTTGCGCATCAACATCACAAAAAGAGTAACTATTAGCTTGCGCCGTTGAAGACCAATGTATTGGCCTGGAAGCTTGAGATGAATCGGTTACCCACCAAAGACCTACTTCTCCAAAGGAATATAGCAACGAACTCAGCGATCTGTCCACTTTGCAAATGTAATGATGAATCGGCAATACACCTGTTTCTCCAATGCCCCTTTGCTGATGAACTATGGACTTTCATATTGGTTTGGTGTAAACTCCCGCAAATCATACCCACTCAGGTCAGAGACTTTTTTGAAGTTCATAAGCATCCCCAAATCAGCCACGGGAAAGCCAAATACATCAACGTAATCATTCTCGCCTATATATGGATAATTTGGAAGACCCGGAATGACTCTATCTTCTCATCAAAGGACCCCTCAATCAGATATGCAAAGAAAGATCTTAAGTCCATTAGCTTCCTTTGGGTCTACTAGACAAAACCGACCCAAATTTGATTGGAGTCAATGATGTAGCTTCAATATCTAGTTTTCGGGTTTATTTTTTCTTTCTCAACTTCCCTGTTGTAATTGTATCTCACTAGCACAATGAAGTTTACCAAATTTGTCACGTCACCAACAACCAATAAAAACTCTCTGACTCAAAACTCCCAAATCACCCCAAACCTTCACCAAAATGATGGGAAGAGTTTTACCAATTGGTAATCCCTCCATAACTTTTACATCATTTTTTTTCCATTTATTTTTAATACATAAAATCTTAAACTTTATAAAACTAAAAACATACCATTTTATTAATAATTAAAAACATAGTCTTAAAAATAAAAAAAAACTACATAATCCTAAAGATAATAAGGAAAAATATTACATAATCTTAAAAGTTAAAAAAACATTTATATTCAATAAAAAAAATACATTCTCTGAAATTAAAAATTAAAATCCAATAATGAAACTAAAAATTTGTCCAATAAACCTTTTTTCTCTTTTAACAAGAAATACAAATCCCCCTTTCCCCTGTTTCCTTTCCAAATTCGAAACCCTAATTTTTAAACTCCCGTGTTTCTCAGATCTTACATCCCAAAAGTTTTTCAAATTTCCATTAATTACCATTTTCAATACTCATCAATACCCACTTCAAATTTCACAATATTTTATTTTTTTGGTATGAATTCATGCTAAGAATCTTCATTTCTTGGCACATTTTGCAGATCTTAATTAATGTTTCTTTAAAAGATTCAATCTTTTTTTGTTATGTATAATGTCAATGTTATCGAAAGGGGATTCGATACAAATAAGAGACGTGTGGGATCACAATCTTGAACAAGAATTTGCATTGATCCGAAATCTTGTTGATGAGTTCCCTTACATTGCTATGGACACAGAGTTTCCGGGCATTGTGCTTCGGCCCGTTGGTAATTTTAAAAACAGTAATGAATATCATTATCAAACGTTAAAAGACAATGTAGATATGCTTAAATTGATACAATTAGGCCTAACGTTTTCTGACGAAAAAGGGAATATACCCACATGTGGAAAAGATGGAAGATATTGTGTTTGGCAGTTTAATTTTCGCGAGTTTGATGTTAATGATGATGTTTTTGCAAATGATTCAGTTGAGCTTTTGAGACAAAGTGGGATTGATTTTCATAAGAATAACGAGAAGGGTATTGATGCAATACGTTTTGGAGAGTTGTTAATGTCGTCTGGGGTTGTTTTGAACGATGATGTGTATTGGGTTACGTTTCATAGTGGATATGATTTTGGGTACTTGTTAAAAGTCTTAACCTGTAAGAATATGCCGGAGACGCAAGCAGGGTTCTTTACTTTGATTAATATGTATTTTCCGACAGTTTTTGATATTAAGCATTTGATGAAGTTTTGTAATAGTCTTCATGGTGGGTTAAATAAGTTAGCTGAATTGTTGGAAGTTGAAAGAATTGGTGTCTGTCATCAAGCTGGTTCCGATAGTTTGCTTACTGCGTGTACCTTCAGGAAGTTGAAGGAAAATTTCTTTAGTGGTTCACTTGAGAAGTATGCTGGTGTTTTGTATGGTTTAGGTGTTGAGAACTGACAACGTTGGTTCGTCGTTGAATATAGTATAGGAAGTAATAAATGATTTATGAAAAAAATAGAAAACAAAATGTCAGACACCATATTTTGTACACATTTTGAGTAAGAAAAGGGTTACTTTTTTGTTTACTAGCTTAATGTTGAGTTTTGTGGTTTCTATCAGATGCACATTTTGATCCCTTGAAGTAGCATGCTTGATGAATCTGCAAGAAAAATATGAAGCGGGTCATATTCGATGTGTGCTATTACCCATATCAAGGTATGATTTCATGATATTCATACGGACCTAAACTTTCGTTTAGTTAAATGTGGATTCAGAATCTTTAGTTAAAAATCTCCTTACATGACTGTACATGCTTTTGCCTGGCATGGATTTAACTTGCAAGTATCTCATTTGTGTATTTACATATTTTGAGGGCATGAAAATGAGTTGACCTGCACATGGAAGCCAAAGTGTACATCCTCTTTTAAGTATAGAAACTTGTAATTGTGTGCACCCATATAGAAAATCTTGGACTAGCATGAATAGTCTGGCTACTGTTTTCATGTTTTCTATTACATTAACATTGTTTCGTCTACATATAGTATAATTTGGACAACTTTTTCCCGTTCGCTTGTCAAGTTGATGAAAATCTATTAGCCTTCTTGGATCACTCTTTTTACTGCTCTTTGTAATTGCACAATTCTATTAAGGGTGCGTTTGGTAAAGAGAAATTTGGGTAGGATGAAATGTTGGAGAAATTTGGGGAAATGAATGATCTTCATGTATAAATGCGCATAAACCCATACAAATGGTTTCGTTTCATGTTTGATCATTGTTAGTTGTAACATTGCTGCATATTTTATCGACGTTCTGTGCATTGCTACCTGTAAGCTCAGAGTCCATTTTTATCATAAGTTAAGAGTTACAACATTAGTTGAATGATAATTAGCATCCTAAAAAGTTATGGTTAAATAGGAGGCTTTAAATCCATGTCTAAAAGGTCAAAATGAAATGCTAATCCTTGAGAAACTTTGGTATTGTGCATTTACCTTTTAACTTCATGTTCCTTCTTACTACTATGATGGCCGACTAGGTTCAAGTGGAGGTGCAATGCAATCAAGGTTTAAAAAGGCAATTAGCCGGTCACAATGCACCACTCATTATTAGCCCATAACTAATGTTTGTCAGCATCATATCAACGTCACATCTAGAAAACCCCCCTAAACACGGATAAATAACAAATCTCTTATAACATCCACATCCCCAATACATAACTAACACATCACTAGTCCGAGACCCACCATTTAACCTAATATAAAAAAATCAACCAAAAAAAATCCTTTGCTTTTTACTCGTTACAGGAATAATGAGTGGCCCAATAATGGGTTGATAATGAGTCAGCCCTAATGGTGTTGGCTCATTATCAAGGCAATAATGAGCCGACGATGAGTCTATAATGAGGGCATTGTGACCCTAGTGCGCCGCACCAAATCCATATGGGATTTTGGGATGCATTTTGTAAGCAGTAGTTGTGGAAAATTTTTGGTGTCCGCACTACGGGGATATTGGGAGAAATTGTTTAATCGAATGTTTTGAGTGTCATTAAATGGTAGGTTTGGTCTTATATGCGGATATATCTTTTCATATGTACAGTGGCGGAGCTATGTGGTGGCCACGGGTGGCCATGGCAACCCCACAATGTTTATAAAACTCTATATTTCTAGTACTATTTTTATATATTTATTTAGTTTAAAGGTAATTGGCAACCCCAGACTGGTGTAATTTAGTTTTGTAGTATAACTTTTATGCTTGTTAGTATCATAAAAACTATTCGGCGACCCCAGACTTAAAATCCTGGCTCCGCCACTGCATATGTATATGTCAAGAAGTTGTATCTTATAAAAATAATAATGAAAACCTGGTGTAACAAGTGACAGATTGCAAAATACTTTGGGACTGGGCAAAACACACTTAATCAAACATGAAACCTGACTTCATTACATGATGGGTAAGAGATCAAGGAAGCCTACACCGTCGATAATACCGAGTGTAATCAAACACAAAGTCGATCTTCTGTTTCATAAGCTGTCACCACACTAGCCCCAGTGGTCTCTCGTTCTATATGGTGACTAGGTGACCTAGTGTCTTGTAACCAACTTGGTAAACAATTCGATTTCATTTTCTTGGTTCTATTTATGTTGCAAAGAAATATCAAAAAAAGAAAGAAAGAAAGAAAGAAAAGATAATCTCATTTAATTGGCACATGGAGATCATTCAAAAGCTTTATATGTCATTGCTTGTATAAAATGTAAATTAAAAACCATGTGTATTACTTGAACCTTGCAAACAAAACTCACGGAAAAGGATATAAACATAGCATAGATGTATAACGAACGAATATGAGGTAATGTATGAAGCTAGATATCCATGATGAATCTGTGATGATGGGTGTTAATGTTCATCCTTAGAATATTTCCGGTCCACGACTTAATGCCTAATGTATGAGCCATTATAACTACATGTATACAAGTCATGATCCCACTAAATAAACCAGTCAAAACAATATAAAGTCGTGGACGGAAGGTGTCGATTGTCTACACACTTGAGCAAGCTTCAAATTTCTAATGTGGCAAATATGAAATATGTGATCTGCAAGCCATTTGACAAGTTGCACCGAAAATATGCAGCTGATAGTATTCATTACCTATTATCATTTCACATCACCAGGTATGATTTCAAGATATTCATATGGACCTAATATTTTGTTTGATCAAATAGTAATCTCTATAATTGGTTTTTGAGTGACATGGATTAAACTTAAAGAATCACTCTTGCCTATTTTCTCAGATTATGAGGGCATGATAACGGATGGACCTTTATGGAAGCCAGAATGTGCCTCCTCTAGAAAGTAAAAAATATACATTCTTGTTATTTCTTTTGCTCCACTCTGAGATATACTTGAGACTACAATGGATATTCCAATTCTAATTCTATGGTGACAGTTTTTGATTAAAATTGTAGCACGGATGAATTCTATTAGCCTTCTTGGTTTTTTCTCAACTCATTCAAAGGATCTGGGACAAGGCATATACGAATGTTTTCTTTTCCCTGCCCAATTGATTCAAACATCACATATACGTTCCATAAGATGTCATAACAATATTGCTTAAAAGAAAGAAAATGTAATTCTAAAAACATGAGCATCGCTTAATCACTGTAAACAAAGTTCATGCCGAAGGATATATGCAACGTTGGTATGAAAGACCAGAATTGAGGCCTTTTTCAAGACTTCCCATCCATTGTGAATTGTGCTTGATGTCAAAATTCATCCAAAAAAAAAAAGCATACCCATTACTCAAAATGATGTAGCAAAGCCTAACAAAAACCCAACCCGATCTATAAGGCATACTACAAATATATTCAGATATCTCAATATTAATATACCATAAGTGAAACATGACCAGATAATAAAATTCAAAACGTCAAACATGTGTTGTTGCAAAGACACTTGAGCAAACGTCAAATTTCTGACCAGAAAATGACAATGTCTCATCTGTAGCCATTTGACAGGTTATTAAGCAAAAGAGCCTGTTTCTTGTTTTATTTTTTGCTAGCATCACGTAGGAACTGCTTAAAAAGTTACTGTATTCGATGACAATTTTTAATACATTCTTAATATGTTCATAATATTACTTAAGCAGATCCAAGCAGTAGGCTCTAGTGCCAGAAGGAGCTACAACATCAGGCAAATTAGATAAGTAGCTGGGATAGAGCATTGCTAAATGCCATCCCAAGACAGGTTCCAAACACAAGGGCAGAAATCTGAAAGTTAAACAAATGTATCCAAGAGCTAGCTGTGGCGCGTATCCAAGAACAGAGATCTGAAAGTTAAACATTATATCACATAAGATCTATCACAACCACATTGTGTAAGAAGTTATACTTCTGTAATAGAGAATTTGCTGACATTAACTTGCCTGGTATATAGACAGAAAATTGCCTTATTCTGAATATATTCTTCTAAATTGCAAAAAGTTAAATACACTCCAGGTCACTTTCAACCATTTTTTTGAGTTACCCACTTGACAAGTTTGAGCCTTTGAGGTAAAATATAACCCGGATCTTTTACATCCCATCGGCAAAAATGATGTTTAGTTAAGTATTATATAATTAACTAGAGTTGACAGGATGGCACATCAGGTGGGTTGGCTATGGGTCAAGACCAGTTTGGATTGAATTGAGTCATTCTTTAGTAGTAGCTCCAACCGGAACAATTGTTACATATAAAAGAAAAGAAATGCACATAGTATGATGGCAAAGGGCATAATAACAAACCTTTTTATCTTTTTCGCTTAAGGTTCTTCAAATTTTTCAAGATGTAGCTGATAACTTCCTTCAATGTAGCTTTTCTATTATCTTTGAAGTTCCACAACTCGGAGACCACATATCTTCCACTAGCATTGTATTCATTCATCTCTTTGTAAGCAGTAACCACTGCATCAAAGATACGGGGTCCCCACTCGGCCTTGAGATCCCTCAGCAGTTCATCATCTTCATTAACCACTTCCTGCATCGTGCACAAGGTTAATTCTTATAGCAGGTTTAACAACAAAGTAATGGTAGCAAGATGCAAGGGTCACGCAGGTTGGGCACATTTTAAAGCACCAATTCAAAAATAAATATATTACAATAAAATATGATCCTCTGAATAGCAAGATTTACCATATTATATGCATCAAAAATACACTTTGGGATTTCGGAACTTTCGTCAACGCATTTCATTTTTAGATTTACCCATTTAGCCGGTTGGGATAAAGCATAACCTGAATCAACCTATCCATTATTGATTAATTAAAGTGAGTTGCAACTGCCACCTCTATCAGAATCCCGTTTAACCCAGAATGGATAGAACATAACCAAAACTAACCCGTTCCCAAGTAAAAGGGTTGAAATTGCCATCTCTATGATAAATATTTCAAGAATCATACCTCGTGCGCGCCATTTACTAGTACGACTTTCATTGGATGCCACTCAGGGTTTTTGAGTTTGTCCTGCCATAGGGAACACAACTCCATGGCCTTAATTTCAGCTTCCTCGTAGCCGAACTTCTCCTTGCAGGCTTCTTCGAAGGATTTCGCATCAAGGTCTCCCATCCTCTTCACCCCGATATTCGTGCGTCCACTCAACATATCCTGTAGACCCTGGAACAATAAAAAAAACTTATAAATTAGACGCCTCTTCATAAAGGACAATACGAGATGGAGGTGACAACATGGGTGGACTGGTGGTTGGTAATGGATCAAAACAAGTTAAGGAAAATGCAGTTCTTTACAATATATATTTAATAAATTTTAATAATCAATGTTTATGATTATGATTAGAAAAACCATATTATCACCGTAAATATTCAAGAAATTTAGTAAGTCGTAAAAGGCAATACCTTAATCAACTCTTTGCGAGCTTCTTGTAGCTCATCATTACTTTGACGCTCCTTAACCATGAGAGTTTGATTCAGTTCCTCGACCCCATCCATTTCCTCCATTTTCGATTTCAGTTCATCGTCCATCTTTTTAATTTGCTCCTGAACTGCTGAATCATCTCCCAGATGCTTCATCACCTGCAGTTTCCCTTTCAGTTCTTCGATTTCCATCTCCAATTTCTGTTTAGCATCTAGTTGTCTCTCCAACTCGAGTACTTTCTTCAAAGCCTCCTCCTTCTCTCTCTGTGATTTACAGTCCAGACAGTGCAAATTCCAACCATCATGTACAAAGATGAATAACGATACACGGAAGTAGCAAACAGGGAGTTGTGTCACATAAACAGGGAAAGATTTTGCATGACGGCTCTGGTCAACTTGAACACTTTATCCCGCAAAAAAATTTTGAATAGCGTTTGGAATTATGCTTACCAAATGTTACTTTATTTTATAATTAAGATGGTCTTGGAGCAGTTTGCTTTTATACAAAAAACATACCAGAGGCAACGTTCAACCCACCGGAGCAATTTGCTTTTATGCTACTTTTTTTTTTAATTTACCTATTTAACCCATTAGATGACAGCATTACCCAAATCGACCATACATAAGTAAATGATTTGAAATTGCCACCTCTGAGTACATTCAGCATGTTTACCTTCTGCTCTTCAACCAGCCTCAAGACACTCTCATCAGCTTTTTTCTGTTCCATGGAAGCCATATGCAGAGAAGTGTTTTGCAGATCATTCTGGATTGAAACATATAGAAATGAATCATATAACTTGATTGTAAATATAAGTAGGATTAGCTTGTATAAAAACTCTGCCACCTATGAACATCAACTTGTGAATACAATTACCTTTCTTTTATCTTCTTCTAGCTTTTGTTTATCGCGTTCTGTTTTGGCCTCACTCATTTTAAGTTTCCTGCTCCAGTCATCAAGCTTTTTCCTACGTTCTTCCAAATCTGCATTTAGCATTTCCTGTTCATCTAACACCCTTTTCACATGCTCCCTGGCAAGCCGCTGCATTTTCCTTGTCTCTGGACAGGAACAATATATGTTAGAACGACTTCACATGCTTTATAAAAGGCATGCAAGTGTGAGAACTTGAGGTGGAAATTTGAAGCCAATAACCATAAATGGAAAACTGTTTTTGAGATTTTATATCTAATAAGTCAAACGTGTTAAGCCAAAGCATCTGCCTGGAACGTTAGCAGTTCAAATGGGTTGAAAGTCAGCTGAAGTGTATTTTCAAACACATAAAAACCTCCAAAATAGTTTTACAGATTGAAAGTTACATCACTGTATTCGAAAAGTTAGATAGAGGAATCAAGACGAAAGCAACGGGGGAGTAACAAACCTTCATAAAAAGCTTGATGAAGGTTGTCTTTTTCCTCGAGCATCCTACTCAAAGACATGGTTTTCTGATTGTATTTGACTTGCAAATCATCAAGATTTTCATTTCTCATGTCAATTTCAGTTGCTAACTCCACGACGGCTTTGTTTCTGTTTTCAACAGCTTCTTGAACAAGATCAGAAATCGTTTTCAGAACTCTATTAGCACGGAGATATTCTCCTATTGGCCCTTGAGATTCAAAGTCACTCGCCCGAGCTATCCATGCATAAATTCTAGAGTCATTAGGATTTTCAGAGGCCTTCCATTCTTTCTTACTGTGATGGGCAGCTTCAAATGACTTCTCAAACTCCATCGCATTCTTAAAACCAGTCCAATCATTATTAAATCCCACCAAAGCTTGTGCCGTCTGTTTATGGTTGTCCCATAAGATCTCGATAGTTTCGGGCTTATACTTCGCAAAAAATTTCACCCAATATTCTTTATTCTCAATATCTTTCCCATTATTGGCATCTTTGACTATGTTGACCGCAAGCCCAGTCCAAGGCCAGCAATATAAATCATTATCTTCAGATGCTGGAGCTGCAGGTACTGGAGCAGCCACTATCAACGGCTTTTCAGCCTCATCTGCAAGTTCATTTTCCAAATACATCTTTAAAGCAAGATGATTCGCCTTTTGTATAGCTTTTCGGTTTGAAGAACCTTTGCTCGCTCCAGTCGCGTGTTGATGCAGATCTTTGTACTTGAAATTCTGTTTCTTCTTGCCCGCGCAAAATGGACACCGAAGAATGCCATTTGGATATTTAACTTTGAGCTTCCCACTCCTCAGCTGCTCATATGGCTTATTTTTGTACTCAAGAATGTCCGAATCACTGATGTCAGACTCTGAACTAGAGCTGATATCCATCCACCCTGAAAAGAAACACAAAATTCAGACTTTAATGTGCGAACTGCCACATAGTGAATCCTAAACACAACCTTAATGCCTATACATATACCATTGTATCTAATGGCATTCAGATATTTTCACTTTCCCGAAATTTTTATCAGGAATTTCTCAATCAATAAACATATAAAACCAAAACTAGCATACAAATTCACTGTCCTATACCTACCATGTTTTCCCGGTCTAACCTTAACTATCACCCTTACGCATACTATATAACTCCTGTGTTTGTTTTACAATGTATTCACACTTAACTAACTTTTTCTGCAAACTAAAGTAGTCCCTATAAAAAACGTATATTCAGCACATTCCTCTAGTTACAAGAGGACAATGCATTCCGGCGACTAACTATGGATATAGCACATTAATTAACAATCGTAAAAATATTTTCTCGGACTTTATCGTCTGCTGTTTATACACACACGCACACACACACACACACACAACAAAAAAATTTAGCTATACAAATCACGTACATGTACAATGCACAGTATACAACTACCTAAGATATACAATTGTCGTGTATTACTAAATGTTGCATTGTATATATATCCTACCATTATTATGTTTTATCATTTCCCACTGAATTAACATCCAGTTAAACCTCATAATAAAATATCAAAATGCACAAAATAAAACAAGACACATTTAATTAACAGTAACAATTATAATAAATGCATTATGAATACAAAAAAAATAAATCTAATCAAAATTTTTAAAAAGTTCAGATTTCACATTTTTTTAGTACACACAAATTATCACAAAGTGCACAAAAAAACTAAGTAAATAAAATAAAAACCCTATATGACAATGCACGATATATATATATAGGTTCTAGGTAAAATAAAACAACTATTAAAGTAAAACAAATAAAACAATAGATTTCTTTCACTGAAAATTACCATAATATAATATATATATATATTATATATATATATTATATATATATATATTATATATATATATATTATATATATATATATAATATATATATATATTATATATATATATTATATATATATATTATATACTTGTTTTAAAATAACCAAATATATAGATTAATATAACAAATTGATAAATATATAAACATATATACATACATATGTGTGTGTCTAATATATATATATGTATATAAATGTATTAATGTATCATAAAATATTTGAAAAATAGGTGAAATTCAATTGTAAAATAAACATAAAAATAACAAACCCTAAATTACAAGGCGCCAACAAAATGCACAAAATATAAGCAACAATTTGACCTGGAATCAACAGCTTGCAGTATATACAATATAAATAAACACATATCTATATCTATCTATATATGTATATATAGGTATCATAAAATACTTAAAAAATAAATGAAATTCAGTTGTAAAAGAAAGTACCTAGTAACAAAATTACTGTGAGAGGAAATAGCTGGTTACGGCGGCGAAAAGGCGGCGCGTGGACAGGAAGAATCACCGGAGAGTGATCGGAAAAGAAGAATGTGTGTGTACTTTTTTTTTCAGGTAAATAATGTGTTTTTGTGTGTGTGTTTGTTGGTGGAGTGAATGAGTAGGAGTGAGAAATTAAAAATGGAAAGGTGCTAATATTTAACTCGTTCATTTTTATAGAAAAATGATTGATTCTCATAAACATTAGCTTAAAAATCCTCATGAAATCTTAAGAATATAACAAATCGATTTCACTTAATTTCTTACCTAATCTTTTTCGTATGTCACCATCTAATAAATTAGAATGATTTTTAGGCTAATGAATTAGGAGGATTAATCATTTCCGTTTTTATATGTATCAAGTTGTATATATCAAATCGTTAATAGCGAAGAAAAATGGATTGGTAATTTAGTAGTGATCTCTGGTTGCCATATTAACCATATCCATATTCATATTATTACTTTTTCATTATCTATATCCACTAGATTAGAACGGTAGATAGATGTCTATTCGATATCTTAAAATTAAATATATTTTCGTAAAAAATAAAAATAAAAAATTGCCCCATTCGAAATAATTAATAAGTTCCTGACCTTACGTGTGTTGTTTCTAACTGTTTGACAATCATAATTCTGTGGTGTTTAGTAGATTGTATAATCATTAGTTAGTAGTTTTTATAATTTTTAGTGCAACTAATGGCATGATTTATTTCATACTTATTACATACTTATTGCAACTAAAGTTAAATTAATTAAACACACAATTGTAGAAACTGGATATCCATGCGCAAGAAAGAAAAAAGTAAAACTAAAGCCCGATTCATCTTTTATATAATATATATATATGTATATATATATAATGAGGGCATGTCAACAACATTGGTTATCTCAATTTGGATGAGAAATGTTCAACCAAACCCACTTTATATCCAATATTCATCCATTTGATTCATCCATATTCATCAGTGATGTATCGAATCAAATGGATATTTACTAATCAAGTTACGGTTGTCAATTGTCATGTCTAATTGACAAATGATATATTGATGGAAACATGAATGGAATTAAACAAGTATAACTATATATATTATATTATAAAGTAAATAGTTTTTGTTTAACATTTTAAGTTTTAACATTTCATCAAAACCAAATTATATCAATAACCTAAACTACTCGTCGTCGCCGCACTGGCGCCACAGCCGCACCGCCGCTCGTCACCGCCACCACCGTCGTCGCCATTACATCACCACCACCGCCGCCGCAATGCGCGAGTACCGTTCTAGTATCTTAGAGTTTCTATGAGAGCATAAAATTTTACTCCGTAAAAAGGTTTTTCTAATTCAATCCATATCTAGGCCTTTGAAAACAGTCCAAAAGATATATATTTTAGTGAACTATATTATTTCTCGTGTTAAGACATTAGACCCTTCTAAACTACATTTTGAGCTTAAAAAAATTTACAAGAACTATTATTTGGTCAATTGTAATCTAAAAATAAAAAGAAAGGATAAAAAGTGTTTTGATTTATGATACGTTAATATATGAAAGAAATATTTTATAAAAAAGTTTAAATTCATTTATTTCTTTTATCTTTCACTGACAAAAATAATTTATTTTTTTTCCTTTTTATTAGAATTTTGTATATTTATCAAAATTAATAAATTGTTAGTTATATTTTTGGGTTTATTTTTATATTAGAATTTTTGGTTCATTATAGTTTATAAGAGTAAAATTAAAGTAAAATTGACACAAATTTTTAATAAAGTTGAAAAAAAGGAGTGTTTTAATCTCAATTCAGTTAAATTAAAGGACTATATAAAAGAAAAGCTAGAATTGTAAAGCTTTGATTAAACAAGGGTATAAATAAAGAAAAGGAGGACTTAATTGCAATTAGAGTAAAGTTACATGTCACATAATCGATTTGAATATTTTTATTTTCATAGAAAAATTGAATTCAATGAATCACTAGACTTAAGTGCTGTGTTTTTTTTTTTGACAAGTGAATTTTACCTCAGACGCGTATGATGTGTGCTAATCGCACAACAAAAGGGTCCCGCACTAAGCGGATCTTAAATAGCCTTTCTCACCATACCACCTCCTTAATTGGAAAATACCGTCGAGGAGAACCTACCAAGGTTCGAACTCGAGACCTTAGAGTAAACTCCCCCGGGGCCCCGCATAGCAGGTTTAGTGAAACACCCCTGGCCACTGGGTTTAACCCAGTGGTTACTTAAGTCCTGTGTTATCATACGAGCATTCTTATTTTATCATAATTAACAAATTATCAGATAAAAAACAAATATACAATTATCAATGTCTTAAAAAAAGATACAATAACCATTAACCATTTTATATTGGTTCTCAAATATTAGTAGTTATTTGAAATAAATTCTAAAACTTTGTTTTGTTATACACATAAAGTTTTTGATGTAATGTAGCCAATTGGAAAACCACCCATCTTTTTTTTTTAAGGGAAATGATAAACACAGCCCCCAGGGCTATGTTTAACAGGTTATTACATGCATAAATGACTTGCACATTGAACATAACCACCTCCTATATTTACGGATTGATATCTATTGTACAACCTTTGATGCATGTAATAACGTATTAAACATAGCCCCGCTCATTTCCCATAGGTAGGGAGATGAAGTACAAAAATGCAAGCTAAATATCACTTTTAGTTTCGTTCCAATCGTAGACTTAACTTGTGAGTAATTTTAAAGCCTCAATGCTCAAATTTAATTCGACATTGGCTCGCTTATAAAATAAATTTTCCTTTAAAAACATTTTATTTTCAAATCTCTTTATTTTTAAACACTCAATGCTCCTCCTCTAACCACTTAATTCTTTTTTAATCTCTTTTGATTATATACTAGTACTAATACTCATGCATGATGCACGGGTTGACTTATAATTATTTATATTTATATTCATTTTATTTATAATAAAATATCTTTTTTACATGAAATATAATCCTTATCATCTATGTCAAATAATATGTGTGATTGTGTTCTATGGTTATTAAAAACAGAATTGAATAACAATATATATATTAAGGGTGAGTATTGTAAAACAAGTATTAAAGTAAAACAAATAGGACAAGATCTTGACCCTTAGATCATGATTAAATTGATGCACGAAGATTCACAAAGCAATTGATGCACGATGATTTTCATGATGCACGGTGATCTTCAGTGAAGAGAAACCTATTGTTTTATTTGTTTTACTTTAATACTTGTTTTATTTTACCTAAAACCTTTATATTATAAATATATTTATCACCATTCAAGTACTATAAGTAATCTTTATTACCTAAAACTATAAAAACAGATTTGATGATCTTAAACATATATAGCAGAGAACTATCAAGTTTTTATGTAATATGCTCCCTAAGAGATGAAAAAGTATAAGCGATATGGGGTAGAATGATACGTAATAATAAATATACATGTAGGCATTGGATTTATAGAAGTTTTAAAATTTTTAAGAAACTAATAGATTTTATTAGAAAGAATATGGGTATTCTAGTTTGCAAAATTAGATTTATTGACTTATAATATCATAGGAAAATACGTATATAAATTTATTAACTTATAAGTTCATAATGCATCTCTTAACATCAATCGGCGCTTCCATTCTATCATAAATATGGACATATTTAATTTAAAAAATTAAATTTATTAACTTATAAATATCCTAGTCAAATACGAATATAAATGTAAATAAGATAAGGAATTTATTAAATAGGTTTTTTTAGTGATTATGTTTAAAACGACATGTGTCGTTTTAATATTACACCACATGTCGATTAAAGAATACTACAACCCTGTTTTAGTTTATTGGTAGTTTATTGGTAGATGGTTATAGTCATGGTCGCGTATTACTAGCAAATAGCAACTTACTAATATACATAAGATAAACATAGTTGTCTTACACACTCGATCAACATTTTCCTAACAACAAAAGATCATCATTTTCCAACAACACAACAACAGATCACATCGTTTTTCTAGCAACACCACAAAAGATCATCGTTTTTCTAACAAAGCAAAAGCGAACTACCACGACTACGATTAGCCTAGAACATTGTTACCTTCTTTTGCATGAAAACATAATATGATGGCAGAAACACAAGTCACATGATAATACCTACCTTAACCTCTTTTTCGCTTAAGGTACTTCAATTTGTTCAAGATGTAGCTGACAACTTCCTTCAATGTAGCTTTTCTGTTGTCTTTGAAGTTCCACAGCTCAGAGACCACATACCTTCTACTAGCATTATATTCATCCATCTCCTTATAGGCAGCAACCACCGCATCAAAGATACGGGGTGTTACGTATAATATTAGTTTTATTTTAGTTTGGGTTTGATATGTAATATACTAATAAGTCAGGGGGTGTTTGTGTCAAGTTTTTGAATAGTTTGTTATGAGCGGTTAGTTTGGTCGGTCAAGAAGTCAAACGTGTATATATATCTGAATATTGTATCAATATTGGGATATAAGTGAAAATAATCAAATTTCTTCTTCTCCAACTCAAAATTCTCTGTATCATTTGGTATCAGAGCCTCCGATTGGAGCGCTTCCGATAACCGTTTTTCACAACAACTTTCCGATCATTATTCCGATTAGGTTTCCGGCGAATCCTATTGATTCTCTTCTCCCTAAAATCAATGGCACATGAAACTCCGAATCAGGATTATGATAGGTTACAGAAAGAGTTTGCACAAACTCAGAAGGATTTGGCTTCTCAAATCGATTCATCTCTTTTGATGAGAGCTACAATTGAAGAATTGACAAAAGAAGTTGATCTATTGAAGAATCAACGGCAGGTGACGGCGCGTAACGACGGCGATCGTTTCAGTTCTAATAAGCTAACTAGACTCGAATTTCTGAGATTCAATGGCGATGATGTCGATGCGTGGCTATATAAGTGTGATCACTTCTTCACCATTCATGAAACCTTGGAGACAAGCAAGGTGAGATATGCAGTGGTGCATATGGATGGAAGAGCACTCTCGTGGCACTTAGGATATATGAGATCTGGAGGCAAAGCTATGGAGGAGGTTATGTGGTCTGATTATGCCAGATCTATATCTGCTAGGTTTTCAACCACTCAAATGGAAGATCCTATAGCAGCCTTGAAAGCTCTCACTCAGACAGGGGAATTAGAAGCTTATTGTGATGAATTTGATTCATTACTTACTAAGGTTAGTCTTCCAGAAGAGTATACAATTAGCTGTTTTATTGAAGGGTTGAAACCTGAAATTAAGTGTCATGTTAGGATGTTTAAGCCTAAAACACTTAGAGAAACTTATGTTTTAGCAAAAATGCAAAATGAGAGTAATAAATCATTGAATAAATCAACTGCAGTTAGTAGTGGTTATGGATATAAGGGAGGAGGAATTAGATCAGTTTCTCAGCTTAATAATGCCTCTAAACAGCCTTTATTAGCCACTCCAGTGAATTCTGTTCCATCTAATGCTATAGTGCCTGCTAAGATGACTAATAAGTTGTTAGAAGAAAAGAGAAATAAGGGAGAATGCTTTTATTGTAGTGAAAAATTTGTTCCTGGACATATCAAGGTGTGTAAAGGGAAAAAACAGTTTTTCTTGATTGAAGTAGAGGAAAATGTAGAGGAAGAGGTCCTTATGCAGAAAGGTAATGCTTGTAGAGAGATAGTGGTGACTGATAATGAACAAGCAGTAGTGATTCATGGAGAGCCTCATATATCTCTGAATGCAATTCTAGGAATTCCTTCTTATTCCACCATGCAAGTAGTGGGAACCATAGGTACTAGAAGTTTGCATATATTAGTGGACAGTGGATCTACTCATAATTTCATGAATAAAGCATTATCTGAGAAAATTAGGTGTGATATTGCTCAAATTCCACATGTTAAGGTTACTGTAGCAAATGGAAATGATATGGCCAATGTAGATATGTGTAAGGCTTTTGGTTGGATGATGCAGGGAGACTGGTTTATTACAGATATGTTATTATTGGAATTAAAGAATTATGATATAGTATTAGGTGTTCAGTGGTTGGCAACTCTTAATGATATAGTGTGGAATTTTAAGAATCTGACAATGAAGTTTGTTTTGGGAGGTAAACACTTTGAATTAAAGGGGGTGTGTAAGCAAGGGGTCAGTTTGTGCTCAATGGAAAAATTGCATAATATGCTTAGTCATAATACTGGAGTAGTTCAGGCTGAGTTAGTAACTTTGGCAGAACCTAATGGTGAAAACACAATGTGTCAACCATTGCTTAGAGGTTGTCAAACTGATAAGAAATTAGAGAGGTTATTAACAAGGTTTGATGATGTTTTTCAAGTGCCAAAGGGATTACCCCCAAATAGGAGCTGCGATCATAAAATAGTGTTGAAAGATGATAATGTCAACCTCAACCTCAAACCATATAGATATCCTAAGACACAGAAGGATGTGATAGAAGGATTGACACATGAATTGTTGGATACTGGAGTTATTAGGCACAGTAGTAGCCCATTTGCAGCTCCAGTTGTTTTAGTAAAGAAGAAGGATGGCACTTGGAGAATGTGCATTGATTATAGGCAACTGAATGCAGCTACAGTGAAGGATGTTTATCCCATTCCACTGATTGAGGAGCTTTTAGATGAATTACAGGGTGCCACCATCTTTTCAAAATTAGATTTAAGATCAGGGTATCACCAAATAAGGATGTATGAGCCTGACATTTATAAGACTGCATTTAAGACACATGCTGGACATTTTGAGTTCTTAGTTATGCCATTTGGGCTCACAAATGCTCCAGCCACTTTCCAGTCTTTGATGAATAATGTGTTCAAGCCATTATTGAGGAAAAGTACCTTGGTATTCTTTCTAGCCAGAAATATGTCAACAGCTTTCCAACATATAGTTTTAAAGTATTTATAAAATTGACAAAAACTAATTCGTTACAACCCGCAACATCAGCACATGTTATCTTTGAAATAAATAATCCCACTTCAAAAAAGCTATTTCATGGATTAAATGCATTCAAAACTACAGTTAAAGAGAGTTTTCATCCCGTTTGACACATTTCCTTCTTAGCCAAGTTTTTCTAATCTACATTTTGACCCGTCAGAGACACTAAGTAATTTGAATGGGCACAATTGTAAGTAAATGGATCGAAATTGCACCCTCTAATACTAAATATAAAGGTCCTAACAGTCTACATCAACAACTAACATAAAACACCTTAGACTGAATTCAAGAGCCTTACCTCAGGTTTACCATCTATTGTAACAACTTGTATCGGATGCCACCCTGGATCGTTGACTTTCTCCTGCCAGAGACACAACAATTCACGGGCCTTGACTTCCGCTTCATAGGGGTCATACTTCTCCTTGCAGACATCCAGAAAGACTTTCACATCAAGTTCTCCCATCCTCTTCACACCAATACTAACACGTCCACCCAGCATAACCTGCATACCCTGAAAATAAGGGACAATTTATGAACTTGCTGCATCGAAGCATTATCTCAAATAGAGGTAACAAGATGAACAGTTGGGCGGGTTTATTATGAGTCAAAACGGGTTCAGATAAAAAGAATGACATATTTAGGACAGTTAAAACAAGCGAGGTTAGGTGACCCGAAACACTTGTTTGCCCATCTCTTTCAAGTTACATATGTTAATAAGTACTATAATACATTGATTATGATTAGAAGGACAGCCCTACTTACCTCTTCAAATTAAAAGAACTAGAAGTTGTATGCCTTTAAAATAGACATCGAGAAACTTTCAATGTTTTTGAGATGAAAAGAATCCAAATCATCTTGTTCATAAAAACTGAAATTACCGTCACTAATCAGCAAGATAAAAATTAAAAGTTTGGGATTAAGTAATGAAAGTAATACGTTAATTAACTCTTTGCGTGCTTCTTGCAACTCATAATTGCATCTGCGATTATCAACCATAAGAGCTTCACACTTTTCCTCCAAGCTTTCCATTTCTTCCTTTGTTGCTTGCAGTTTATCATTAATCTTTTCTATCTGTTCTCGAAGTGGGATCTTATCCACCTGCATTGGCCCCCTGAACTCTTCAATTTCCATAGCATGTATTTGTAGATTACGCAGCTCTGTCTCTAACTCAAGTATTTTCTTTGAAGCTTCCTCCTTTTCACTCTATGATTCAAAATTTTCAGTCACCGTAAGTTCCAAACCATCATTGCAAGTAAAGTAGTATAAGCAGATGACATGGCAAAATGGGAGGGTTGGGCAAGTTAGGTTATGGGTCGAAACAAATGTTCCTTAAGTACGTTGGCTCGGGTTGACCCAAAAAAATGTATCGTAAATACTTTATAAATAGCCAGTGTGTATCAAATATAACTATAAAAGTCCTGTCATTTTATATAATCACACTTAATAAAAAAAAGGTCGAGGAACTGTTATGAACCAAAAAAAACATTTTAGGGACATTCAACCCATTTGACCGAACGAGTACCTTTTTACCCGTTGGAGATAAAACAAAACACATATCCACCCAGTCCTTTGGCAAACAGGTCAAAATTTCCACCTCGGATGTTAAAGACGAATATGAATACATTGCTAAAACAAAACTTCCAGTACGTTTACCTTTTGCTCTTCAACGAGCATTGAAACACTCTCATCAGAATTCTTCTGCTCTATGTTAGCCATCGGGAGAGGAGTGTTTTGCGCATCCATCTGAATTCACATAAGTGCAGATAAATAACACATTAAAAGACTAATTGTATGTAAACTTATACTCGCAGTATTTTACAATTTTGTTCCCGCAACAATTTCTTAAGACGAGTTCTATTCTGGGTCCAGAGGCACACACTTCTCAGCAATATCTAGAATCTGATCCAAGTGAATCAGATACCAATGAGTCTGATAGTAACCTTCGACTAGCTTTTTCAGCTTTTCTAATGTGTATGCTACAGACATGCCTAAAACTGTGCAGGAAGTTCTAAAGGTCCTAGAAAGGAAGCAGGCAAAACTAAAAGAAATGTAAGCCTATAGAAAATCCTTTGTGGAATCTAGAGGAACTACCAAAAAGAAAACGAACCACAGGTGTTCACACCAAAGTTTTGTGTCGATTCATAAATGGGAGAGGCAATAGGTTAGAGTTGTAGCCAAAAAATTTATTGAGACATAGGATGAACTACATGAAGACATTCTCATCCGTAGTTAAAAGTTGATAGCATTTGAATCTTAATGTGAGATGATGTATACATTAACTGGAAGCTTCAATAACTAGATGAGAAGTTGATTTAAAAAAGACCTCTCTATGGCGTAAAGCAATCTCTTCGAGTCTGGTTTAAATGATTCTATAAATATGTTAAGAGTAAATGGGTATGGAAAAGGTTTCACACTCTCACAAAACTCTCCCACTGCCACGTCAATCATCAAACAGAAATTTTGGACCTACTTATCAGTTATTAGACACTCTATCATTCAAACCAACTACAAAACATAAAAAACTACAACGGGCACGACCCCTTCCCCTTCCACCCCCCTTTGTGCCGTGAAGATCACCTTTGTCCTTAAGGGACAAAGATACAACCAAGCAGAGTCTAATCACACCATGTTTCACAGAATTTCCAAACATGTTAAGATTGTAATCTTGATAGTGTAAATTGAAGACACTATCGTCAGTCACAGAAGACCGACAAAGAAATTACTAGACTGAAAAGAAGCCTCTACAACATAACTTGAGGTCAAAGATTTGGAAGTCTAGTAGTATTCTTGGGTGTGAAAATTGCTCGAAGTAAGACTAGGAAATTGATGTCTCCGCAGAAGTGCATTTTTGACAAACTAGTATATACTGAGATGACAGGTTTACCAGCTCGATAAATTATAAGAAAAAGCTAGCCGAAGCTACAACTGGTTCTTCTTCGGTGTACAATTCCCAATATTAGATGTTAGTATGAAACCAAAACCATCTCATACACTTGTCTAGCATCAAGTAGCTTAGAAAAATGACTTATTTATTTGATTAAATTATATTAGATGTATAATATAATTTTGTTTCTATCCACGTTTTTGGCT
This sequence comes from Erigeron breviscapus, assembly GCA_034093135.1. NCBI lineage: Eukaryota > Viridiplantae > Streptophyta > Magnoliopsida > Asterales > Asteraceae > Erigeron > Erigeron breviscapus. The sequence goes on along the minus strand of CM067173.1, from coordinate 95,528,787 downwards.
AATTACATGTTTATATCCACATAAAGAAGAACAATAATCTTATAATAACCTGTTTTGTATGAAGTAAAAAAAAGGAAGAAAATTTGGTGTAGTGTTTGAAAATGTATTTTTAAAAAATAAATATGTACCAACCTAGAAATATATTTCCTATTATAATTTATAAAGCAACGGATAGCAACATAGTTACATTTAAAAATAAGTTTTTGGTGTTAAAAAAAAAATTCTAAATAGAAAACCCTAAACTACAAGGCGCCAAAAAAATCACAAACAATATATAAACAATTTGAAGATATATATATATATATATATATATATATATATATATATATATATATATATATATATATATATATATATATATATATATATATATATATATATATATATATATATATATATATATATATATATATATATATATATATATATATATATATATATATATATATATATATATATATATATATATATATATATATATATATATATATATATATATATATATATATATATATATATATATATATATATATATATATATATATATATATATATATATATATATATATATATATATATATATATATATATATATATATATATATATATATATATATATATATATATATATATATATATATATATATATATATATATATATATATATATATATATATATATATATATATATATATATATATATATATATATATATATATATATATATATATATATATATATATATATATATATATATATATATATATATATATATATATATATATATATATATATATATATATATATATATATATATATATATATATATATATATATATATATATATATATATATATATATATATATATATATATATATATATATATATATATATATATATATATATATATATATATATATATATATATATATATATATATATATATATATATATATATATATATATATATATATATATATATATATATATATATATATATATATATATATATATATATATATATATATATATATATATATATATATATATATATATATATATATATATATATATATATATATATATATATATATATATATATATATATATATATATATATATATATATATATATATATATATATATATATATATATATATATATATATATATATATATATATATATATATATATATATATATATATATATATATATATATATATATATATATATATATATATATATATATATATATATATATATATATATATATATATATATATATATATATATATATATATATATATATATATATATATATATATATATATATATATATATATATATATATATATATATATATATATATATATATATATATATATATATATATATATATATATATATATATATATATATATATATATATATATATATATATATATATATATATATATATATATATATATATATATATATATATATATATATATATATATATATATATATATATATATATATATATATATATATATATATATATATATATATATATATATATATATATATATATATATATATATATATATATATATATATATATATATATATATATATATATATATATATATATATATATATATATATATATATATATATATATATATATATATATATATATATATATATATATATATATATATATATATATATATATATATATATATATATATATATATATATATATATATATATATATATATATATATATATATATATATATATATATATATATATATATATATATATATATATATATATATATATATATATATATATATATATATATATATATATATATATATATATATATATATATATATATATATATATATATATATATATATATATATATATATATATATATATATATATATATATATATATATATATATATATATATATATATATATATATATATATATATATATATATATATATATATATATATATATATATATATATATATATATCAGCTTATCTTTAACACTTTTACTCAAACTTTCATTCATTCAACTCATGACCAACATTTAAAACACCATCCAGAATTTGCAACAATTATAAAAACACATTTTTAAACATAATTACAACATCAACTTGTTCCAAATCTCATTTTCAACATTAATGGGTCATTTACCCATTTTGACACCATTTTCATCCACATTTCAATAACTAGCAAAAATTCATCTTTTCCCATTAACTAAAATTTTCACATGAACTTATCCATTTCATAATCAAACTCAACATACAACTCAATGACAACTAGGTTAACTAAGGAATTGGGGAAAATTAACCATAATTCATTTTCTAGCAAAACCCCCAATTTGGTTCATCCATGAACCCTAATTTCACTTGAAAGATAAAAGCTAAGTTAGGGGAAATCAATACCTCAATAATAATAAGCTAATTCAAGACTTTAATTTGGAAATTCTTCTTTCCTAATTTTCTCTATGAAAATCGGCCACCACCACCACTTCCACACAAACCCTAGCTTTAATTTCTTGAATGAAGACTATTTTGGTGATTAATATTGTTCTTAAATTAGAGAGAAATTGCTTTGATTGTGAAAGAATAGGATGGAATTGCATGAAGTTTCAAGAAGAGGAAGTGTTAGTTAGGGGGTGGAATGGTGACACACAACTAGAAGATGGCTGGCACTCTATTGAGCTGCCACGCCCCATTTCATCTTTTGCTTATAAAATACCCACTATCCGCTAAAGTTCCAACTAAATTAACCCCATAACCAAAAATAAAATACTAGGAAATTAATTTAATGTCAAAACTATAAAAAGGGGTTAATTTCTTTTACCTTAAAACTTTGGGGTGTTATACTTATCGTATCTTAACGTGTCTTAACGTGTCCTTAGCGTGTCTTTAACGGGTCTTTAACATGTCTTTAACGTGTCTTACATGTCCTAGTGTCTTATGTGTCTTATCGTGTCTTATCGTGTCTTATCGTGTCTTATCGTGTCTTATCGTGTCTTATCGTGTCTTATCGTGTCTTATCGTGTCTTATCGTGTCTTATCGTGTCTTATCGTGTCTTATCGTGTCTTATCGTGTCTTATCGTGTCTTATCGTGTCTTATCGTGTCTTATCGTGTCTTATCGTGTCTTATCGTGTCTTATCGTGTCTTATCGTGTCTTATCGTGTCTTATCGTGTCTTATCGTGTCTTATCGTGTCTTATCGTGTCTTATCGTGTCTTATCGTGTCTTATCGTGTCTTATCGTGTCTTATCGTGTCTTATCGTGTCTTATCGTGTCTTATCGTGTCTTATCGTGTCTTATCGTGTCTTATCGTGTCTTATCGTGTCTTATCGTGTCTTATCGTGTCTTATCGTGTCTTATCGTGTCTTATCGTGTCTTATCGTGTCTTATCGTGTCTTATCGTGTCTTATCGTGTCTTATCGTGTCTTATCGTGTCTTATCGTGTCTTATCGTGTCTTATCGTGTCTTATCGTGTCTTATCGTGTCTTATCGTGTCTTATCGTGTCTTATCGTGTCTTATCGTGTCTTATCGTGTCTTATCGTGTCTTATCGTGTCTTATCGTGTCTTACGTGTCTTACGTGTCTTACGTGTCTTATCGTGTCTTATCGTGTCTTACGTGTCTTATCGTGTCTTAACGTATCCTTAACGTGTCTTTAACGTGTCTTTAACGTGTCTTTAACGTGTCTTAACGTGTCTTACGTGTCTTAACGTGTCTTAACGTGTCTTACGTGTCTTACGTGTCTTACGTGTCTTACGTGTCTTACGTGTCTTACGTGTCTTACGTGTCTTACGTGTCTTACGTGTCTTACGTGTCTTACGTGTCTTACGTGTCTTACGTGTCTTACGTGTCTTACGTGTCTTACGTGTCTTACGTGTCTTACGTGTCTTACGTGTCTTACGTGTCTTACGTGTCTTACGTGTCTTACGTGTCTTACGTGTCTTACGTGTCTTACGTGTCTTACGTGTCTTACGTGTCTTACGTGTCTTACGTGTCTTACGTGTCTTACGTGTCTTACGTGTCTTACGTGTCTTACGTGTCTTACGTGTCTTACGTGTCTTACGTGTCTTACGTGTCTTACGTGTCTTACGTGTCTTACGTGTCTTACGTGTCTTACGTGTCTTACGTGTCTTACGTGTCTTACGTGTCTTACGTGTCTTACGTGTCTTACGTGTCTTACGTGTCTTACGTGTCTTACGTGTCTTACGTGTCTTACGTGTCTTACGTGTCTTACGTGTCTTACGTGTCTTACGTGTCTTACGTGTCTTACGTGTCTTACGTGTCTTACGTGTCTTACGTGTCTTACGTGTCTTACGTGTCTTACGTGTCTTACGTGTCTTACGTGTCTTACGTGTCTTACGTGTCTTACGTGTCTTACGTGTCTTACGTGTCTTACGTGTCTTACGTGTCTTACGTGTCTTACGTGTCTTACGTGTCTTACGTGTCTTACGTGTCTTACGTGTCTTACGTGTCTTACGTGTCTTACGTGTCTTACGTGTCTTACGTGTCTTACGTGTCTTACGTGTCTTACGTGTCTTACGTGTCTTACGTGTCTTACGTGTCTTACGTGTCTTACGTGTCTTACGTGTCTTACGTGTCTTACGTGTCTTACGTGTCTTACGTGTCTTACGTGTCTTACGTGTCTTACGTGTCTTACGTGTCTTACGTGTCTTACGTGTCTTACGTGTCTTACGTGTCTTACGTGTCTTACGTGTCTTACGTGTCTTACGTGTCTTACGTGTCTTACGTGTCTTACGTGTCTTACGTGTCTTACGTGTCTTACGTGTCTTACGTGTCTTACGTGTCTTACGTGTCTTACGTGTCTTACGTGTCTTACGTGTCTTACGTGTCTTACGTGTCTTACGTGTCTTACGTGTCTTACGTGTCTTACGTGTCTTACGTGTCTTACGTGTCTTACGTGTCTTACGTGTCTTACGTGTCTTACGTGTCTTACGTGTCTTACGTGTCTTACGTGTCTTACGTGTCTTACGTGTCTTACGTGTCTTACGTGTCTTACGTGTCTTACGTGTCTTACGTGTCTTACGTGTCTTACGTGTCTTACGTGTCTTACGTGTCTTACGTGTCTTACGTGTCTTACGTGTCTTACGTGTCTTACGTGTCTTACGTGTCTTACGTGTCTTACGTGTCTTACGTGTCTTACGTGTCTTACGTGTCTTACGTGTCTTACGTGTCTTACGTGTCTTACGTGTCTTACGTGTCTTACGTGTCTTACGTGTCTTACGTGTCTTACGTGTCTTACGTGTCTTACGTGTCTTACGTGTCTTACGTGTCTTACGTGTCTTACGTGTCTTACGTGTCTTACGTGTCTTACGTGTCTTACGTGTCTTACGTGTCTTACGTGTCTTACGTGTCTTACGTGTCTTACGTGTCTTACGTGTCTTACGTGTCTTACGTGTCTTACGTGTCTTACGTGTCTTACGTGTCTTACGTGTCTTACGTGTCTTACGTGTCTTACGTGTCTTACGTGTCTTACGTGTCTTACGTGTCTTACGTGTCTTACGTGTCTTACGTGTCTTACGTGTCTTACGTGTCTTACGTGTCTTACGTGTCTTACGTGTCTTACGTGTCTTACGTGTCTTACGTGTCTTACGTGTCTTACGTGTCTTACGTGTCTTACGTGTCTTACGTGTCTTACGTGTCTTACGTGTCTTACGTGTCTTACGTGTCTTACGTGTCTTACGTGTCTTATCGTGTCTTACGTGTCTTACGTGTCTTACGTGTCTTATCGTGTCTTATCGTGTACTTATCGTGTCTTATCCCCCTGTACTAAAATTAACTTTCTCCTATATACATATATACAAATACATGTATCTATATCATATCACTAGGGGTGGGTTAATTTAGGGACATCTTAAATTAGGGACCTACCATGTAACTTACACATATGTAAGTTGTATTTACACATGTGTAAGTCGTGGTGGTGGCGGTCGGCGTCACCGGAGAATCATGGTGGTGGTCGGAGATGATGGTGGTGGTGGTGATGGTGGTGGTGGTGATGGTGGTGGTGGTGATGGTGGTGGTGGTGATGGTGGTGGTGGTGATGGTGGTGGTGGTGATGGTGGTGGTGATCATGGTGGTGGTCAGAGATGATGGTGGTGGTGGTGATGGTGGTGGTGATGGTGGTGGTCGGAGATGGTGAAAAATGAATGATTGAGATTTGTCCTAATGGTCCCTAATTTAAATCCCTAATTTAACTTTTCCCCGTATCACTATATGTGTATATATCCCATATATGTATTATACTTGAAAAAAAGGTGAAATTCAGTTGTTAAAGAAAGTACCTAAAAACTGAAGGCTGATGATCGGAAAAGAATGTGAATGTGTGTGTGAAGGTAGGTGTAGTATTATTTGTAGGTGGTGTGTTTGGGTGTGTAGGTAGGTGTAGTATTAGTTGAAGGAAAATGGAAAATTTGCTGGGGTACGTTACTGAAAAAATGTTTGGGCTGTTTTATGTAAAAAGTAAATGAACTTTTTTTAAGAAAATTGTTTTTCTAAATATCTATATCTATACTATCTAATAAAACAAACCATCTATTTTTTACCTTAAACTGAAACCTTTGAAAAACCAAAAATACCCTTTTTGCTTTTATTCACTAATTTAAACATCTACATATAATATACTTATAATACCCTTAATGAAATAATTTACAGTATAGATCCCCAACACTTAAAATAACTACAATACCACCTTTAACATCAATTACTTTTACATTCACCACTATCGTCGCCCCCATCACCGTCCTCACTGTCGCCCCCACCAACGTCACCACCACCACCTCCGCCATCACTACCCCCACCACCGCCGCATTGTGCGGGCATAAGTCTAGTTTAACAAAATAAATATGTCTTTTTAAAGTATGTAATATGTGTGAAATAGTTAGTAGAATTAAATTAAACTTAGAAACCCATTGGTTTTCATGTCAGGTTTATATTTTTATTTGCTTACTTATTGCTATAAATAAATTTTTTTTACTATACGTATAATCATGAATAGGGATTGAAATGGATTGAATATGGATATGATGTTATTATATCCATAAGACCATAGCTATATCAATTATTTTTTCATCATCCATATTCATATGCACTAAATTAGACATGCAAATACGCAGCTTTTAAAATGAATAATAAAGTGTACATAGTTAATTTTAACTTTTTAACAATCAAAATTCACGATGTTTTGCCGATTATACAATCATTAGTTACTAGTTTTTTTTTCTTTCTAATTTTTAGTACAATTAAATAGCATTAACTTTGCCTACACATACAATTAAAGAATCACTGGAAACTTTGGCAATGTTCTTATCCAATCAAACTCCATCTGTATTCTTCATGGTTATGGTCATGGATCATGGTCCTGGTCATATTTTTAGCAACATACTAATATACATAAAATAGATAGAGTTGTCTTGCACACTCCATCCACATTTTCCTAACCACTTAAAAGATCATGTTTTTCCAACAACACAACAAAAGATCATCGTTTTTCTAGCAACGCGACAAAAGGATCAGCTTTTTCTAACAAAGCATAAGCAAACTGCCATGACTACGACTGCCATCACGATGTTTGTTAGCTTGTTTTGCACGTATACATAAGGCAATACCTACCTTAACCTCTTTTTCGCTTGAGGGTCTTCAAATTCTTCAAGATGTAGCTGATAGCTTCCTTCAATGTAGCTTTTCTATTGTCTTTGAAGTTCCACAGCTCAGGGACCACATACCTTCCACTAGCATTGTAATCATTCATCTCCTTGTAAGCAGCAACCACTGCATCAAAGATGTCGGTTCCCCAAACAGTCTTGAGATCCCTTAGCATTTCATCCTCGTCATCAATCACCTCCTGCACACGAGTTACAATCTTAACACTCGTGATAACACAATATGGCGTATCTATCAAAATTTTGAGAACCATATTTTAGAACTTATATTAATATGACCACATAGGTTGATCAAACTATTGTATATTTCAAGCCATGTTTACTAACGAATGGGTTCGAGTCAGGTTATGTTTCATCTCAAACAAGTTAAAAGCAAATACCAGGCTTATCAGCTTATAAAGTTCAGGGCATGTTTCTTCTCTACTTAGTCAAATGGGTCAAAAGCTTTCCATTGTTTAGTTTTAAAGCATTAAACTCGCTTAAATATATTTCAAACTAAGTACTTTATATGCTGTAATTGACAAAAACTAGCTTGTTACCAACCCGCCTAGCCCACATCACCAGCATGGCAGCACATACTTTTATCTTTGAAATAAATAATCTTACTTCAATAAAGCTATTTAGAAGATTATATGCACTCAAACTACACTTAAAGCGAGTTTCATCCCGTTTGACACATTTCCTTCATAGCTAACTTTTTCTAATCTACATTTTTGATCTGTTAAAGATACAACATAATTTGAATGGGCACAGTTTTAAGTAAAAGGATTAAATTTGCAACCTCTAATATTAAAGATAGATGTCCAACAGCCGACAACAACAGCTTTCATGAAACACACTATATGTAAACGAAAATCAGGAGCCGTACCTCAGATTTACCATCTATTGTAACAACTTTCATTGGATGCCACCCTGCATTTTTTAGATTATCCTCCCGTAGAGAACACAATTCAAGAGCCTTGACTTGTGCTTCTTCGGGTTCATACTTCTCCTTGCGCCTCTTCAAAGACTTTCCTATCAAGTTCTCCCATCCTCTTCACCCCAATATTAGCACGTACACCCTGCATATCCTGCATGCCCTGTAAACAAAGGGACAATTTATGAACTTGCTGCAACGAAGCATTATCTGAAATAGAGGTAACAAGATGAACAGTTTGGGTGGGTTTAGTATGGGTCATAACGGGTTCAGATTAAAAGGTGACATATTTAGTACAGTTAAAACATGCGAGGTTAGGTCAGTGACCCGAATCACTTGTTTGCCCATTTTTTTCAAGTTAAATAGTTGAATAGGTAATAGATTGATTATGATCAGAAGGACAGCACTATTTAACTCTTCAAATAAAAATTACAAGGAGGTTTTATGCCTTTAGAATAGACATTGGGAAACTTTTAACATGTTTGAGATAAAGTCATAAAACAGAATCCAAATCATCTTGTTCCTAAAGACTGAAATTACCGTTGCTAATCAGCATGTTAAAAACTAAAAGTATTGAATTGAGTAACGAGATAAATACTTTAATCAACTCTTTGCGAGCTTCTTGCAACTCATCATTGCATTTGCGCTCATCAGCCACAAGAGTATGACACTTTTCCTCCAAGCTATCTATTTCTTCGTTCGTTGTTTGCAGTTCATCATTAACTGTTTCTATCTGCTTTCGTATTGAGATCTTACCTTCATCGTCCACCGGCATTTGCCCCCTGAAGTCTTCAAGTTGCATAGCAAGTTTTTGAATATTATCAAGCGCTATCTCTAGCTCAAGTATCTTCTTTAAAGCTTCCTCCTTTTCTCTCTATGATTCAGGATCCAGTATTCCAGTCACCATAAGTTCCAAACCATAATGAAAGTAAAGAAGTATAAACAGATGACATGGCAAAATGGGAGGGTGGGCAGGTTAGGTAATTTGTCGAAACAAATGATCTTTGAGCATTTCGGCTCAGATTGACCAAAGAAAGTGTCTCTAAAATATTTAATTTACTTTATAAATAACTAGTGTATATCAAATATAACTATAAAAGTCCTATCATTTTCTAGTATAATCACACTTTTATTAAAAAAAAAGGTCGAGGACGTGTTATGAACTAAAAACAAATTTAGGAACATTCAACCTATTTGACTGTACGAGTACCTATTTACCCGTTAGAGATAAAACATGACATATATGATATATCCACCCATTCATCCACTCGCTCAGCAAATATGTCGAAATTTCCACCTTGAATATTAAATACGTATAGGACCATATTGCTAAAACAAAATTTCAGCAGATTTACCTTTTGGTCTTCAACGGGCCTCTCATCTGCTTTTTTCTGCTCTATGGAAGCCATTCGGAGCGCATCAATCTGAATTTACGTAAGTGGATATGAATCACATAGAAATATTAATATATGTAAACATAAACTCAAAGTATATTACAATTTTGTTCCCGCAACAATTTCTTAAGACGAGTTCTATTCTGGGTCCAGAAGCACACACTTCTCAGCAATATCTAGAATCTGATCCAAGGACGGATTCCAGAATCAGATACCAATGAGTCTGATCTGCATATAGCTCTCAGACTACACGGTCTTGTACTAGTCGTCCCTCATTGCATGTTTAAGTTTGATTCCTCAAGTAACCATCCACTAGGTTTATCGCTTTATTAATGTATATGCTATAGACATGCCTGAAACTGGCAGGACGTTTCAAAGATCCTAGAATGAAAGCACACATATTTAGCCTGGAGAAAATCCTTTGTAGAACCCAGAGGAAATACCAAAAGGAAAACGAACCACAGGTGCTCACATCAAAGTTTCGTTCTGATTGGGATATTCGAAATTGGAGAGGCACTAGGTGAGGGTTGTAGTCAAAGAATTCATTCAGACATGGGATTAACTACATAGAGACGATCTTATCCTTAGAAACTTGACAGTATTTGAATCTTATTGTGAGTTGATGTATACGTTAACAAGAAGCTTCAACAACTAGATGTGAAGTTGAATTAAAAAAGATCTCTCTATGGCCTAAAGCAATCTCCGCGAATCTGATTTGTATGATACTATATATATGTTAGGAGTAAATGGTATGTAAAGGATTTCACACTCTAACACAACTCCCACACTGCCACGTCAATCATCAAACGGAAATTTTAGACCTGATTATCACACACCCTATCACTCAAACAGACTACAAAAGATAAAATTACAGATGGACCCACCAAAACCCTCCTCACAACCCCTTCCCCCTCCCCCTTCGTGCCGTGAGGATCACCTGCTCGGGGTGGCTCCCCCTTAGTACGGCGCGTCCTCATGGGGTCTCAACAGTCTACACACGCCATACCTAGTTCAAGAAGATGATCCACAGTTTCTCTGATATAAATATATAACATATATGAATGCCAAACTGCAACTTAGATTACCTTTCTTTGCTCCTCCTCTAATCTTTGTTTCTCACATTCCACTAGGGCTTTCCTGTTATCTAGTTCTTTGCTCCAAGATTTATTCTTTTCCCTTTGCTTCTGCAATTCTGCATTCAACCTACCTTGTTCATCTAGTACCCTTTTAACATACTCTCGCTTAGCATGTTGTGTCTTTTCCGTCTCTGGGAAGAGATAAAATAGTTTCATGTTAGCATGACCTTAAGCATCTGAATGAAATTTCAAATACGTGTATCGTTTTTTTCAAAAAAAGAACATGCTTGCGTCAAAACTAGAGGATGTAATTGCAACCCACTTATGTGTAAACTACGTATACACGAGACAACTTAGGTAATTTCCAATCTCTAACGTTGGTTTATTGGGTCAAACGGCTGGATAGTCATCCAAAATGTATTCAACTGCTAGACAACCTCCAATATACCTCTACTAAAAACAGAGACAATTTTTGTAATATCGAATGAGCACCTCCTGTTTGATACGATCTATCGTTTTCAGGAGTGTGTCAGGAATACTTTCCCAGCTAGAACTAAATATAGTTTTCATCATTAAACTTTGACCATTAGTACTTTAAATGTTAGAGAAAATAGACAAGGAATCTATTTGTGGCCATTCCAACTCAACCCAACCTGACCCAAGATTACCCATTACCCAACCAGCCCGTGCCACCCACGCATATTGCTACCTTAAAAAGAAAACATCAAGAAAAATGATAGATAGTAGACTAATACATGTTTGATTTTTGGAAATCCAACACATAGAGTCATTGGCGCTCATAGCAAGATTAGCATGTTTACAAAAAAAGAACACAGAAAAGCAGAGGCAATAAGAAGAGGGACTAGGTAACCTTCATGGAAAGCTTTATGACTGCTGTCGATCTCGTCAAGCAACACACTCAACGACATAGGTTTCTGATAGTACTTGATCTGCAAATTATCATAATTTTCATTTGCATGTCAAGAACTGCTTCATGTAGCTATATTTTAAAATTATGATCTAAAACATTCAGGCAAACTTCAGATATATTATATTTTAGAGTTCTTAACTTTTAGTATTTTTGTTTGAATGTTCAAGAAGGGTGTAACTCAGACACTTTCAACATTTCATTACATATACCTTCTGATTTTCAACACTACTATACCCAAGTTCCCAATCCTCTAGATGCGTCAAACAAAAATACTACCATCACTGGGATTCACCATCATGGCTAACCCATTGGGTAAGACAAAAAATGACCTTGTCACCATTTGACCGATTATAATGAAATTTTGCTTGAATACTTTACTATCATATTTAGCCATCTACATCTTTAAAAACACTTAGAGTTCATATTTTACATGTACATCCTGTTCAATAGAACATTTTAACCAACATCATGTTCAAGTTTGAAAATATGTCAAGGCTCACAAACGAACAAGACCAATGTTCGTGTTGGTTCATTTAACATGATACCTCACCCTACAAGTGCGGGGTATGAGGGAGGCGGGATCTAGACACTAGTACCTTTACTCAAGGGCAGAGAGACTGCTTCTAGAAAGACCTTCGGCAAGCGTTTGGAGTTAAGCTATGTGTGTGTTAGTATGCAAACGTATGTATGCATGCACACGTATGTATAGGAACTATGAATTAACGGATACATGCAGATATAGAAGAAAAAAAAGCATATAATCATACAAGCATGTAAAACATATAATCATACATACATTTACTACAAGAAAAAGTGGAATAGGTGACGCCTTTTTTTACGATAACAACATGTCGTCTTAAAGAGTTGCTTTACGACAAAAAAAAGTTATTTTTTGACTTTGAATGTCAAATATACCATTTGCGACGACATTGTCATCACTAAAACCTCAGTAACTATTTAAAATCGAATTTTATTTAAGACATAAAAATGGGGAAAACTGACATATCTTTTGTGACAACATTGTAGTTGCTTAAAAAAATGTCCCAAAAAATTTGGTTTTTTTGTTTCCCCCCAAAGTGAAAAAAATCCCGCCAGTCCTTTGGCAGAAGACAATTTATATAAAAATTAATACAATGTCGTCGGCGTATAATTTCGGATTTTCATTTTCATTTTTCCTTACAAAAGGTGTGCCCAGCAAGAGGTCGTTAGGCGACGAGGCTTAAGCGACAACGCCATTCGTCACAAAATGTCGTCGCCAAAGGGCGCATAAATCGGTGATTTGTAGTGTTTAAGCATATAGTATTAACATATAATAATCAAGGAAAATGATGCATAAAAAAAAATTGTATCTCTCCATATCTAAAACCACCTCTTTTATGGTAAATATACAACTTTTTAATGCACTTTAGGGTTTCATTTAACAAATTTTTATAATCAAAGGGAGGCAATATTCCTAAAAAAATAGGGTTTTGCAAAACGAAGCCCTAAGGGCTTTCGTTAAAGTGCGTACACTTATCATAAAATTCGGGGACTTTTATATGGAAACGTACAACTTTTTTTGCAAGCTAAGCGAAGCCTAAGCGCTTCATTTAGAATTTTCCAAAAAGATATTTATACATCTACCAGTATTAATAACTTGTACATACTGCTTTATAAGTTGTACATATGTATTCCCATAATCAAATTCAGATAAAGACTATATGAGACGTTTACAAAACAAACGAACATAAACAAACTAGTTACCAAGTAAAGATTTTAAAAAATGTACGGCTCGACGGTGATCGGAGAAACCAACGTCCGGTGAAAGCACGGCAGCGAGTGGACGGAGAAAATTGCTACTGCAATGAATATCTAGTGTTTGTGAGTTGTGACAGACTCACTTGTTACTGTTGTATATTTATGTGCTTGGAAAATAAGACGACACGTGTCAAACCCTGAACAGCATATAAATATTTCATCGTTAAAAATATCTGGCCCATTTAATTTTACTTCAGGCCCATCGGGTGATTATAGCATTACATAACCGGGTTTCGGACCCCATAAGTCTAGAATTTTTAGATTGTGTTATCTAAATTTTTAAAAAGAAAATGATACATCAACCTATCTATCAATAAACTTTGTAGGATTTTAAGCGCTATGTTAATACGACAAGTATCCTTTTAGCCATATTAATTAATTAAAAAACCTATTTAATAATTTTTTAATTTGTTCTATCCATATTTAAACTAGGATTCTTATATGTTCATAAATTTATTAAACTAAAATATCCATAATTGATTAAGTTTCTTAAAATTTCCTAAAGTTTCTGATTGTTTCCATTTGTATCTAAAGTTCCTACGTTATCATATATATATATATTTTAAAGTTGTAAGAATGAAATCAATGCTGAATGTTTGGAATTGATTAGGGTTTTTATGATTTTACTTGGGATTTATGATTTTACTGCTTTATGTTTGTGTTAATCGCAGCCGTGAATTTGTAAGTTAATCTTCCTTCTTTATGATTGTATCAATGAATGTATGGTTGAGTAATAAGTGTTGATTAATAATTGTGAATGAATCCAAAGCGTCCCAAAACCGATTATTTATGATTTTATTGAAGTTATTCTAATTGGTGTAGTAAATCTTGGTGATTATGATATATGATAAATGGATTGTTACATTTACTGTATTGATGTATTGATGATGAATTCGGGTATTTAGTCATTAGTATTATTTGTAATGAATGATGGACATTAAGGAAATTGAATGTAAAGTCTTATTCACGAACTTTATTTAATTGATGATGATGGGAAGCCGAAGAAGGTTAGTGAATTTATAATGATATTTATTGTGAATATCCTGGATTAAGATAATTTGTGTGTGGCTTAAGTATTTAGTTTAATATGATATGTTTAGTTGTACATTATTTGGCTGAATTAAGGGTTGGGTTGCCTTTATGTATTCCTGCACCAGTTTGGATTCCTGCATTAACCTTGAGTTGCCTGTATGTATATATCTTCTAAAAAATTTCATCCACTTTTCTATGTTCAAACCCTAATCCATCCTAAACTTTAATAGATGTTTTCTCTGCCTACCCTTATGGTTTTTCTCCATAAAAATCTTTAAAGCTCTGACAATGGATTTTGTTTTCTTTTTTTGTAGATTCAAGATTTTTTTAAATCGCCTTTATGTAGATAATTTGAATGGGTGCTAAGAAGAAGTTCAATCATGTATTATTTAAATCATAGCTTTTTGATGGGTCAAGGTGCTAAATTTATTTTTCTTTTTGTTTTTCTATTTCAATTTTACACTGTTCATCTTAGTTATTATTTACAATTTGATGGATTATTTAATAAAGATTGAAACTTCCTTAGGCCTCTGTCAATGGAGGACAACTTCCTCCCTCTTCCTCACTGCCACATCAGCTTTTCTCTCTCCTAAATCACCTCTTCCTCAATCACTACCAACCTCACCTCTTCCTCAACTTTTATATTATTTAATATATCAAAATAAAAAACACAAACTTAATTTTATTTATAAAAAAAACATTACATTAATAAAAACACATTACATTAATTAAAAAAAAACATAACAAACAAACCACATAATTAAAACATTACAATTAAATTAAAACTAGATAAAATTAAACTACATTATTAAAACTACATAAAACTACTCGTCGCCCTCGTCCTCGTCGCCGTCTTCGTCGTTTTCGGCATCGGCATAAAACTTGCTCCCCCACTTTTCTTCCAAGAATGCTCGATATGACATGTGAGCCTTCAAGCTTGAACTTGAGCTAACGCCAATCGTTGTTGTTCGTTCCAATTATGACCCGTAATTGGATTGTAGTTCATGGTGTTATAAAATGGTTGTGAAAATGGGTTCACGCAATAACTTGCGGGAGGACCCATAGGGGGCGGCGGGTTGGAGGAGCCTGTCGGTTGGCTTGTTTGGCTTTGGTTGGTTGATGACATTGCCGGTGCCGGGTAGTCGAAAAGTTGTTGCCACATATCGGCAGAGGGTTGATTTTGGTTAAGGTTTTCGTTGTTGTTGTTCATGATTTAGGTGAAGAAAATAAAAGAGTTGAAAGATGAAAGGAATGTATGTGTATGTGTTGTTTGAAAGGATTGTATGTGTGTGTTGTTTGAAAAATGAAAGTGAAATGAGAAATGAAGGTGAAATGGTTGTTTAAATAAAAAAGGAATAAAGGGAAAAAAAAAACCGTTGTTCAAAAATTAAAAAAAAAACGTTTTTTTTTTGTTTTTGTCTCACACCCGGACCCACACCCCCGCTCCACCTCTCATCCTCCCCCTTCCACGCATCGAAGCCTGCCCAACGAAGCCCCCGTCGACGAGCTGCTGCCAACGGTGGACTCATCGACGAGTCCAGCGAAGAGGCCAAGGACTAGCCGTTGGCACTGGCCTTATTGTTCTATGATTGAAGGTGTATAAGTTTTTCTCTCTTTCTTACTTTACTTCAGTTCTTCATAGTTGATTTTTCAACTTACATCAGCTAAAAACAAAACCGATTGAAAGTCTCCAAAAGTCAAAGATATGTGACAATTGATTACATAGAGATATGCACTTATATTATGCTGCTCCTTTTACTTAAAGACCATACAAATGCAACTACCAGGTAAATGGCTGATAATGTATCAATGATGTTACTAACAATGCATTTAAAGTCACTAGGTACACCATCAACTGCCGGAAGCACATTTTGAGGCCAGATTCAACAACCGAGCCTAACGACAACGTTTTGTTTGTGAGAATTAGTAGCTGTTATGTACTTTGAGGTTTGCTGACAAGCACTTTCATCCTCTTTCAATTAGGTAACGGTTTATGTATTGCAAAGTCAATTCCAAGGACATCTTTACTTTTGTCAGCCTTTGGCCATCGAAATAAATGCAGAGAAGACTAATTCAAACTTATTTGAACATTTGACCATAAACTAAGTAATGCAAATTTATAAGATTGCAGAAGGGATAGAGTTTTATAGTCTCGAGTTCAGAGCTGGAAGTCGAAATATATTCATCCGAGCTCTGTGCCAAAGCTGTTGTGGATGGCCAAGGTTCTTTTTGACTGTAAGTAATGTCAATCTTTCTTTAATTTTTTCCTTAGTGGTTGATATATGCAAATATAGTATCCATACATATCTCAAATCTTTTCAGTATTCTCAATGTATACCCTGTTTTGTCCCCCTGCCCAACCCACAAGATCGGCCTATTTTGCCAGCTCTATTATGCATCAACTTTCAGTTTACAATCATCTATACAAGGAAAATGCAGACGTGGACAAAATTGGTTTTATAGTTTATGCTCTGGTTCTGGTAGCATTCTCGGTTTGCTTTCTTCTTAGAAAAAGATGGGCAATCAAGAAAAACGAAACAAAAACCATCAAAATGAGAATAAACGCAGGGAACACTACCCTGGAAAATCACTTACTTAATATAGACACGGAAAGTTAGTATCAATAGGTAGCCATCCGATTACCTAAAACTGGGATGCTATAAGTAGTAAATTATGTGAAACAAGTAAATTAACAAATTATTAGCTATATAGGGAAGGGGATGAACCAGTCAAAGGTTGCTCATAGTTATTTCAAATATTTAAAACTTCCTATATTGCTTATGATTTTTCAAGTGGTGATGGATTGGTCGAGCGCAACCGGACCTCTTTGAACATGTTCTCGAAAATTATCTGCCTTGACCCGTTAGACAGCAAAAAGTATGGAGTCTGTATAATTAGTCTGAAAGAGATTGTGGTATGGTGGAGTGTAAATACATAACACAAGAAAGTATACGTGAATGGAAACAGTTGTGGTCAGATTCTAAATTACCCTTATATTTTTCATTTTTTGTGTACGTTAAATATTAATTGAGTGTGCTTTTTTTATTCCTGATTTGTTTTTTAAATTTTATTATAGATAATTCAAGGTTAAAGTATTGAATTCAATTTGAGTGGTTACCTACTAAAATATTTCACATGTTATTGGTTCAGTGACTATCATTGACCAGCCCTCTAAAAACCCAGCAGCAAGCAAACTAAGCCAAGTTATAGCTGTTCGAGTTTCAGAAGAACATAATGCTAGCTACGAATCTGTTAAGGAAGAACTATACTTATTGCGTCCAAATGATCCTAATATTGTACTAAAAGCATATTTGTGAGACGTGTGAGGGGTCTTATCCAGGTAACCTGCAATAGACTTATCTTTATATGCTTTCCAAAAAATTGACAATTTTGCAAACTTTTGACACTTTGCTGTTTATGCAACTTTTTTTGAGATATTGATAAAGCCTCAAAGGGAAAATCTATGAACAACTGGAATAATTACTATTTCGTGGATCTGTGAAAGTTTGAGTGAAATTATGCACAAATTGTGTTACCAAAAGTTTGCAGGAAATGAAAACGCAGGGATAGCGAAAATGGGCCATGAGTTGGGTAATGGCTGTTTTTATTGCGGGTCATAATGGGTCGCCCCGGGTTGGTTCACTTAAAATGTTTTGGCCCACATGTTTATAAATAGTTATTGTAAAAAAGTTTTACATATAATAACCAACATTCTCTAATCTAAGCTGCTACCTATCATTGAACATATAACGTGCATTGTCCAGTCTAAGCTGGTAACTATCAATGAACAGGGGTCGTCAAGTCAGGGTTACCTTTTTACGGGCATTGGGCATTGACATTGTGGGTAAGAAGATGTACTCCTAGATATTCCATCGTCTTGCCCTCAATGTCTGCTAAATATTATGTCAATATTCCTAATCAGGTTCCAGAGCCAAGGAATGCACACATTATATTTGTTCATACTCACATATAGGCTGCTATGAATGAAATAGTGTGCGTTTGAATTATTATTTATCAATAATATCACATTTGTATGATATTTGTAATTGTACTAACACTAGACTTGTTGTTATAGGCAACCAAGAGAAGGTTAAATGGAAAGCACTCACAGAAGAACATGCGAGAGGCGGCTTTGTGAGCACCTTCAATGTTCTTTTCGATTACATTTAACTATATAAACAAGTACACAAAATACGCTATTTTCATGCTTTTCTGTTACAATCCTAATTCTGTATCTTAAATTATATATTGTGAACACCCTCAAAGTTGTGCCACCAGGTTCTGGCAAGAGATTGCTGGACAGAGATGTGGCTTATCATACTGATACCTTCATCAAGGTCTCTTATTCTGAATTAGTACAAAAGTATATCGGAGAAGGCTCAAGAATGGTTAGAGAACTTTTTTGTGATGGCCAGGTTTGTAATCTTCCTTTATGCCTCTACATGATTCCATGGTCATCTTATACATGTAGTCATGGAAAACAATAGAGGCGACAAATTATACCCATTTATTTAAAAAGATTTGTGTTTATGTTATAAAGGATTAAATGCATAACCATAAGGAACTTAGTTAAATATGAAACGGGTCATATGATCTAAAAGGCTTAAAGTGTCCATAGTGTATATAAATGCCTACAACAATTTTAAAAAATTAATTTAATGTAATATTTTAGTAATTTAATTTGCTAAACATGTTGAATACATCGATATTTTATGAAAAAATTTGGCTGGTCATACAGCTATTCAGTCTTATCCAGAGTTTGTCAATCCTATTGGCCATCTTAAAGCAAAGGTGAGTTTCTTAGTTTATTCTCTATTCATGTTCTATTTGTAGTATTTGGTGGAAATTTTTGTCCCAAAAACACTTTTTGGGATGGTAGACTGCAACTATTGAAGGGCATGTTGTTAAGGAGGATAGCCAGTATGGAATTAGGGATAAAAAGTCATTATTTTAACCCCCAAAATGTTATTTAGAATTGGTTACAGCATAATGATTATTTGTTTATCAAGTTGTTGAAGGTAGTATATAATACCCATACTAATTTTATTATTACTCTCTACAAAACATGTATGATTAATTGTTCCTGCTATATTTACACCGGGGTTAAATATCCATTTACAACTTCTGTATAATATGTTTCTCATGTCTGGTGTGGTGGTTATTTTACAATTTGTACATCTGATATTGATTATGTTTTCTCACGTTCGTTGCAGAACCCTTTGTACAGATGATTTTATGAATGCTATTTTCTTCAAAATCAGAGTGTTTTGTACATGGTAAGGGTGATCCCTTTCAGTTTTTTGTAGAAAGTGGCAATTAAGGGTGACGCTTTGGGCTGTTTGGGGGAGGCAAGGATTAAGAAGCAGGCGGCAAATCCTGTTATTTTTCCACTTATCCTAAACGCCATGAACACTAAATTTTATATGAGTATGATATTCAACTTACACATACTGCTCCTTTAGTAGCTTTTGGTGTGGTCGTTTATTGTCTACCATGTAATGCAGATACCCTTAGCCTTTCGAGTTCAACATCGACCCTGTTAATTGACAATGATGATGTTCCTTCCGGCTTTGAAGACATTCAAGCCTATGATCAGGTTATACCTTCATTCGACGTCATAGTCATTGTTTCCAGATCGAGTTACATGTTGGTGAGACTAGCGAGCCGATTACGGAAGAGATACCAGTGGTCTGCACGCTTCGTGAACTGTTGGAACGTTCGCCACATATATTTTTGTGGATTTGGTATGATTTTGTTTTTGGTTGCACAATGTGGTGTGAAAGACATGAATTATACAACATGTATTATTCTCTTAACTATTTGTTACATTATTTTATATCAATTACTCAACCTTCGAGTTTCATTAGCGATTTAAAAAACCGACAACATTATACATGCAAACAATATATTTCAAACCGTAGCACGAGCATTTAAACCCTCGTTATATATTAAATTTAGATTAGAAGATACTATAAAATTTAGAGTTAATTTCACGGATCGTCCTTATGGTTTGTCCAAAAATGCAGTTTTCATCCTTTAACTTTCGAAATGGGGTGGCTGTGAAGGGAACGGTGGCTGTGAAGGGAACAGTGGTAAGGGGTTGCTACGATAAAACAGTTGGCCGGAAAAAAGGCGTAGTTGGTGGCGGTGGTTGTCAAAGGAAGCAGTGGTGGTTTTCCGACCACCATTACCAATCTTGTTTCCTTTTTCTTTTTCTTTTTTTTTCTCAAGAAAACCCAACAATGAGATCCGATCTATCCTTTTCTTCGGCGTGATCTTGTTCTCTAATTCTTTGTTTTCTCCGGCCAAAAACGTTAAGGGGTCAAATATTATGGTGGTGATCGCTACAGTGGTTCTGGTGGGGAGGGGGGGAGGAGAGAGTGGGGGGAAGTGAAGGCACTGCACAAAAAAAAATGGTTATGTGATTTGGAATGGGTATTAGTTTGTTATGTGATTTATACCAAATCACATCAAATAGGTATTAATTGGTTATGTGATTTCGATGGCGATGACTTCATCTAATGGGTATATATATCTTAGATTTGAAGATATTGGAAGAGAAGAAGAACAAAATTATTTGTGGTCTTTAGATTTTGATTTTGATTATATATAAATAGATACAAGTATAGATATAGGTATAGATACAGATAGTGACACAAGATACATGAGTGTAGTATGTATAAGAGAAAATATATCTGCTATGATCCTTTAGCATGGAATTGACTTTTTTGCCCTCACGTGTAACGCACATGAGAACACTTAACTGCTCCGTTAAATGTCTGTTAGAATAAAGGATCAAACTTGATCATTATCCTCCTATAAAGGATTGTCACTGTCATTTCAAAAGTTAAAGGATGAAACCTGCATTTTTGGACAAACCACAAGGACGATCCGTGAAATTAACTCTAAAATTTATCTAGCTTACCACTGTACGTATTATAACACTTACCAATACATATAGGATTACTACAGATAATTTAATATAACTTATGGTATAAATAAGATTTAAGCTATATGACTTTTTATTACAATAGATTAATAGATTACTTATCTTTTTTAGACTACATGTTACGTGCCAATCAATGGGTGTCACAATTCAGTTTTTTTATTTATTTATTTATATTATAGATTATTAATTTTATTTATTTTTTTTATTATCAATATTACAATAATAGTAATTCCATTCATTATATAAAAAATTTACACGAAATTAATATTACTATTATTATTACATTATTCTAACTTAATTGATTTGGGGTTTAAAAAATTACTCATTCATAACAAGAATGTTGCTTTTTATATTCTAAACAATTTTTATGTTATGAAAGGTTTAGGTTATATGTTTAATTTGGCTAAAACCAATAACTAGATTTATTAAATTTAAGTTGATGGATTTAGCTTTGTGGTCTGTATTTCCCTATTAAATGTTTAAACTTGCATCTATGGTTTATGTACATAATAAACTTTATTACAAATAAAATGAAATATAAATATAAATGATTATAAGTCAATCAGTGCATCACACACGGGTATTAGTACTATTAATCAACTTAAGGCCTTCATCACATGACAAGTGTATTCCACTCATTCTCTTTCTCAATCTCTTCCTTCTTCCTTTGATGATAACACTTGGCATAATTATGTTGTTAGGTTGATTATTAGGTTGATTTATCATTTTCCTTTTTAAAATAGTACGAGTAACTATTTTTATTTCTCAAAAAGGTGTATGTGTGAAGTGTGATAGGACACCCTCAATTGTGGGTGCGTTTTTGACACTGTCTATTATCTATACTATAAAGAATAACTTCAGGTAATTCTCTTAACACAATTCTATAACGTGATAAATAATACTAAAATTTTGCTCATTTGTATATACTGTTGTAAAATTTGACTTTTTTAAAATAAATTTATCAGTGAGAAATTGGGAATTAGATATAGGTCGAGGCGATAGTTGGACTCAATACTCGAGAGCTAAGTGAAATCATATCAAGGTCGTATAAATTGGTCAATTTATTTTTATATATATCTTTAAATAACTAATATTTGTATTTTCAAATTACAAATAACAAAATTAATAGGTTTGAAACTTGAATATTTGAAGGATTTTGTGTGTGTTAGGTCTCTCACAATAGGCACCTCATCCACACTGCCACATTAGTTTTTCTCTCTCCTCATCCACCTCTTCCACACTCAATTACAATAACACCTCTTCCACAACCTTTTCCCTTCTCTCTCTCACGCTCCTCCTCTCTCTCTCTTCGTCAACACTCATCGATGGAACGAAACCAAACGAAGAACGAGGCTGTCGACGAGGTGCTCACAATAGCCTCGTGGTCGACGAGCCCATCGATGGGCGGTCGACGAAGCTATTGTGAGCGGCCTTATAGCTTATATATATACATGTAGCTTCTAATTCACTATCTTTATATAAATTTTTCTGATCCAAGTATTCTTTTCGAAGTCCTTAGCCAATTGAATTCCAAGAAACAATTTTTGCAACCTTATTTGTATCTGACGTAATTTTGGGTTGTAACTAGTGATAGGGAAATCTCCAAAAATAAGTTAAAATAAGTTATGTCATACGAGTATATTATACGATGAATTTACATTATTAAAATGGCAAGCCTCTACGAAAATTATTTGACTAAACAGAATTCAACAATTGGAAGTAACAATTTTGGGAAGGTAATCATCCACAATAATTACTAATATTTTATGTAGTTGTGTACACTTTCTATGGATAGCTAAAATGTGTTATGGATTATCATTACCCAACAATTTTAAACACTTCTAGCTTTAGTACTAGATTTTTATACTCGGTTTGTGCATTCCCATATATGACTTCGCGTTTACTTGTTTTTTTTCCCTCTCCATTTCCCTTTTTACTACAAGAAGACTAATTGAGTTACTAGCAAAATCTTTAATAATTTCTCCATTTTCATTCCACTTGACTTATGACTTCTATGAATCTTCTGTTTGTATAGACCATATATGCTTCAGCTTATTCACGTACGGATGTCTTTACGGACAACCGGAATACTTATGTTTGATTCGATAGAACGAAATAACGACAAAATGAGATATATGAAGTCATTACTATTTTATTCTTTTAATTTGACTAGTCAAGTTGCTTTAACTTGAGAACTAGCTACGTCGTCCATTAACAAATTAAAAGTTTGATATAAACAACAAATTTATAAATGTGGAACAATACATGACAACTTATTAACCAAAAAGGAGTTAGCTTTGTGGTAAGGGAAACACTTGGTGACCTTAAGGTCTCAGGTTCGATCCCAGCTTGACACAAAAAATAATTTCTTTAAGATACCCGTACCAATGAAGCCTAGACCCACATGTGAAGTTCTAAAGACGCGTGTTTGATCCTTTGGAGTGCCCAGATCATGTGAGGATTAGGATGGAGGGATTGTACCGGCATCATATGCCTCATACGGGGTGAGTCGATGGGTATCTTATAGTGATACCTAGGGCGGGGTTCCCCTCATTACTTTATTTTTTCATGACAACTTATTACATTTTTGTGTGATTTTTTTAAACATGTTATTCATCACAATTGATCTCCTTGCATTCTTTTATTTCGACTCATATAACAAAGTAAGCAGTAGGTGTAATCATAATATGTTTACAGACTTATTTTGTTTCTTAATAATTATTACCAGTGGTAGAAATATTGTTCTTCAAACCTCTAAAGTATGGATATTGAGGCCAGTTTAATTAGGATAATTTTCTAAAGCATTAAAGCATTTGTATATTATATTGGGATAAAATTAACTGTTAGACATACAAAATGATATAAACAGCAAGTGAACTCAGATTTCATACTGGTCGATTTCATGAAGTTCCTTAACCAAATATATATGTAGGTTTCAATAAGACAGCTGTATTTCTACAACCCAGAATTGAAACACACACAGCGGAGCCCCAATACGATCTTCCGCCCATAATAGCAGTTGTTAAAGTGTTTAATATTAGCGTATAATCTAGTAAGACGACATAAGTACAAAATACAAATTTTACTATGTTTTGCGCTTCTTCGTATTCTTCAAAATGTGGTTGATGACTTCCTGCAATGTAGCTTCTCGAGCGTCTTTAAAATTCCAAAGCAGAGGAACCGCATACCTTCCACTAGAGTTGTACTTATGAATCTCCTTAAAAGCAACAACCATTGCATTATATATGCTATTTCCCCATTCTGCCTTGAGAGTTCTCAGCAATTCGTCATTTTCATCAATCAGTTCCTGTACAACGTGCGGTTAAGTTCATCCGTAAAAGTTAGAACTAGTGATAACACAATATGATATACAAATTAACATATAATCATAAAAGATTAGGCAAAAAAGGTGTTTGGTTTCCATAGCATGCCCATCAGTGTGTTTGCCACTCTAACAAAAACTAAATTTTAAAGCAAATTGTGTGCATAAAAGTTACACTTTACATAAGTTTCTTTATTCTGCATCCTTGACACGTTAAAGATAAACTATAACGTAGAACCCACATCTAACTAAAAGTAAACTGCAGAAATTGCTGCCTCTGATGTTAAAGATAGGGGTCGGAGAACCTGCAGAAGTAGCTTTTCCGAAACACCCAATATACATAAACTGATTTTCTAGAACCTTACCTCAGGTTTACCATCTACCATAACAACTTTCATTGGATGCCAGCCTGCATTCGTTAGGTTACTCTGCCAGAGAGAACACAATTCAAGGCCCTTGACTTGTGCTTCTTCGGGGTCATATTTCTCCTTGCAGGCATCACGGAAGACTTTTGTATCAAGTTCTCCCACCTTCTTAACCCCAATATTTGCACGTCCATTTGGAATATCCTTCATGACCTACGAACAAATGATAAATTTATTAGCTGTTAGGAACAGACTCGATCTTTCCTAACCAACATAACTATTCTAAAAGGACACAACCTTTCAAACAAAATTGCAATAACCGAAATTAACTACCATTCAGTTATTATCTGTTGACGAATTACATAATGGCTCCTAAACTTAAATCCACATGGATTAATGAATAAAATCAACCCAATCAAATGAAAATGGCAATACCTTAATCAACTCTCTGCGAGCTTCTTGTAGCTCATCATTACTTTGACGCTGCTTCACCATGAGAAATTGATTCAAATCATTCACCCCATCCATTTCCTCCATTTTCGATTCCAGTTCATCCTTCATCTTTTTTATTTGCTCATGAACTGCTGCATCATCTCCCAGATGCTGCATCACCTGCAGTTTCCCATTCAGTTCTTCGATTTCCATCTCCAATTTCTGTTTACTATCTAGCTGTTTCTCCAACTCAAGTACTTTCTTCAAAGCCTCCTCCTTCTCTCTCTGTGATTTACAATCCAGACAGTGCAAATTCCGACCATCATGTACAAAGATAAATAACGATGCACGGAAGTAGCAAAACAGGGAGTTGTGTCACATAAACAAGGAAAGATTTTGCACGACGGCTCTGGTCAACTTGAACACTTTATCTCGCAAAATTTTTTTGAATAGTGTTTGGAATTATGCTTACCAAATGTTACTTTACTTTTTAATAGAATGATCTTGGAGCAGTTTACTTTTATACAAAAAACCATACCGTAGGCGACTTTCAACCCACCAGAGCAGTTTAATTTTATGCTATATTTTTTATTTTTTGATTTACCCATTTGACCCATTAGAGCAGCATTACCCAAATCGACCATATATAAGCAAATGCTTTAAGATTGCCGCCTCCTAGGGCTGTAAACGAACCGAACGAACACGAACAAGACCTTGTTCATGTTCGTTCGTTTAACTTAACTAACGGTTCACGAACAGATTAACGAACACAATCGCTTGTTCATGTTCGTTCGTTTGTGTTCATGAACGAATGTTCACGAACGAATGTTCACGAACACTAATAATGAACACAAACGAACGGACTATTTATAAATTAAGTACTTTTATTTATACTTTTTCTTAAATAACTAGGTATTAATAATATATATTATATAAAAAAATATTTATATTTAAAATATTTTTTATAGTATAGTTGATTATGTATATACATATATAAACGAACATAACGAACTATTGTTCACGAACGACGATTCATGAACATAAATGAACGAACGTTCACGAACAGATTATCGAACGTAAATGAACGAACGAGAGTTTTGTTCATGTTCGTTCATTTAACTAAACGAACGAACACGAATGAACTTCCCGCCGAACGATTCATGAACTGTTCAGTTCATTTACAGCCCTACCGCCTCCGACTCTCCGAGTATATTAGCATGTTTACCTTCTGCTCTTCAACCAGCCTCAAGACACTCTCATCAGCTTTTTTCTGTTCTATGGAAGCCATACGCAGAGAAGTGTTTTGCAGATCATTCTGGATTGAAACATATAGAAATGAATCATATAAGTTGATTGTAAATATAAGTAGGATCTCTACCACCTATGTACACCAACTTGTGAATAATATCACCTTTCTTTTATCTTCTTCTAGCTTTTGTTTCTCACGTTCTGTTTTGGCCTCACTCATTTTGAGTTGCTTGCTCCGTTCATCAAGCTTTCTCATACGTTCTTCCAAATCTACATTTAGCATTTCTCGTTCATCTAATACCCGTTTCACGTGCTCCCTGGCAAGCCGCTGCATCTTCCTTGTCTCTGGACAGGTGTGATATATACAAGTTAGAATGACCTCACAAATAAATGCTTTAAAAAAGGTCATGCAAGTGTGAGAACTGAAGGTGGAAATTTGGAGCCAATAACCCATCAATAGAAAACTGGGTTATGTTTTTTTTTTTATCTAATGAGTCAAACAGATTAAGCCAAAGCATTTGATTGGAACGTGAACAGCTCAACCGATGTGGCCCATGTTACCCACACAAAAAAGACCCATCTTTCCCTTTTCGCCACCTCTAGTGAGTGGCGCCACCAAAAATAAGCCAGAGAGAAAAAAAACATGGGATTTGACGCATAAAATCGCTTTAGTCTCCAATATAATCCATGGTATGATAGTCTTATAAAAGTACCAAGTTCGAAATATTAGATAGAGGAATCAAGATGAAAGCAATGAGGAAGTAACAAACCTTCATTAAAAGCTTGATAAAGGTTGTCTTTTTCCTCGATCATCCTACTCAAAGACATGGTTTTCTGATTATATTTGACTCGCAAATCATCAAGATTTTCATTCCTCATGTCAATTTCAGTTGCTAACTCAGCTACTGCTTTGTGTCTGTTTTCAGCAGCTTCTTGAACAATACTTGAAACCGTTTTCAGAACTCTATTGGCGCGAAGATATTCTCCTATTGGCCCTTGTGATTCAAAGTCATTTGCACGAGATATCCATGCGTACATTCTAGAATCAGTAGGACTTTTAGAAGCCTTCCATTCTTTCTTACTATGACGAGCAGCTTCAAAAGATTTCTCAAATTCCATAGCATTCTTAAAACCAGTCCAATCATTGTCAAACGAGACCAAGGCTTGAGCGGTTTGTTTCCGGTCGTCCCATAAGATCTTAATATCTTCGGGCCTATACTTTGCAAATACTTTCACCCAATATTCTTTATTCTCAATATCTTTCCCATTTTTCGCATCTTTGACTATGTTGACCACAAGACCAGTCCAAGGCCAGCAATATAAATCATTATCTTCAGATACCGGAGCTGCAGGTACTGGAGCAGCCACTATCAACGGTATTTCAGCCTCATCTGCAAGTTCATTCTCCAAGTACATCATTAAAGCAAGATGATTAGCCTTTTGTTTTGCTTTTCTGTTCGAAGAACCTTTGCTCACTCCAGTCGCATGTTGATGTAAATCTTTGTATTTGAAGTTCTGTTTCTTTTTCCCGGCACAAAAAGGACACCGGAGAATTCCATTTGGAGCTTTCCACTCCTCAACTGCTCATAAGGCTTATCTTTATACTCGAGAATCTCTGAATCACTGATGTCAGACTCTTCATCAGAGCTGAACTCCATCTACCCTGAATACAAACACAAAATTTAGACTTAAATATACGAATTACCCCATCGTCAATATCATAAAAAACAACCTTAACGCCTATACATTTACCAGTGTATCTAATGCCATTCAGATATATTAACTTTCCCCAAACTTTTTATCAGGAATTTCCCATTCACTTAACATATGAAACAGAAAACTAGTAAACAAAGTCATTTTCCTATACCTTCCATGTTCAAATACTGCATATCATTTAGTCACATTTTTTTTAGAGTCTAGCCTTAAATATCGCCATGTCAATCACAGGCGCTCACGGCTCACTTTCTCGTGTTTGTTTTAGGGTGTATTTACATTCCACACTAAACTAACATTTTCTGCAAACTATAGAAGTACCTATAAAAAAATAAATATGTATTCAACATATTCCTTCAACATAATAATCATAGTTTTCGATTCGTAACTTTTGACTCGACTCGAAAACATATTTTTTGACTCGTGACTCGAAACGTTACTCGACTCGTAAGAGTCATGACATTTTTATATAGTACATAATATTGTATAATTTTATATATGTGATGTTTTTTAAAACAAAATATAAGTTGATTATCTTAATTCATTTACAAAATGATTACATATTCGATAATTTTGAGTCATAAACATACAGTTTATCTTCAAATTCGAACTAAAAGTATCAAAAATACATATATAACATAAAATAATGTAACTATAAATATAATATTTAATATATAACTATAGTATCTAATTATAACAATCATAAGTTTGTGACTCGTATGACTCGGTTCAATTTCACACAGCGACTTGTAAGAGTCTGGACAAAAATGAGTCACCTAACAAGTCGACTCGTTTTCGGTGTAAATCGACTCGACTCGTAAGAGTCGATTCGTGACTCGTAAGAGTTTAACAAATATGACAATAATTACAAAAGATTAGATCTAAAAATCAAAATTTTGAAATGTTAAGATTTCACATTTTTGTTTTGTTAGTACACACAAATTATCACAATTGTGCACAAAAATATATAAAACATTGACATGGAGTCAACAAATTGCAGAATATATACACATACATACATATGTGTGTGTAGGTGTCTAATATATATGTTTATATGTATATAAATGCATGTATGTATCATAAAATACTTGAAAAATAGGTGAAATTCAGTTGTAAAAAAATAAATAAATCAAAAAAATATATACAAACCCTAAAAAAGCGCAACAAAATGCACGAAATATATATATAACAAATTGTGTTGGAGACCCAACAAATTGCAGTATATATATATATATATACATATACATGATCTATATCTATATATGTATCATAAAATACTTGAAAAATAGGTGAGATTCAGTTGTAAAAAAAAACATATTAACACACCATAAAAGACGCAAAAAATGATACTATAAAAGATATAGTTAAAAGAAAGTAAAAAATGCATATACAAAAATGATCATCAAAATAATAAACATGATATTCAGTTTTTTTTTTTTTAAAAAAAACTGGAAGGACAATGTAGGGATTGAAAGTGATTGGATATACCAGCGGCAACACGGCGGAAAGAAGCAACGTGGATTGAGAGTGATCGGAGAACGCAAAAAGAAAATGTACAGTTTTTTTTTTTTTTAGCTTGTTATAGAAGGAAAATAATATGCACCATATGACGTGAAAAAAAAAATACAAAACTTGCTGCTATTGGTGGGTCCTTTCATTTACTAGAGCCCCATTGGCCAATTACCATTTTTGCTTCTTCTTTCCTTTTTTTATCAAAACCATTTTATGTAATGCAAAAGTTAAATTACCATTTTAGACTCTTGGAATCTCATATGGTCTATTTTATATTTCTAGCTCAATTTAAAGTTCGGCCCCTAGACTTAAAAATTAAAATCATTGCGCAGGACCCGAAAACCAATGAAGAACGCACCGTAAGACTAAACGGAGTGGGGCGATTCCCCCTCCGGTTCGCCTGGCCCATCACCATCTACACCGGCCCGCTTGGGCGATAGAGAGAAAAAGAAGGAAACGGCGATCGATTTGTATCGCTCAAACTTTTGATTTTCCCCAAAAAAACTAGCCGTTGAATGGCACTTCTAATTAAAAAATAATAATTTTTTTACCCTTTAATTTTATTTACCATCCTATATAAACACATCTTCCTTACCTTTTCATCTATCTTCTACCTTCTTTCTTTTCTACTTCATCTTTCTTTCTTTTTACATCTATATTTTTTAATCATGTTCCCAAATAATAATAACTTTAACAACCCTTTTAATAATAATAATAATCGTCTTATACGTCCTAACAATCAAAATCAACAAGACGTCAACGATCCTAATATGCTACCAAAGGCGGCGTTGTTCCAATTGATCCAACAAATGGGTGCTCAACCACAAATGCCGGGTTTTATACCATTTTATGCGCCACAACAAGATGGTTATTACGGTTTTGGTGGGTTACGCCACCACAAAACACGTCGGGTTCATTTTTTGGTAACTTTTTACATATTGTATTTTACTTGTTTATATACTTTTTTGTTTATATATGGATATATACAATTGTTGTTTATATACTTTTTGATGTTTCATATAAATGTAGTTTATATATTTATAGTTTGTTTGTTTATATATATATTATACATATGTTGTTTATTATTTTTTTGAAGTTTCATTATATATATACATATGTTGTTTATATAGTTTAATAATATTATGTCTTTGTTTTTTTTAGATCGACAACGAGTTGTCGACACTCCATCGCCAAGACCATCATCGTCAAGACCACCATCACCAAGGCCTCTTTCCCCCGATGTTGAAGTTGTACAAGAAACCCAACCCGAAAATGAAGCCGGCGGTTCAAGGCCCAAAAGTAAGCGTCCACACAAAAAGAAAGCCCCCGGCGAACCAAGGTTGAAAACACCCTCGATTCCATGGTCAAAGGAGGAAGAAATGGCTTTATGCACGGCTTGGCTCTCGGTTACCGAAGACCCGACGGAAGGTATATATTTTCATATATAATTCGGTTACATATATATATAAATTTGTATATATATATATATTTTCGTTTTTTTTATTTTTTTTAAATATATATATATATATATACATATATATATCGGTTCGTATATATATATAAACTAATACGCATTTTTGTTTTTTTAGCCAACTATCAAAAGGAAAAGACGTATTGGTTGAGGATAACGGACGGTTTGATCACACTTTTAAAGAAGCCGAAAGATTATCGTGACTCGGAAGGTGTTAGTGCAAAATGGAGGAAGATGCGTCCATTAATTACAAATTTCAATGCAATCTACACTCGTCTCACCAACTCCAACAATCATCAAAGTGGTGCAAATGATGCGGATGTGATTAAGAGAGCTCTCGCCAAGTATCATGGGACTTACAAGGCTCATTTTAAGTATTTGGATATTTGGGATAAGATTAGATGGTCGTCGAAGTTTCATTATGTGACCGAGAAAGATGTTAGGGCAACTCGTGGAGAACCGACCACAAAAAGGTCGAAAACGTCATCATCCAACGAACCACAAAGTCAAGGTATAAATTTCGGTCCTTTTTTGTTTATTCGACTTGAATTTTTTTTTAATTCGTTTTTTTTTGTTTAAATTTTCGGCTTTTTTTTTTTTTAAGTTGTTTAAGTGTTGTTCCTAAATTTTGTTTTATGGACTTTATTTATAAATTATGTAGGTTTATTTAATTATGGATGTGTTTTATGTAATATATATATATATATAAAAATCTTGTTGCTTACATGGCGCCACATGGCGGAAGTCCCCTCCTTGGGAAGTTGCCTCACTCCGGTTAGCCTAATGTTGCGACTATCTCAATATGAAACCCATGGAGTAAACCAACCATTTTATTTACTTTGGTTTTCAAAATTGAACTGAAAATTGGATGTTCTATATTGAACGGTCTATATATCGTTTTGTTAGATATACTTGATCTTTTTATTTACATATATTTTAAGATCATATGATATAGCAAAAAAAAAATTTTAAAAAAACATCTATGAGCCTATGATATAGCAAATTAATTAAGATATTATATAGTTAACCCTCTTAAATAATTAAATACGTTTTTTAATGTGTTGATGATCAAACTCTTTTCCTCTCTCTCTCTATAAATCAAAGTAGTAAGTTGCCACCGAGAATTCAACTTTTTTTAATAATGATAATAACCGAATCCATTATAAATAACTACTGAAGGTCTGATTTACGGTTCATTCTGGTCTATTTCATTAGATAAATTTCTATGTCATACCAAAATAATTGTTTTATATTTCTTTTTTCATAAAGCACTAGTTCAAATCACTCAATAAATACTCAATACCAGCTAGTTGTGATTCAATCTTATTTTTTGCATCCTTGAACACGAACCCTTAATACTCTAATAGGATAATATAGAAGCAGATAAATTAGAGAAATCTGACAGGTAACATAAAAGATGATTTGTCAATCGAAAATCGCTTTACGTGTTGGGTCAATGAGTCAAATCCCCAATTTATCCTATGAGCGTACTAAAAAAAACTTGAGAACTAGCACTGATTTAACCAATTAAGTTCTAGATTTTTGGGTTAAGTGCATGGAAATGTAATTAACTATGACCGAAAAGTTATTGTGTGCATGAACTTACAGAACCTCTATTGTATGCATGAACTTACAGAACCTCTATTGTATGCATGAACTAAATTTTTTTTTTAAGAATACACGAATGACCTGCTGAAAGGGTAACCGGTCACAATTTGACTTTTTATGTGGGGTTAAGTGCATGGAAATGTAATTAACTATGACCGAAAAGTTATTGTGTGCATGAACTTACAGAACCTCTATTGTATGCATGAACTAAATTTTTTTTTAAAGAATACACGAATACTTTTTATGTGGCTTGATGACTTTAGGATTCACACTTACCAGATAATATTAAACCTATATGAAAACCTATCAAGATCTATATGAAAACCCATCAAATCATTCTCATAGTTGAAAACCCATCAAGATCTATATGAAAACCTATCAAATCATATAACATCAAGATCAAGATCTTCAAATCGGGATCTACCAAAATGATGCGCGACGGTGGTGCGTGGTGGTGGTCGGCTGTGGCTGGTGCCTAGTGGTGGTCGACGGGGGTTCCCGGTGTAACATTTATGAAATTTGACTTTAGTTGACCCGTTAATGATATGTACTTTTGACTTAATTGGTATTAATTAAGTGTTATATGATTTGGTGATCGTTTTAATTAAAGTATGTTCGTATTCTAGTCGAGAATATTTAGTCGAGGTTAATTGATCGTTTTAATTAAAGTATGTTCGTATTCTAGTCGAGAATATTTAGTCGAGGTTAATTGATCGTTTATTTAAATGTTGAAACTAGGCAAGTTGTAAGAATTAGTGTAGTGATGGACTACCCATGGGTTAATCATACCCAAACCCATGACCCACCTAGTTGACCCAACCCTATCCCCACCCAAAGTCTTACACCTCTCCACCCATCATTCATTTTCTCTTATCTCCCTCTCTCTTCATTCATTTCAAGAGTTTTCTTACAACTCCCTCTCTCTCTAAATTCAATACACTAAATTGAAGGTTTCAAGCTAAGATTTGTTAGGGTTTTTCTTCTATATCACTATCTTAACAACATATCAAAATTTTGGGTTTTTCAAAGTGCAAGAATCATCAATTTGGGTCAATTTCGGGTTTTGCTCCTTGGTGGAAGATTTTTGGTAAGTAAATGCATCCCAGCTTCATCATTTATTGTCATTTAACTTGTTTTGAATCAAACCTCTCAAGCCTGTTGGTCAAATTCGGATTTAATGCTCTCCTGGGTCAAACTAGGGTTTCTAGTTATCAAAAATGGGTCAAACTTTAATTAAAGGCTTGAATTGTTGTTTTTCAGTGAAATTATGTGTAAGTCCCAACTCAATAGATGACACTACCTGAAGACACCTCTATGTCGATGGTGGAGTTACTTTGCAATATATGCACTGAACTGGAGACGACCAGTTGCAGTGTGTATATACCAAGTTCTAGATAGATTACTTATATAAATGACAATAAGTAAAGAACAATGCAATAATACAAATAACTTGTAAAGTAACTTGATGAGACAATATGTAATTTCAATGTGTAATTTATTTATTGATGTTAAACAAATTACAAGGTTGTTGCGGAACCAAGATAATACAAAGAATGTAAATATCCTAACAACCTATGAAATACAATTGATCTACACTCGAATTTCTCAAGACAATCGAAACACTTAAAGTTGTGAAATGTTCCTTTTAGCGATTGAGGAAATATTGCACAAGTTCATCAAGAATATTGCAGGTTTGCAAAGTGTGAAGTGTTTGTATGTTTTCACTTTGTGATTTCAAAACACTTAATATTCTTGTTGTGCAATGACTTGTATTTATAGGCAAAGTTAACATTGGGATGTTAACTTTAGCCGTACAAATGTGGTTGAGAGCATTTAAGGAATAACATTTAATTCCTTAAAGAGCAGTGTAAAGTCGCATGATAAAGCAACTTTACATAACCACCTTTATGTACCTTTTATTACTTAAATAATAAGATAAGGCTTATTATCCGGGTAAAGGTACATAAAGCATACAAGTCAATTCCTCGTAATCAGTGTAAAGCTTTGTAAGGGCTTTCCACTGATGGTCTCCAGTTTGTAACTGACTAGAATGTCAACTGGGCTCCTCTGCCATTGCCATTCTCTATCTTCCATTTGTTGTCTTCGACTTCAACTGGAATGATTCTTCAACTTGGTCAGTTCTCAACTAGAGGAAGTCTTCAGTTGCGTTGACTGTACGGTGCAACTGGACTTCAATATATTTCTGGACAAATCTTATTGGTCTCCAGTTTCACTGGTCTCCAGATGCAACTGGTGACTGGCAAGTGTAAACTGGTGACTGGACAGTTCCAGGTGAACTGGTCCTAACAAATTCCCCTATTTGTCTAGAAATATAGGCAAGTCTTTTTCAGTTCTTGTATCTGTACAAGTGTGAACTGGAGAGACTTGTTCTATTAAATTCTATCTAAGTTTCTAAGGCATTTTTATAGATCAATAAATGCCTTAGGTTTTTTCTTTTAGGTTTGTTAGATTTTAATCTATTATCTACCTTGTGGTTACAAACTGGTAACTTCATTTATACAAGGAAATAGAATTTATACAAGTTACAGAATGTAAATACAAATTACAAGTAGATAACTAAAGAAAGAACTTAATGAGATGGCCCTTCGCCAGTTCTTCTTCTCTTGGTCACCAAAGAAATAGGCTGAAAGTCTTCAGGATCAATATTCAACTTTTGCTCAAGATTTTCTTTATGTTGAATTTTGCCCCTTAGAAAGTTTGCCCATGCTTTCTCAAACCTATTCTTTTGTGCCTTCGCGTCCAAAACATTCACCATCTCCACCCATTCGCTGAACCCATATTGCATAGCACCAGGATTGTCAGTTTTAACCAGTGGCCCCCTGGTATAACTAACTTCGACTTGAAAAACTTTGGTGCCTGGCTTGATTGTTACATTTACACCATTGATAGTACCACTATGTCTTCTGGTTGACATGATCTGGGAATAGTAGCTTCTAGCTTCAGATTCATTTGTAATTTTTATACTCCCAGCACCAGCAGCCAGTACAGCGGACTTGATGTCTTCATTGGATACCTCGCCAGTTGGTTCAACGAATGTGCTAAGGTCAGCATCTCTTGACAGTGGTCTTCTTGGTTGTGGAATCCTTCTTGGTGGATTCAAAACCTTCTTCACAACCTTCTTAACATTTGCAATACGTTTAAGAATCCCACTGGCCTAATTTCCTTAGCCTTCTCCACTGAAATGTTCAAGCTTCTGGCATCGAATTCAGCTTCATCCTCAGGATAGTGTCTGTCCAGTTCTACATCAAGCATTTCATTCAACTGGTCAACTATCCTAGGATCATTCTTAATCCTAACATACTCCTCCTTAGTGATACCCAACAGATTGGCATCACTCATATCAATCAACTTGATTTGTTCAAGATGTGCCCTGGCTTCAACTTGGTTTCTTTGTTTCATTTTCTTTCTTTCTTTAATATCATTACCAAGTCTGGCCAGTCTTCTGCTGTCACTATCTGAAACTGGAGGAAGTATATCAGCATTGCCAGTTTCTAACATTACATCAGTGGCCGGCTGGGCAGATGCATCACCAGCTAAACCTTTTCCCTTATCCAACACAACATTCCCCCTAACACCATCATCACCAGATCTACCAACTCTTTGCTCACCAGCTTCAGTACTGGTAGCCACAATCAATTCTCTTCCAGATGGAGTCCTTCCAGGTGCAACTGGTGTAAGGACTGCACTTCTTTCCCCCTTGGCAGCATCTAGACCTGCCCTAATTCCTTCCCATTCAGAGGGGTGAGATGGCAACCGGTCAAGAGGCTGCCATGACTGCATGTCCTTACACTCTTTGAAGATTCCACACATCATCCTGAAGGATCTCCACAAATGGTTCGTCTCCTTTGACTGAGTCAAGACATTTGCACTAACTTGTTCTTGACCAGTTTTTAGTTCATTTAAAATTTTGGAGTCTTCATCCAAACCGGAGACAACCTTATCCTTCACTTCATCATCCTTCTTCTTCAGATTTTCTACTTCAGTTGTCAGTCTATCTAAAGATTGAGTATGTAGAGATACCTGGGTGTTCAAACTTTCAATGCTGCCTCTCAACTGGTTGATCTCACTGGTGAGTGGGGCCAGATCAACCTGAGGAGTGGCCAGCTTGGTGATCTCAGATATCACCCTTTCAACCAATTGTGCTTCTCTAGCACCCAGCGTATCCTCTATTTTCTGACCAACCGAAGTCATCAACTGCTCTCCAAGTCCAGTTACATCTAGGCCAGGTTTTTCAATCAATTCCTTAACCTGCCTTTCAATCTCTTTCAAATCAACTTCTGATGTTCTGACAGTATTTCCCAGCAAGTTGGAGATTGAACTGGTGACCTTGGACTGAGTTAGGTCAAAGGCTTCCTTTAAAGTACCAGCCAGATTGTTGCAGCCAGTGACCAACTCATTCAGCTTCTTGAACACCAAGTCTTCATTAGATGAAAACTTGTTTATCCCCAGATCAACCACTTTGATGTTTGTCAGGTGATCCTTGTGGTATCTGGAGAATGACTTGGTGTTTTTGTCAAGTGTCTTCTGAATCTCCTCCACCCTGGTTAGAAGGTTTTGGAGATCGGCTTGAAGTGAGACAACTTGACTGTCCAGTGACGAAGGAGAAGGTGTCACTGGACCAGCAGCAGTTACTACTGGAGCAACTGGAGGAGGCAAACTTAAGGAAGTCTCCCCAGTTGTCAAACCAGCAGTTGAAGATATAATAGGAGTGGTGGATGAAGAAAGGACTGGAAAATCAAAGTGTTGTTCATGCTGAGAATGCTCAGGTGTGAACAACGGCGTCGGTGGGGGTGGCATTTCTCAAGCAAATGAGAATTGCCCAGTTGGTGAAGGAGCGGTATATGTTGGGAAAAATATATCAGTAGGCACATTTTCTTGGGAAGGTGAAAGTGAAATTGATGCGTCTGGAAGGGAGACTGGAGATGAAGGGTCTTGAGCTTGTACAGAAGCATCAAGAATCTCCAAGTCTGTTTCAGTACCTTCAGAATCCGAAGATTCTATAAGGATTTCCTCGTCATTAACATTCATGTCCAGATCCATGAATGTAACTGAGGGCTGACCAGTTTCCTGGTCAGTCTCCAGATGACCTTCCCCAGTTTCCTGGATGGGTATATCTGTTGGAGGATCAGATACCGAAGTATCTTCACCAGGGATAGATGTGATTGGGGTTGCTTCAGTTATGGTTGCTCTATCCTCAACCACAACATTAGACGAATTGGAGGGTCCCTCATTATTTTGAGGCCCGCCCAGTTGCCTTTCTGACTCACCTTCAATAGGTGCATCAGTTGAAGCGAATGCCAGTTGCATTCGTTCTGGAATTTCGACCTCTCCAGCTTCAGATACTAGAGAGTCTAAATTCCTTAGCATATCTGGAGCAGTGTACGATGAATCTGTACTATTATAAGCTTCTCTGCCCAGAATATGCTTAAAACAAAGAGAGAGGAACCTTGAAAAGGGGATACACACACCCCTGGTGCCCTTCAGCTTTTGGACCAGGCTTCTATACAAGATATCTGCAAAGTCCACTCTCAATCCGTTCCACAAGCAGTAAGCCATTTCTGCTTGTGAGGAGTTAATCTGGTCAAGTCCACCAGAACTCCCACCCATACTCTCCACCAGGTGGATGAAAAAATACCTCCATGAAGGTGTAAGGCCCTTCATGGTCATCGCACCTTTCGTTTTCAACACCCCATTGTCCAAGCACTCTTTGTGTCCCATTTCAAGAAGTACTTGACGAAAATTTATATTTGGGGGTAAGACGACTGGAGATTCACCCTCTCTCCAGTAATTGAGGCGTAAGGCATCCCTCAATACATCAGCTGACAAGGTACACTGGATTGTTCCATCCTTTAATGTGAAACTGATGGAGGAACAATCGGAAGAAAGACTGGCAGTGTACCAGAACTCACACAAGTAGTTGTGAAACAACTTGCGTGGGTTAAGAGAGAATGAGGGTCCTATTGGAGAATCCTTCAAAAACCTTTGGATTCTACCAATAAGGGTATCGGACCCTTGAGATCCTCGTAAGCTTGCCATCGGATTATTTGGATTTAGTTTGATGACAGAGGCATTACTAGGAGCACCAGATGCCGGTTTGACATCTGGTGAAGGAGCATATGGAACAGTCAAGAGATTTACATCTCTTGAACGAGATGATCTAGGAGCCATAAAAAATGAAATTGAAAATTTGGGATTTAGGGTTCTTGATTTGTGAAGCAGAGAGAAGAATGAAGCAATTTTGATGATTGAGAAGTAAATGAAGGAATGTAAGAGAAAGAAGTAAATGAGTATGTAAAATAAGAAGTAATGAAGGAATTAGAGAAGAAGTAAATGAAGGAATGTAAGAGTGAGAAGTAAATGAAGGAATGTAAGAGAAAGAAGTAAATGAGTTCGGAGTAAATAAGGGTATTTATAAAGGGATTCAAGATCCCAATGAAACACCAAAATTATTTTTTAATAACCAAAATCCTTTTTGTAGATATTTTCACAAAGTTGGTTTGAATTTTGAAATAAAATAATAATTTGCCATGTCAACATTAAATGCTACCATGTCAGCATTAAATGCTACGACGGCTTATCTTACCCACGCGCCCACTCACTTTTTATTTTCCCAATACAAACAGTTGTCAAGTACTAAAATGGCTTGAAACACGTCAGATCACGATACCAAGTGGTTTAAAACACTCGAGTATCATCACGTGTCACACATATTGACCAAGTATTTCTAACGTTATAAAAATAAGACAAGACTGAACCTGGTCACTGGAGGATCAGTCCAGTGCCAGTTTCCAACTGAAGAGTTCTCCAGTTGCCATTTTCAAACAAAAACGAATTTTAGTCAGAAAATTATTTTGAGTCTTTCCCCCTAAAATGATGATCCAGAAATCAATTAGTGCCAGGATAGTATCACAAAGGCGTTCGATAGCCTGGCGAGCAAAGATTATCTGGACCTCCTCAACTGGAGAACTTCATCAGTGTCACTGACGCGTTCAATAACAAAGAAAGCTCCAGTTAAGGATTTAACATTCCCAGTTCGCTGATCAGATGTTTAAATATTTTCTCATCGAGAGGTTTTGTAAAAACATCAGCTAACTGTTTGTCAGTGGGGATGAAATGAATTTCAATGTCTCCTTTCATAACATGATCACGAATGAAATGATACCTGATGTCAATATGCTTTGTTTTGGAGTGCATCACTGGGTTGTGAGATATAGCAATTGCACTGGTGTTGTCACAAAAGATTGGGGTCCTTGTATACTTTTGACCATAATCTAGTAACTGGTTCTTGATCCAGAGAATCTGGGCACAGCAACTGGCCGCAGAAATGTACTCTGCCTCAGCAGTGGACATAGAGACTGAAGTCTGCTTCTTGCTGGTCCAACTTACCAGTTTTCCTCCAAGGAAATGACAACCACCAGTTGTTGATTTTCTATCTATCTTACAACCTGCATGATCAGAATCTGAATAACCCATTAGATCTAATCCTGAGCCTTTGGGGTACCAAAGACCAAGATTAGGACACCCTTTCAGGTATCTAAAGATACGCTTTACAGCGTGCAAATGTGATTCTTTAGGGTTAGCCTGAAACCTGGGACATAAACATGTTGCAAACATTATATCTGGTCGACTGGCAGTTAAGTACATCAGTGAACCAACCATACCTCTATAGTCAGTTATGTTAACTGGTTTGCCAGTTGGGTCAGAGTCCAAATTCAATGGTGCTGCAATAGGTGTGTTTTTCGATGGGATTGAATCATATTTGTATTTTCTTAACAAATCTCTGACATATTTTCCTTGGTTTATGAAAATTCCATTTTCAGTTTGCTTAATCTGAAGACCTAAGAAAAATGTTAATTCACCCATTAAACTCATCTCATACTCAGATGACATGATTTTAGAAAACTTTTTACACATTGCATCATCAGTTGAACCAAAAATAATGTCATCAACATAAATTTGTACCAATAAGATATTACCTCTTTCTTTCAAGATAAACAAGGTATTATCTATTGCACCTCTTTGAAAGCCATTTTTAAGAAGATGTTTAGTTAAAGTATCATACCAGGCTCTTGGGGCTTGTCTTAGACCATACAATGCTTTGTTCAGTCTATAAACCCAATGAGGATGCTTCTCATCGATGAAACCTGGAGTCTGTTTAACATAAACTTCTTCTTCCAATGTTCCATTAAGGAACGCACTTTTGACATCCATCTGGAAGACCTTGAACTGCAGATGGGCTGCATAAGCCAAAAATATTCTTATGGCTTCAAGTCTTGCAACTGGAGCAAAAGTTTCATCAAAGTCAACGCCCTTTGCTTGACAATAACCCTGGGCAACTAGTCTGGCCTTGTTTCTTACAACATGGCCATCTTCATCCATTTTGTTTCGGTAGACCCATCTGGTACCAATGGGTTCTTTCTTTAACCCTGGTGGACAAGGAACAAGCTCCCAAACATTGTTCCTTTCAAACTGGACGAGCTCTTCTTGCATAGCTTCCACCCAGCTTGGGTCTGCCATAGCCTCGTCAATCTTCTTTGGTTCAATTAAAGATAAGAAGGTGACGTTTAAGCATTGCTCACTGGTGGCTCTTCTAGTCTGAACCCCACTATTTGGATCTCCCACAATCTGTTCAATTGGATGTGCTCGAGTCCATCTAGTGTAATGACTAGGCTGGTGAACTACAATATCAGTGCAAGTCACCTGGCGATCTTCTTCAGTTGCAACAGCTTCTGGAGAAGGATCAGTCCAAACAACTTCTACATCCTCATCAGAGTCAATGAGGTCTCGATTAGCATCATGAAATTCCTCATTAGAAGGCATTTCATGAAGAACTGGAGAAGTAGGTGTTTGAACTGGTGCTGATATTGGAGTGGCACGTACATCAGATCCAATCACCAATTCTTGTGGTAAGTTGAAATTGATGGAGGGATAGAATGATGTGTCACTGGTGCTTTTCTTCTTCTTAACTGGTTCCAATTTGTTGTAACTGGAAACATCTTTTGGTGAAACAACTGACGGATGAATTTGGTCAGCTTCACCAAAATTGATTGGAACGACTGGAGTAGTATCAAGGCTTGGTCTCTTGTTGATTGCTTCAGTTGATTCATCGAATGTGACATGAATTGTCTCATGAACCTTTTGGAGTCTATAATTATAAACTCTAAAGGCCTTTCGAATATCTGAATAACCTAAAAATACCCCTTCATCAGCTTTTGCATCAAACTTTCCAAGCTGACTGGAATCGTTTAAGATATAAACTGGACAACCAAATATATGGAAATATCCAATATTTGGTTTACGATTCCTGAGTACTTCATAGGCAGTCTTCTTATTTCTCTTGATGTAGACTGACCGGTTTTGGGTGTGACAAGCAGTTGCAACTGCCTCAGCCCAAAAACTGGTGGGAAGACCAGATTCAGATAGCATACTTCTGGCGGCTTCTATCAGTGTGCGATTCTTTCTTTCCACAACTCCATTTTGCTCTGGAGAGTGAACTGATGAGAAGTTTTGAGAGATGCCAGTGTCATTGCAAAATGTTTCAAG
Organism: Erigeron breviscapus; assembly: GCA_034093135.1. Lineage (NCBI taxonomy): Eukaryota > Viridiplantae > Streptophyta > Magnoliopsida > Asterales > Asteraceae > Erigeron > Erigeron breviscapus. Next base: position 95,485,731 of record CM067173.1, on the reverse strand, counting down.
TACCTTATTTTGGAATTCAGTACCATTATCACTTCGCAACTGACAAACTTTTCGAGTATACTTGAGCTCAATTCTTTTAATGAGAGAGATGATTTCAGCAGGTGCATCACTTTTGGATCTGATGAATACCACCCAGCAGTATCTGGTGAATTCATCAACCACAACTAGAGTGTACTTCTTTCCAGCTCTAGTTTGAACATTCACTGGACCAAAGAGATCCATATGTAGCATGTGAAGAGGTTCAGTGATGCTAAAATTTTGCCTAGTTTTGAAACTGGCCCTTTTCTGCTTGCCCATCTCACACCCTGGACATGGCTTTTCTTTATTGAAAGAAATTTGAGGTATCCCATCAACCAGTTGTTTGCGAGACAACTTGTTGATATTCTTAAAATTAAGATGGGATAATCTTTTATGCCATAGCCAGTTGGTGTTCTCATCAGCTTTTGCATCAAACTTTCCAAGCTGACTGGAATCGTTTAAGATATAAACTGGACAACCAAATATATGGAAATATCCAATATTTGGTTTACGATTCCTGAGTACTTCATAGGCAGTCTTCTTATTTCTCTTGATGTAGACTGACCGGTTTTGGGTGTGACAAGCAGTTGCAACTGCCTCAGCCCAAAAACTGGTGGGAAGACCAGATTCAGATAGCATACTTCTGGCGGCTTCTATCAGTGTGCGATTCTTTCTTTCCACAACTCCATTTTGCTCTGGAGAGTGAACTGATGAGAAGTTTTGAGAGATGCCAGTGTCATTGCAAAATGTTTCAAGTACCTTATTTTGGAATTCAGTACCATTATCACTTCGCAACTGACAAACTTTTCGAGTATACTTGAGCTCAATTCTTTTAATGAGAGAGATGATTTCAGCAGGTGCATCACTTTTGGATCTGATGAATACCACCCAGCAGTATCTGGTGAATTCATCAACCACAACTAGAGTGTACTTCTTTCCAGCTCTAGTTTGAACATTCACTGGACCAAAGAGATCCATATGTAGCATGTGAAGAGGTTCAGTGATGCTAAAATTTTGCCTAGTTTTGAAACTGGCCCTTTTCTGCTTGCCCATCTCACACCCTGGACATGGCTTTTCTTTATTGAAAGAAATTTGAGGTATCCCATCAACCAGTTGTTTGCGAGACAACTTGTTGATATTCTTAAAATTAAGATGGGATAATCTTTTATGCCATAGCCAGTTGGTGTTCTCATCAGCTTTAGTATAGAAACATTGCTCTTCTGGAGCTGGTTCCATATCCATGATGTACACATTTCCTTTTCTTGGTGCAATCATCACCACTTTCCAATCCTTGTTAAATATGGTGCCTTGTGCAATATCGAACAAAACTCTGAAGCCATCATCACAAAGTTGGCTTACACTGATCAGGTTGTATTTCAAACCATTCACAAATGCAACTCTTTTGAATTCGACTTGTCCATTATTGAGCACACCATATCCTTCAGTCTTTCCAGATTGATCGTTACCAAACGTCACTGTCGGTCCATCTTGGACAGTGAACTCTTCCAGTAGGGGCTTACATCCGGTCATAGTCCGGCCATCAGCGCTGTCCAGATACCAGATATTCTTCTTTCGATCGCCCTACACACACAAAAATCATTAGTTCTTTTTGTGAACCCATCTTTTCTTGATGGGTTCACTGGACTTATCTACAGAAGTCACAGTTGATTGTTGAGGTGTTGAACTGGAGGCTGCATCTGGAGCTTTATCACCAGCTCCAGGTGCAGGAGTAAAAACGATTGGTACTTGATACTTACTCCCTTTATTTTTACCAGATTTTGTTCCAGATGGAACATTCTTTTGATTAGGTTTTGAAGGGAGTGATTTAATATTTTGTTTGAAAACTGGAGGTAATGAACCTCCTTCCAGATTGTTAATCCGGGCAGTACAACTCTGAACCTGTCGAGACAAAAGTTGGAGTTGACTTTCCAGTTTAACCAAAATATTATTTTCATCACGCAACTGAACCTTGGACCTTGGTTCAGTTGGAGTTTTAGTCTGTCGGGTCTTGGGCACCTTAGACTTTTGAGGTAAAGGCTTGGTACCAGTGGCCTTTTTGACTGGAGCTTTAGCCTGTTTGGCTCCAGTTTTAACCTCAATGGGGGTGGTCTCAAAGGTTTCAGTTTCAACAGCTTCAGGTTGATCATAAGGTGTTTCAACCTTGAGAGCTGGAGGCAATGCATGAAGGTCTGGTATGAGAGCTGCCATCTCCAGATTTCCATGCATTCTTCTGGGCATCTATAGTTCTTGAAAATGCATCATAGTTTTTACCAGATTTTGTTCCAGATGGAACATTCTTTTGATTAGGTTTTGAAGGGAGTGATTTAATATTTTGTTTGAAAACTGGAGGTAATGAACCTCCTTCCAGATTGTTAATCCGGGCAGTACAACTCTGAACCTGTCGAGACAAAAGTTGGAGTTGACTTTCCAGTTTTAACCTCAATGGGGGTGGTCTCAAAGGTTTCAGTTTCAACAGCTTCAGGTTGATCATAAGGTGTTTCAACCTTGAGAGCTGGAGGCAATGCATGAAGGTCTGATATGAGAGCTGCCATCTCCAGATTTCCAGATTTCCATGCATTCTTCTGGGCATCTATAGTTCTTGAAAATGCATCATAGTTTTTACCAGATGCTTTTACCCATGACTTGATAATCTTTTGTTCTTTTTCAAGATCAGAAAATAGTTTTTGATTATCAAGTTCTAAAGCCTCAATCTTTAAAACTGACTCCTTGAGAGCCAACTGGACACTTTGTAAATCATTCAGTTGTGGTTTAACAATGTTCAGTTCAATTAAGATAGTGTCAAGATATCTTTCACTATCAGCTCTAACAGTTTCCACAAAAGCTAAATCACCACTTAATGATTCAGCCAGGTCCAGTTTTAGTTCAGGGTCAATCTGGTGATCATAATCACATACCTTTTTCAAGATGATGTCCACCCATCTTCCAGTGATGACATCTTCTTTTGCCACGTGCTGCTGCTGTTGATCTTCCAAGGCCATGAAACACATGTCCCTTTCCTCTTCTTCATCAACTGATGAGTCATCAAAGTACTCCCATTTTCCCTCAGTTTGTGCCATTAAGCACTGATCCTTTTCCTTTTCCATGGACAGGAGGGCAATCTGGGCCTTAAGCTTCTTGTATTTAGCTTTGTAGCTATCATCAGGCCGATTGAAATTTGGGACAGGGGGGCCAGTTTGGTTGTTCAACTGACTAGATCTGCATTCCTTCATAAAGTGACCCTTCTTGCCACACTTATAGCATGTAAGATTGGTCTTATCCAGAGAGCTGGAGCTGGAAGCATTGTTGGGGCCATTAAATCTTTTAGATTTATGCTTAAACCTGTTAAAGGTTTTAGCAATCATGGCGACCAGATCATCATCGTCAGTTTTATTACAACCATTACTGTTTTCAGTGGTCAGGCCAGAGTTCAAGAAACTGTTTAACATCTCCTTCATCGAGTGTGCCTGGACACTCTCTGCAGACATTAAGGCAGCACAAGGTCGCTCAGGTACACTAGCAACCTTGGAACTCTGAGCATGGTTCATGGCATCTTGCTCAGCCACCAGTCTTGCAGCATTATTATCTTCAGTGAATCTGAAGGCTCCATAGAGCGATGCAAGAGTATGGCTGTGCAAGGTTTTACCTTGTCTCAAGACAAGAACCATGTTTTCCCATTTGGAAGGAAGAATATCACAAAACTTCTCAAGAAGAATATCCTTATCCTTCTCTACACCCAAGCCTCTCAGCTGATTAATGAGGCTAGAAAATCTGGTGTATGTACCAGTTAGACTTTCATTGGGCAAGGCAAAGAAGGATTCATACTTCTTGTTCAAGGCAACTTTTCTAGTGACAATAGTGTCGTCACCTCCTTCAAACTGAATAACTAATTCATCCCACATTGACTTGGCACTGGGGAACAACACAAGTGTTGGAATTAGATCTTCAGGAACAGCCCCAAGGATCATGTTCTTGAGTCTGGTGTCCAGATCAACAAGTCTACGATTCTCATCAGACCAATGGTCTTTAGGCTTTTCTCTTGAACCTCTTCTTCCAGTTGGATCTAGAAGAGGACTGACCCCAAGGGACATGGGTATATATGGTCCATCCTTAAGGATTTTCAACATATACCTTTCAATCCCACCAAAATGCAAAGCATTCTAGCTTTCCATGTACCAAAAGTCTCACTGTTTCCATCGAATTTGGGAACAGGAGTGTTAGAGTAGTGTACATGGACGTGGTTTGGGGTAGTAGGAGGAGGAGGGTTAGTATTCACATTTTGAAAAGGCTTGGGCATTATTATTCATAGGGATTTCACCTTGACCAGAACCATCTCCACCTTCAGTAGTGTTCATCTTAGCAGATCTAGGCAAGTTTATTAGCCTTCTGCTCTGATACCACTTGTAAGTCCCAACTCAATAAATGGCACTACCTGAAGACACCTCTATGTCGATGGTGGAGTTACTTTGCAATATATGCACTGAACTGGAGACGACCAGTTGCAGTGTGTATATACCAAGTTCTAGATAGATTACTTATATAAATGACAATAAGTAAAGAACAATGCAATAATACAAATAACTTGTAAAGTAACTTGATGAGACAATATGTAATTTTCAATGTGTAATTTATTTATTGATGTTAAACAAATTACAAGGTTGTTGCGGAACCAAGATAATACAAAGAATGTAAATATCCTAACAACCTATGAAATACAATTGATCTACACTCGGAATTTCTCAAGACAATCGAAACACTTAAAGTTGTGAAATGTTCCTTTTAGCGATTGAGAGAATATTGCACAAGTTCATCAAGAATATTGCAGGTTTGCAAAGTGTGAAGTGTTTGTATGTTTTCACTTTTGTGATTTCAAAACACTTAATATTCTTGTTGTGCAATGACTTGTATTTATAGGAAAAGTTAACATTGGGATGTTAACTTTAGCCGTACAAATGTGGTTGAGAGCATTTAAGGAATAGCATTTAATTCCTTAAAGAGCAGTGTAAAGTCGCATGATAAAGCAACTTTACATAACCACCTTTATGTACCTTTTATTACTTAAATAATAAGATAAGGCTTATTATCCGGGTAAAGGTACATAAAGCATACAAGTCAATTCCTCGTAATCAGTGTAAAGCTTTGTAAGGGCTTTCCACTGATGGTCTCCAGTTTGTAACTGACTAGAATGTCAACTGGGCTCCTCTGCCATTGCCATTCTCTATCTTCCATTTGTTGTCTTCGACTTCAACTGGAATGATTCTTCAACTTGGTCAGTTCTCAACTGGAGGAAGTCTTCAGTTGCGTTGACTGTACGGTGCAACTGGACTTCAATATATTTCTGGACAAATCTTATTGGTCTCCAGTTTGTAACTGACTAGAATGTCAACTGGGCTCCTCTGCCATTGCCATTCTCTATCTTCCATTTGTTGTCTTCGACTTCAACTGGAATGATTCTTCAACTTGGTCAGTTCTCAACTGGAGGAAGTCTTCAGTTGCGTTGACTGTACGGTGCAACTGGACTTCAATATATTTCTGGACAAATCTTATTGGTCTCCAGTTTGTAACTGACTAGAATGTCAACTGGGCTCCTCTGCCATTGCCATTCTCTATCTTCCATTTGTTGTCTTCGACTTCAACTGGAATGATTCTTCAACTTGGTCAGTTCTCAACTGGAGGAAGTCTTCAGTTGCGTTGACTGTACGGTGCAACTGGACTTCAATATATTTCTGGACAAATCTTATTGGTCTCCAGTTTGTAACTGACTAGAATGTCAACTGGGCTCCTCTGCCATTGCCATTCTCTATCTTCCATTTGTTGTCTTCGACTTCAACTGGAATGATTCTTCAACTTGGTCAGTTCTCAACTGGAGGAAGTCTTCAGTTGCGTTGACTGTACGGTGCAACTGGACTTCAATATATTTCTGGACAAATCTTATTGGTCTCCAGTTTCACTGGTCTCCAGATGCAACTGGTGACTGGCAAAGTGTAAACTGGTGACTGGACATTTCCAAGAGAACTGGTCCTAACATTATGGAATGGGTTATATTTAGTTATGTTACAATATGTTGTTTAAACTTAAAATGAGTCTGAAATCCCTCCGGGCCGAATTCTAGGTCAACTTAGGGTTTTTGGATAATGAAATGGGTCAAATGGATTCTTGGGTAAGAATTTGATGTCTTGTAATGATTTTTATGATAGAGCTTATATTAAAAGGTGATATGCAAACATAATTAAGTGTCTAACTGAGCTATGAACCTCTCGTGGTCGATTTGAAGTCTGGAAATTAGGTTCTAATGGTTCTTGGTCATGTTTTGAGTTAAAACCTGCTGCTGCTCGACTTCCTGCAGCTTCTACCGTCTGGAACGGTCACTTTTGGCGTCTAAGACGCTGCCTGCACACTTGTAGCGTCTCACACGGTCAACCCACCGTGTGAGACGGTGGTCTAGAATTGCCAAATTAAGTTTACGGTACCCAAACGCTAAAATCTTCTGCTGCACGGTGCATGAGACGGTGAAAGTAGCAAATGCAAGGCACCGTCTGGGACGGTGCCAAGCACCGTCTGTTACGGTCTTCCAGCTTTGAACCACCGTCTGGGACGGTGGTCCTAGCCGTTTCGCACGGTGGTATCCATTTCCAGTTTTCTTTCGAGTTTACTTTTATGGTTCTTGAGTCGTGCTCAGCTATCCTTTGAGTCTTTCCTTGGTTTTCTAATGTCATACTTACGTCATAATCATCGTCTAAGGTCGGGGACTCAATTCGGGTTTCAAATGAGATTAAAAAATGAGATGAAAGGTAAATTAATATATACCTGTTAAACGTAATGATAGGTATTGAGAACGAGGAGACCATTTGACGTTGACTAATCAACTGTAGCTCGACATTAGCTTATTGTTGCTGACCAAGGTGAGTTCGTAGCCCCTTTTACTTTATGTGACTTTGGGGTGAAAAGTGTACAATGTAGTTCTTGGTTATTGATAGTTATGTGTTCGTTTATGCATATGATCAAGGTTGTGTGATTGTTGTATGCTCGGATTGAAGTTAAGTGTTCGTTTAATTTGTGAATCAAGGTTGTATGATTGTTATATGCTCGTATTAAAGTTATGTGTTCGTTTATGCATATGATCAAGGTTGTGTGATTGTTGTATGCTCGGATTGAAGTTAAGTGTTCGTTTAATTTGTGAATCAAGGTTGTATGATTGTTATATGCTCGTATTAAAGTTATGTGTTCGTTTATGCATATGATCAAGGTTGTGTGATTGTTGTATGCTCGGATTGAAGTTAAGTGTTCGTTTAATTTGTGAATCAAGGTTGTATGGTTGTTAAGTGTTCGTATCATTGTGATCAAGGTTGTATGATGGTTATTGATAGTTATGTGTTCGTTTGTTTGAGAAATCAAGGTTATATGATCGATTGACTACTTATCAAGTTTATGCGTTCGCTTATGTATATGATCAAGGTTGTATGATTGTTATATGCTCGTATTAAAGTTATGTGTTCGTTTATGCATATGATCAAGGTTGTGTGATTGTTGTATGCTCGGATTGAAGTTAAGTGTTCGTTTAATTTGTGAATCAAGGTTGTATGGTTGTTAAGTGTTCGTATCAAGGTTATGGGGTTCATTGAATGATCCAATCAAGATTTCAAGGCTTGGTGATCGTTTAACGATCCCAATTATGAGATCATTTAATGACCCAATCAAGGTTTCAAGGTTACATGATCATTTAATGATCTAATTATGTTCGTATCAAGGTTAAACGGTTGTTATCCCGACACTTGTTTCTTATAGTCAAAACCTACGAACTCACCAACTTTATTTTGACGCATTTTAGTACACTTTTCAGGTAGTCAAGTGAATCAAAGACGTGATGGATGATTGCATTGCATGTGATAGGATTGAGCTTGGACTTTTGTGGATCCGTGATTCATTGCACCTGTTTATGGGTTATGCCTAGGATTGGTAGCCATCATTTGAATTATTCTTTTGTAAACTATTGATGGCGTTATGCTCCTTGTGCATTATTTGATCCGATATTGTCTTTGTACTTGAATTATGTTGGATTACTTTAATCCTTGAATGCATTTAGTAGTCTCTACTTAATTTCCATGTCATGCTGAGCTTTTCTATTAATGCCCCATGTTTCCGCCTTGTTGAGGTGTTACAGAATGGTATCAGAGCCGTGGTTGTAGAGAATTAGGTGGAATGACCTAGACTATGACCATTGCATAAACACTTCATATTTAGCTTCATGATAGGAAATTATGTGTGCAACGTGATTTGTTTGGAATGTGTGGATTTGTTTGATCAGAGTTCGTAGGGTTTTGATAAACTTGGTAATTGATGATCGTAAGAGTGCCGGGATACACCGTGAATTGTTGATCGTTGTGATGAAGGTTGATGTGTGGAATCTTGGAACCATTTATTATTTGTCCCTAGCAAAGTGAAACGATGGCATTGGCGGAAGTATGACATTCGGTAATCATAGAGGAGCATGATCAACGAATCTATGATTACCCTATGTCATATGGAAGTTAATGATCTCATGGATTGCGCATTACGGATGAGGTATAGTAGGTAACCCGGTGTGTCTAATGAGTGTTGGTTAGGTGGAGGGTTAGCCGCTGGTACACCCTGTATACATACCCGACCAATACTTAGAAGACATAACGGAACCGAGTCCTGACATCCATTCAATATATTAACGGTGTGGAGGGTTAGCCGCTGGTACACCCTGTATACATACACCTTTAATGTAGTGAATGTCGAAGTTAGATTCGGACTATGCTTAAACCGCCTTGTTATGACTTGACCCCTTTTATATGATATTAATTGAATTGTGATGGTATTGTTGATTGTGAATTGTATGATCGATGAAGCCTTAGATTATTGCCAAGATAATACCCCCGTAGAGATAATTATATTCATGCAATGATTAACTTGTTAATTTGGATGTGGAAATTGTGTGTTACTTGAAGGTCGATTTTGGTATTCGGGGGTGAATTGTGAGACTTAACTTGTTAATCTAACACGTGTGTTCAGGAAAGATGGTTAGACCAAGGAGAGTTAACACTAACTATAGGCGTCAAAACGAAGAAGAGGAACCGGTTGATCAAGAAAATCTTGGTGGGAATCGAGGTGGTAGAGGTGGTAGGGGTGGTCGAGGAGGTAGAGGTAATCGGGGAGGTCGTGGTGGTCGTGGTGGCCGAGGTGGCAGGGGTGGTGCTAATCCCCCGGTAAGAGCCGAGGTCATCACTCAAGCTCTTAATGAGCTTATGCCGGAACTTGTGGCCCGAATCTCGGCGGCCATGGATAGGAATGAACAAGAAGAACCGGAAGATGAAGCGATTCATGTTGAGAATGAAAATGAAGATGTGAATGGGAATGGTAATGGGAATGGGGAAGATGTTTTTGTCCAACAAAGAAACAACAATGCTTACCGCCAAGGTTGCATTTTTAAAGACTTCAAGGCTTGTGGAGCTCTGGAATGGAAGGGTGAAGGTGGAGCCACCGGTTGTTTAGAGTGGCTAGAGAAGATTGAATCCGTGATTCCTAGAAGTGGATGCACTTATGAGCAAAGAGTTTCTCACGCCACCGGGATGTTAAGTGGTGATCCACTTGAATGGTGGAACCTTGAGGTGGATAACTTGGGGATCGATCTTGCTAACTCCATTCCTTGGGAGAATTTCAAGCAAATGATCATTGCTAAGTATTGCCCACCTTATGAAATGAGGAATTTAGAAGAAGAATTCACTAAGCTCACCATGAAGGGTGCCGATCATGTGGGGTACACTCGCCATTTTGGCCAACTTTCTAGACTCATGCCCCACTTGGTTAGGCCCGAAGAGCGCAAGGTGGAGAAGTATGTGGTTGGTTTGCCCCATAAGGTGAGAGTACTTGTTTCTCACCCAACCATGCCACTAACTATAAATGAAGCTATCACCCGAACCGCTAGTGTCACCATGGAGCTTGTGAAGGGTGGTGAACTAGGCAAGAATGATACTAAGAGGAAGGATGTGCCCGAATCTAGTGGCACGAAGAAAGAAGAGAGGAATCATCACAAGAAGGCTATTAGAGGTGGAAAGGTGTTTGCGGCGGTTACGCCAGCAAGAGAAGCTAACACCGGGGTTGTTCCTTTATGCCCTCGGTGTAATCGTCATCATAGGTCTCACACTCGGTGTGATGCTTGCTTTCATTGTAATCAAGTGGGTCATATTTCAAGAATGTTTCCTACCAATCCTCGTGCCGCTCCTTTGAACCCTTTGCCTCTCAATGTTCGATATCCTCCTATGGCCCGGGGAAATTGTTACGAGTGTGGTAGCCAAGACCACTACCGTAATAGGTGCCCAAACCTCATTGGCCAACAAGTTCAAGTGACCGTGCATCCGAATCAATTGCAAATTGCCGGTCCCAACCAAAATCGAGGACAACAAGGTCAACAACAACAAGCTCCTCAACAACAACAACTAGCACCACGTGGAAGAGCTTTTGCCGTGAATGCGGCCGAGGCTCGGGTTGACCCAAATGTTGTAGCAGGTACTTTTCGTACTTTTCTTCTCAATCATCAATATGCTACCATGTTATTTGATTCCGGGGCCGATTATAGCCTCATTTCCAATGATTTTATCCCGTTGATCGATGCTAGCCTTAGCCCGTTGACATATTACTTTGAACTCGAAATGGTAAATGGTGGATTGTCTAGAATTAGCCAAGTTGTCCGTAATTGTGTGCTAGAATTATGTGACCACCCATTTTACATAGACTTGATGCCTTTTGATATCGGTAGTTTTGATGTGATCGTGGGTATGGATTGGTTGTCGGCTATGAACGCGATGATCGATTGTGGTAGTAGGGTTGTCAGGATACTATTAGAGAACGGGGAAGAATTAGTAGTCCAAGGTGAGACGACCGAGCCATGGGAAGGGAAAATCTATAATGTAAACGTCACCAAAGTTGAGTTGAAAACCGTGCCCGTAGTTAAAGATTTTGCGGATGTATTTCCGGATGACTTACCGGGTTTGCCTCCATCTCGTGAGCTTGATTTTCGTATCGACCTCATTCCTAATGCTACTCCCGTGGCCAAAGCGCCTTATCGCTTAGCCATGACCGAAATGCAAGAGTTGGCCGCCCAACTCAAAGAACTTCAAGACAAGGGCTTCATTCGCCCTAGTCAATCGCCGTGGGGCGCACCGGTCTTGTTTGTCAAGAAGAAGGATGGATCTTTCCGCTTGTGTATTGATTATAGAGAATTGAATAAGCTAACGGTGAAGAATCGTTATCCCCTTCCTAGGATTGACGATTTGTTTGATCGACTTCAAGGTGCTCAATATTTCTCCAAGATTGATTTGAGGTCGGGTTACCACCAATTGAGGGTCCATGAAGATGGCATTCCTAAAACCGCTTTCCGAACAAGATATGGGCATTTTGAATTTACGGTGATGCCTTTTGGGTTGACCAATGCACCGGCGGTGTTCATGGATTTGATGAACCGGGTGTGTCGGCCCTACTTAGATCAATTCGTCATTGTCTTTATCGATGACATCCTTATTTACTCTAAAACAAAAGAAGAGCACGCCGAGCATTTGAAGTTAGTGTTGGAATTACTTCGGGGAGAAAAGTTGTATGCCAAGTTCTCTAAATGTGAATTTTGGCTAGAAGAGGTCCATTTCCTTGGTCACGTGGTGAGCAAGGAGGGTATTCATGTGGACCCTAGTAAAATCGAAGCGGTTAAGAATTGGAGACGACCCGAGACGCCAACCGAAATTCGCCAATTCCTTGGTTTGGTGGGTTATTATAGGAGGTTTATAGAAGGCTTCTCAAAGATCGCCCAACCCTTGACCTTGTTGACACAACGGGAAAGGAGGTTTGAATGGGGTGATAAACAAGAACGGGCTTTCCAATTGCTTAAAGATAAGTTATGTGATGCACCGATTTTAAGCTTACCCGATGGGCCCGACGATTTCGTTGTGTATTGTGATGCATCCGAGCAAGGTTTAGGGTGTGTTTTGATGCAACGTGGCAAGGTAATTGCATATGCATCTAGACAATTGAAGGTGCACGAGAAGAATTATCCAACTCATGACTTGGAGTTAGGAGCGGTCGTGTCGCTTTGAAGTGTTGGAGACATTATTTGTATGGCACCAAAAGGGTGATCTATACCGATCACAAAAGCCTACAACACATCTTTGATCAAAGCGAGTTGAACATGAGACAACGGAGATGGTTGGAGCTTTTTAGTGATTATGATTGTGTGATTCGGTATCACCCGGGTAAAGCCAATGTGGTAGCCGATGCCTTGAGCCGGAAAGAACGTGTCCATCTAAGAAGAATTAGAGCCATGAGCTTTACCGTGCTAAGAAGTGTTCGTGACACCATTATTGAAGCTCAAAGAATGGCTACCTTACCGGTAAACTTCATTAATGAAGCATTGCATGGCTTGGAAGAACAATTTGATCGGAAGGATGATGATGGGTTATATTTTGTGGATCGATTATGGGTTCCCGTTTTTGGGGGTCTAAGGATGAAATTGATGGACGAAGCCCATAAGTCGGCATACTCGGTTCACCCGGGGTCCGACAAGATGTATTTTGGTATGAGGGACTTGTATTGGTGGTCGGGGGTGAAGAAGGATATTGCTAGATATGTTAGCGAATGCATTACATGTTTGCAAGTCAAGGCCGACCACAAGAAACCACCCGGTTTGCTTGTTCAACCGAGAACGCCGGTATGGAAATGGGAAGAAATTGCCATGGACTTCATCACGAAGTTACCAAGGACTAGTAGTGGTCGAGATACCATTTGGGTGATCGTTGACCGATAGACTAAATCGGCTCACTTTTTAGCTATTCGAGAAGACGAAAAGTTTGAGACTATGGCACGTATGTACATCAAGGAAGTGATATCCAAACACGGGATGCCGATTTCCATTATAACCGATCGGGATGCCCGATTTACTTCAAAGTTTTGGAAGGCGTTCCAAAAAGCAATGGGTACTCGACTTGATATGAGTACGGCGTTCCATCCGCAAACCGATGGTCAAAGTGAAAGAACGATCCAAACACTTGAAGATATGTTAAGGGCTTGTGCCATCGATTTTGGTGGCAATTGGGATGTACATCTCCCTTTGGTCGAATTCTCCTATAATAATAGTTACCATGCTTCCATTCAAATGGCACCATTTAAGGCCTTATATGGGAGAGATTGTAGGTCACCTTTAGCTTGGGCGGAGGTTGGTGAAAGCCAACTCATTGGGCCTGAGATTGTTGTTGAAACGACCAAAGTGATCTCACAAATTAAGGAGAAATTGAGGGTAGCTCGGGAAAGACAATTGAAGTACGCTAATGTGAGAAGAAGGCCCCTTGAGTTTGAAGTGGGTGATTTTGTCTTGTTAAAGGTGTCCCCTTGGAAGGGTGTGGTTCGTTTTGTCAAGCGTGGCAAGTTAGGGCCAAGGTTTATTGGCCCATTCAAGATCTTGGAGCGTATCGGTCCGGTTGCTTATCGTTTGGAACTCCCTCAAGAATTGAGTGGAGTTCATAATGTGTTTCATGTTTGTAATCTTAGGAAGTGTTTGGCAACTCCAACACTCCATGTACCTCTTGAAGAAATCCGGGTGGATAAAACGTTAAAGTTTGTAGAAGAACCTATTGAGATACTTGATCGTCAAACTAGAAAGTTGAAGAATACTCGGTATACGATCGTCAAAGTTAAATGGCAAGCTAGGCGCGGACCCGAGTTCACTTGGGAACGTGAGGATTTTATGAAAGCCAAATACCCTCATTTGTATAGTAGTTAGAGTTTGATCGAATTTCGGGGCGAAATTCCATTAACGGGGGAATAATGTAACATTTATGAAATTTGACTTTAGTTGACCCGTTAATGATATGTACTTTTGACTTAATTGGTATTAATTAAGTGTTATATGATCGAGTTGCTTGTGATATAATCGTACTCAAGGTGTTTATATGATTTGGTGATCGTTTTAATTAAAGTATGTTCGTATTCTAGTCGAGAATATTTAGTCGAGGTTAATTGATCGTTTATTTAAATGTTGAAACTAGGCAAGTTGTAAGAATTAGTGTAGTGATGGACTACCCATGGGTTAATCATACCCAAACCCATGACCCACCTAGTTAACCCAACCCTATCCCCACCCAAAGTCTTACACCTCTCCACCCATCATTCATTTTCTCTTATCTCCCTCTCTCTTCATTCATTTCAAGAGTTTTCTTACAACTCCCTCTCTCTCTAAATTCAATACACTAAATTGAAGGTTTCAAGCTAAGATTTGTTAGGGTTTTTCTTCTATATCACTATCTTAACAACATATCAAAATTTTGGGTTTTTCAAAGTGCAAGAATCATCAATTTGGGTCAATTTCGGGTTTTGCTCCTTGGTGGAAGATTTTTGGTAAGTAAATGCATCCCAACTTCATCATTTATTGTCATTTAACTTGTTTTGAATCAAACCTCTCAAGCATGTTGATCAAATTCGGGTTTTGCTCCTTGGTGGAAGATTTTTGGTAAGTAAATGCATCCCAACTTCATCATTTATTGTCATTTAACTTGTTTTGAATCAAACCTCTCAAGCCTGTTGGTCAAATTCGGATTTAATGCTCTCCTAGGTCAAACTAGGGTTTCTAGTTATCAAAAATGAGTCAAACTTTAATTAAAGGCTTGAATTATTGTTTTTGGGTGAAATTATGGAATGGGTTATGTTTAGTTATGTTACAATATGTTGTTTAAACTTCAAATGAGTCTGAAATCCCTCCGGGCCGAATTCTAGGTCAACTTAGGGTTTTTGGATAATGAAATGGGTCAAATGGATTCTTGGGTAAGAATTTGATGTCTTGTAATGATTTTTATGATAGAGCTTATATTAAAAGGTGATATGCAAACATATTTAAGTGTCAAACTGAGTTATGAACCTCTCGTGGTCGATTTGAAGTCTGGAAATTAGGGTTCTAATGGTTCTTGGTCATGTTTTGAGTTAAAACCTGCTGCTGCTCGACTTCCTGCAGCTTCTACCGTCTGGAACGGTCACTTTTGGCGTCTAAGACGCTGCCTGCACACTTGTAGCGTCTCACACGGTCAACCCACCGTGTGAGACGGTGGTCTAGAATTGCCAAATTAAGTTTACGGTACCCAAACGCTAAAATCTTCTGCTGCACGGTGCATGAGACGGTGAAAGTAGCAAATGCAAGGCACCGTCTGGGACGGTGCCAAGCACCGTCTGTTACGGTCTTCCAGCTTTGAACCACCGTCTGGGACGGTGGTCCTAGCCGTTTCGCACGGTGGTATCCATTTCCAGCTTTCTTAGTTTTCTTTCGAGTTTACTTTTATGGTTCTTGAGTCGTGCTCAGCTATCCTTTGAGTCTTTCCTTGGTTTTCTAATGTCATACTTACGTCATAATCATCGTCTAAGGTCGGGGACTCAATTCGGGTTTCAAATGAGATTAAAAAATGAGATGAAAGGTAAATTAATATATACCTGTTAAACGTAATGATAGGTATTGAGAACGAGGAGACCATTTGACGTTGACTAATCAACTGTAGCTCGACATTAGCTTATTGTTGCTGACCAAGGTGAGTTCGTAGCCCCTTTTACTTTATGTGACTTTGGGGTGAAAAGTGTACAATGTAGTTCTTGGTTATTGATAGTTATGTGTTCGTTTGTTTGAGAAATCAAGGTTATATGATCGATTGACTACTTATCAAGTTTATGCGTTCGCTTATGTATATGATCAAGGTTGTATGATTGTTATATGCTCGTATTAAAGTTATGTGTTCGTTTATGCATATGATCAAGGTTGTGTGATTGTTGTATGCTCGGATTGAAGTTAAGTGTTCGTATCAAGGTTATGGGGTTCATTGAATGATCCAATCAAGATTTCAAGGCTTGGTGATCGTTTAGCGATCCCAATTATGAGATCATTTAATGACCCAATCAAGGTTATCAAGGTTATGGGGTTCATTGAATGATCCAATCAAGATTTCAAGGCTTGGTGATCGTTTAGCGATCCCAATTATGAGATCATTTAATGACCCAATCAAGGTTTCAAGGTTACATGATCATTTAATGATCTAATTATGTTCGTATCAAGGTTATGAGGTTCATTAAATGATCCAATCAAGGTTTCAAGGCTTGGTGATCGTTTAGCGATCCCAATTATGAGATCATTTAATGACCCAATCGTTCGTATCAAGGTTATGAGGTTCATTAAATGATCCAATCAAGGTTTCAAGGCTTGGTGATCGTTTAGCGATCCCAATTATGAGATCATTTAATGACCCAATCGTTCGTATCAAGGTTATGAGGTTCATTAAATGATCCAATCAAGGTTTCAAGGCTTGGTGATCGTTTAGCGATCCCAATTATGAGATCATTTAATGACCCAATAGTTCGTATCAAGGTTATGAGGTTCATTAAATGATCCAATCAAGGTTTCAAGGCTTGGTGATCGTTTAGCGATCCCAATTATGAGATCATTTAATGATTAATATGTCGTATCAAGGTTATGGGGTTCATTGAATGATCCAATCAAGATTTCAAGGCTTGGTGATCGTTTAGCGATCCCAATTATGAGATCATTTAATGACCCAATCAAGTTCGTATCAAGGTTATGAGGTTCATTAAATGATCCAATCAAGGTTTCAAGGCTTGGTGATCGTTTAGCGATCCCAATTATGAGATCATTTAATGACCCAATCGTTCGTATCAAGGTTATGAGGTTCATTAAATGATCCAATCAAGGTTTCAAGGCTTGGTGATCGTTTAGCGATCCCAATTATGAGATCATTTAATGACCCAATAGTTCGTATCAAGGTTATGAGGTTCATTAAATGATCCAATCAAGGTTTCAAGGCTTGGTGATCGTTTAGCGATCCCAATTATGAGATCATTTAATGATTAATATGTCGTATCAAGGTTATGGGGTTCATTGAATGATCCAATCAAGATTTCAAGGCTTGGTGATCGTTTAGCGATCCCAATTATGAGATCATTTAATGACCCAATCAAGTTCGTATCAAGGTTATGAGGTTCATTAAATGATCCAATCAAGGTTTCAAGGCTTGGTGATCGTTTAGCGATCCCAATTATGAGATCATTTAATGACCCAATCGTTCGTATCAAGGTTATGAGGTTCATTAAATGATCCAATCAAGGTTTCAAGGCTTGGTGATCGTTTAGCGATCCCAATTATGAGATCATTTAATGACCCAATAGTTCGTATCAAGGTTATGAGGTTCATTAAATGATCCAATCAAGGTTTCAAGGCTTGGTGATCGTTTAGCGATCCCAATTATGAGATCATTTAATGATTAATATGTCGTATCAAGGTTATGGGGTTCATTGAATGATCCAATCAAGATTTCAAGGCTTGGTGATCGTTTAGCGATCCCAATTATGAGATCATTTAATGACCCAATCAAGTTCGTATCAAGGTTATGAGGTTCATTAAATGATCCAATCAAGGTTTCAAGGCTTGGTGATCGTTTAGCGATCCCAATTATGAGATCATTTAATGACCCAATAGTTCGTATCAAGGTTATGAGGTTCATTAAATGATCCAATCAAGGTTTCAAGGCTTGGTGATCGTTTAGCGATCCCAATTATGAGATCATTTAATGACCCAATCAAGGTTTCAAGGTTATGGGGTTCATTGAATGATCCAATCAAGATTTCAAGGCTTGGCCATAGTTAGTTACATTCCCATGCACTTAATAGACTATGCTAAGATTCCAAGAACAATGATACTCCGTAGTTTGGTTAAAATTACGAATCAATTAAAGTACACATGCATTTTACATGGAAATAAAATATATGGTGGTGGTCCGCCAATAGTAGCCGATGCGATACACGGTTTATATGTGTACCATTGTGTCGAACCTTTTTCCTCATCAACCTTACCTTGCTAGTCCATATATATCTTCATATACACATATACATTTTCATATTTTCTAATCCGTTTCTAATTTGATCAATTTTTGGAACAGAAAAATATATGGTATTTAAAGGAAGAAGTTCAGTGACATGTCTAATACCGACCGGATTACTGTCAGTTTACCTTAACGTATACGATCTTACCTCCATGAATGGATGGGCTTATTGGCTTGGCCTCGGTTTCTACCATTCGGGTGTTCAATGTTTGATCTAGGTGCATCTTATTATGACTTATTGGCATGAAATACGGTATTAAGTGTTACTTATATACCTACATTGTATGTACATATGTAGTCCTATATTTAGAAAAAATAAAAACACTTTCTATTTTGTTTAACCAAAAATATATAGCAAATTGATATGGAGGCAACAAATTGCGTATATATACAAATACATATATCTATATGTATCAGTGGCGGATGTAGGATTTTTGTATACAGGGGCCACGATGACAAAGGTGGTAACACGAATACGATGAGTTATGGGCAGGTTTGGTCATGAGATTTTTGATGCCCAGAACGAACCGTTTTAAAAGGCCCCTATAAATTTTTTTAACAAACAACACACTTATATTCAAGGTTGTAAAACTCGTGGATCGGGATCGGATCTACGAGTTGGGTAGAGAGGACATTTTGAAAAATCAGAGAGATATCGGATTTGATAATTTATATATAAAAATAATAATTTATTAAATTATAAGAATAAATATAAATTATAAACAAAAAAAACATAACAAAGTTATTATATAAAAATAATAAACTTTGTAATTTTGTATAATTATTAACCAAAAAAACAAATTAACTATTAAATCTATATGAATAAAAAGTTAAAAACTATACAAATTAACTAATGTGGAAGATCAAAATCTCTATGAAATAAAGCGACCCAATAGACCTCATTCTCACCCAATCACATGCACTCATCCTGACGGTATTTACTATTAAATAAAATACAATACAATAAAATTATATAAAGCAAGAGATAGGTGGTAATGTTTACACTTTACACAATATCATCTCTCTCTCCTGTTTATATCTATATGACTATATCAATGTACTTTTTCATCTTCTCTTTCAAGCAGTCAAGCCACCATGATCGACCACACCACAACCATCACCACCAATACACAATTTCAAGTCTACACAATTAAAAACCTTTGAAATGGGGGGCATGAAAAATTTAAGTTAGGGGCAAACTTAATAACTAGTGAGTTTTGAAGGAAAAAAATACACTAGTAAACCAAAAAAAATTCCAGCCAATAGGGGGCATTACCCCCCCCCCCCCCCCATTTATACACTACATCGCCCCTGTATGTATATATTATGTATCAACCAACAAGGAATTAGCCTAGTGGTAAGGCAAACACTTGGTAACCTTAAGGTCTCAGGTTCGATCCCCGCTGGGCACAAAAAATAATTCCTTTAAGGTACCCGTTACCAATGAAGCCTAGACCCATATGTGAAGTTTAAATACGCGGGTTCGATCCTTCGGGGTGCCCAGATCATGTGGGGATTACGATGGAGGTATTTTACCGGCATCATATGACTCATATGGGGTGGGTCGATGGGTATCCAATTGTGGTACCGGGGCTAGGGTTCCCCCCATTACCCCTTATATTATGTATCATAAAATATTTGAAAAAATAGATGAAATTCGGTTGTAAAAAATAGAAGTACCTAAAAACAAAATGTACGAAATGATGGTGAGAGGAAACAACAAGTTAGTCGGAAGAAAGGCGGCACGTTCACAAAAAGCGTCGGAGACTGATCGGAAAAGAAGAATGTGTGCGTGTCTTTGACTACAGTAAGTAATTCACTCAAAACGATTCCATTTATGGATACTTGGAGGATGGAAAAGCTTTTTCTTTTATCAGGCATGTAAAGTGTACTTTTTTTTCCAGGTCACACGGTGTGTGTGTTTGTTTGTAGGTAGGTCTACATTGTTTTTAGGTCACACTTTTGGTGTTTTGGTGTGTGTATGTAGGAGTGAAAACTAAAAAAGAAAATGAAGAGTTTGCTGGTGTTTGTTACTGTTAAAAAGTTTGGGTTTTTTTTTATGTAAACTTAGAGAAAATTCGCTTCGTCCCGATTTTATCATTTTAATTTTTGTTAACATATTAAAGGGTTAAGTGCATGGAAATGTAATTAACTATGGCCAAAAAGTTATTGTGTGCATGAACTTACAGAACCTCTATTGTATGTAAAAACTAAAAAAAAAAGTTATAAAGAATGCACAAATGACCTGCGTGTAAGTTGTCGGTCACCCTTTTGACTTTTCAACCTTTTTTTGCTTACATGGACAACAAATTGTGGATTTTTTGATTAAATAAATAACAAAAAACATATACATATATTTATATATAATCGATATAACTTCATTCACACACACTTACACACTCTAACACATAGTTAATGCTAGTGTCATGGACATGGCTGCAGCTTTGAAACTTCTTCCTGGTTCACCCTCATCTGTCTCGGTTATGTCTCCTGGTTTTAACCAAGAGATGTATCCAAACAGTGGGTCACTCTCTTCTGGTGCTTGGCCACAGCAAAATATCCCGACCCTTCATCTTCCTGGAAGTAGCCTTCAGTCAAGTCGACTTAGATCTTCACTTAGTGCCTGGGATATTCCACCAGATGAGTTGAGCATGTTGCAGGATTTCGAGGCTCAATAAATGCTAAACGATTTGGCCTGTTTTTCACAATCTAGCTATGGACATTGCCTTATGTTCCTTACATCCAATTCAAGGTGTCCATAATTGTAACATCCCAAACTTTTTAATTAACGGTTGACTTGGGTCGTTAAGTCAACGTAAAGTGTTTGTTAAGTTTAGAGTGGATTAACGCTTATATGTAGTTAAAGTGTTTTATGTGTGAGACTTGAATGTCTTATTAATTGATGTAGAAATATGTTTAAGGAAGAAGTTATGTGCCTTTTAGAGGTGTTCAAAGTGTTAATCAAGTTGTATATAGTCCATAGAGGTGTTTTGAGCTAATAATATGACTTTACGAAGTTTAGGGACCAGTTTTGACATGGTGTGAAAGTCAAAAACGGGATTAGGGTCAATGGGGGAGTCATTAGTTTATCAAATCAGATCTAATCACTGGTTGGTGGCATAATTAACCATGTGAAGAGTAGACATGTATCTATGGATTAAAGAATGATGAAGCTGAAGCAAGTAAAGAAGATAACGGCTATGGATGATTGAACCTTTTAACCATGAAGCTCTTCCATTCGATGAACACCATGTTATGATGTGAGGTTACCTTCGAGCTGCGAAGTCTTAAAGTTGTGCTTGGGTGTAAGGAAGACGCTTAGATTTTGTTTGAAATTATCTTTCCTGGTCATAGATGGTATGCGGCGCATATTCTGAGTTTTTAAGTTTATGCGGGGCATGTGCAAATGCATTAAAGTTACTGTTCAGAAATGCTCGAGTTATGAGGCGCATGCACCATCCATGCGGTGCATATTTTGGTCTGTTTTGGATTTACGACTCGCTCAGTTTAGATTTCGTTACGGGATGATATATGACGATTGGGACGAGTATTCACAGCTGGAGATTCTTCCTTATATTGCATGAATGTGTGGTGAACTAACACGTGAACCTTTTTAGCAGTTCTATCACTTACTGCCTTCGCCGGTGTGACGTGAAGGTGTTGTTGATATCCTATATTTGTACAAGATTTTATGTTTGGCCGCTTCTCAAAGATAATGATTTTTTTCCCTTATGAAAAGTTAAGAGGTTGGATGACAGAGTTAACTATGGATCCTTAAATCACAAGAAGTAGAAGTTTTCAGGAGCATTCGGTATCGAATTGATCATGTTTCTCGCCTATGTGATTTAGTCATGTAAGGCAAAGGTTGTGTATTTCTAAAGTCGAGGTCACTCGTAGTTTTGAGATGTTCTATTAATGTTCTCGGTTTCATTGCGATCGTGAGGTCAAACCTTCTGTTGATGTGTGACGAGTGCTACTTTTATTCAAAGACACCTTTCGTTTTGTTCTCACTTATAGGAAGAAGTTAATGTTTTCGATTGTGGGATGTATTTCATTCTATAAGATGGGTTTACGATTGGTAATACCATATGATGAAGTTGATGATGAAAGTCCTGTTTAAGTTAATTATATGCTCATTATGACTCTATTGAGTTTCTTGAAGTCCTGCATGTTAACGAATGGTCCTTACCATGTCGTGAACTTAAGGGATAAAGTTTAAAGTTTCTCTAGACCGTTCAGTCATTACATTCGGTGATGACATTATTATCTATTCTAAGTATGACGAAGAACATCATGTTGTGTAAGGAACGTTACTACGATTTTCTATAATAGAGGCCTAATTTTAAATTCGCCCAAAGTGAGTAAAAGTTAAAGTAGAAGCTGAAGCGTAGAATTGAAAGGAACAAGGTTCCATTTAATGTTTAATTCCATGACTATAAGGTTAGGGTAAGCAATTGTCTACAATGAGCCAGTCCAAGGTGATGTTTCTAGAGACGAAGATGTTGGTATTATGTGGGTGGATTCTGAAACTTCATAAATAACCAGCGTGGAACTATAAGTCTAAAAGTAAGATTTCGGTATCCGAGAACGAAATGACTAAAAGTTGTACTTGAGGAAGTTTATGAACCGTGGTGACATGCTCGTTTGGATGCTGCCTGAAGTGTGAATGACCTATTATGATACGAGGTGTAGTAAATTTTATATGTTGACGTGTGATTGGGTTAAAAGCCAAGACTAGACACCGAAAGTTTGGTAGCAATACAAAGAGTTTAACGATCCTTTAACGAAAGTGAGGAGTCATGTCACCGTGGACTAAGAGACAAAGTTGTGTGGGAAGCGAAAGGTAATGATAAGACAAGAGCAGTTAGTAGGAAAGTTGTCCAAGAATGCTTATTTTGTTTTGTGAGCTATTACACTGTTTCCTTGGACATGAAAGAAAAGATGTGTGATCAAGAAGTGCTCTTAAAGTGTGAAAGTAAATGGTGGAATGTTTTGAATCGAGACGGCCATTATATGAAAATTTTTAAAGATGTTTGACAAAGTATGAGGAAAATGGTGAACTCAAGTGATGCCTATCACTCTTAGATTGATGAGAAAGAGAATGAATGAGTTAGAAACTTGGTAAAACCATATGATGGCGTGATGGTGCCTCGAGATTTATTGTTGTGTTCATAGGCAACAATGATTATGCCATAGGTGTTGGATGTCATTTCATGATACGACAAGTTATTGAAGGGAAATCGTGCTAGTGTAAAGCTAGTGCGTAATATGTAAGTTGATTAAAGATGTAAGATGTGGGATTACAATGTGACGTGAGATTTAAGCAAGATATGTTATGAAGTTACGTTTAAGTGGTAAGTCTATGTTGATATGATATAAGATATTGATTAAGATGTGAGTATACGATGATATGATGTATATGTTGATATGAAACAAATGTTAGCCCGTGGAGAGATATGAGTATTGATGTTAAGGAGTGTTTGTAGTTGGCCTGGTTGAGATCCTTGGCCAAAAGTAAAAGAAGCTTCATAGGAAGTTAATTGAGCTTGTGCTAGTGGGATGGAATCATATTTACGGTGAAAGTTGATTCGAAAGTTATCCTCACCTATTTGATGCTGAAATGATTCCGAGGACGGAATCCTCTTAAGGGGAGGTAATTGTAACATCCCAAACTTTTTAATTAACGGTTGACTTGAGTCGTTAAGTCAACGTAAAGTGTTCGTTAAGTTTAGGGTGGATTAACACTTATATGTAGTTAAAGTGTTTTATGTGTGAGACTGAATGTCTTATTAATTGATGTAGAAATATGTTTAAAGAAGAAGTTATGTGCCTTTTAGAGGTGTTCAAAGTGTTAATCAAGTTGTATATAGTCCATAGAGGTGTTTTGGGCTAATAATATGACTTTACGAAGTTTAGGGACCAGTTTTGACATGGTGTGAAAGTCAAAAACGGGATTAGGGTCAATGGGGGAGTCATTAGTTTATCAAATCAGATCTAATAACTTTTCTCCCAAGCCCTAGCTACCCCTTTGATCCCCTATCAAATTCCTAAGCCGAAAATCCTTCAAAACGTGTGATTCAAGTGAAGTTTGATCAAGATCTCTCATCCTTGCTTTCATCTACAGGTAATATAGACGATTTCCCTTGGATTTGTGATCATAAGAGTCGATCATATGGATCTTACTTCTGGTCTCTAGGGTTGAGATTGATTTGATTATGTTTCATTGTCGATTATTGGGGTTTTCGGGTAATTTAATGTATTGTAATTGTATCCTCTTGTTCCTGGAACAAGTGATCATGTGAAATCATTATATGAGTCATATTTTGGGTGCATATGAGGTTCATAGGTCGTGGTGGTTGCTATGGTCATCTGATGGTCGAAAATTGCTTGCAAAACTAAGGGTTTACTAGATTTGAAAAATATGTAATATTGCAAAAATCATATCTCTTTCAATTAGAAGAGTTATAAGATGAATCTTATATTTTTGAAAAGGTCTATGTGTCCTCTTGATTCGATATGAACAATGTTTCATTTGATTTTGCCCAGATATGGGTGAAAAATGTCAATTTCCAAAAGTGGTCGGATTTAAGACGAATTCTGTAGGTCTGTTTTGCAGACGCCATAACCAAGAGTCAAACTTTAAATTTCTGGAAAGGTCTGAATTCCCTACATTCCTTAAGAACTAAGTTTTGACTCATTTGGTCGTCTTGAGGTCGAAAAGTCGCCTGAAAGTGAAGGACGCGAGTCAGTCTTTAGACCAGCACTCCATATGCGGCGCATATAACCTATGTGCGGCGCATATCGGGGCCTGGGAGGTTTTTGGGTGATTTTTGAAGCAAATATGCGACGCATATTCAAAGCATGCGCCACATAAAGGGTCTGTGAGCCCGTTTGAGGTCCGAAACAAGCGTTTAAGGGTTCTATAAGTGTACCTAAGTTAATGTATGGTCTTATAACCTTATTAGGTTGGGTTTATACAGGTTTAATGACTATGAACTCCAGATAGGTTGTCGGGATCACAAACAAGATACATTAACGTTGCTTATTGATCGTCACAAGGTAAGATACATTACTTTGACACGCTGAGGGTTCAACAAAAAGTTGGTTTCAAATAATAACTTCCCAACTTATATCTTGAATTGCTTGTGGGTATTCGGGTTACACGGGAGGTGATATGGGTTATGTAGTTGACCATTGAGACCTGAAATGCAGTCCCAAATGAAGTATAATGTAGTGTATGTTATGATATGAAGTATAATGTAGTGTATGTTATGATATGAAGTATAATGTAGTGTTATGTTATGAAGTGATATGCAGTAGCTTGTGATGCTTTGAGATGTAGTATATGTTGTTGATTGTTGATATGTGCATGATTGTATGGCTTGCTCATCTAGTTCACTAGACTTGTTAAGTTGCCATGACACGTGCACGTTTAAGGGCCCAAAACGTAAAAGCAATAAACGTAGTAAATGTTTAGGTAATGCAGTCACCTAGACTAAATAATGCAGGATCGAGCTCGTTAAACTTTGATGCAGGAAAGTGTTAAGCTTAACCCGTACTTGCCCTAGCCCGGCTAAGTGCGTTGACGTAGGTTGCTTGGGTGGCTCCTTGCAACATGGTCATTGAGATGCAGTTGAGTAATACGAGGGGTCTGACCCGTCCTCATTTGTCTTGTGCATACGGATTACTCGGGGATTGGCTTGCCATTCCTTAACGGCGTTTGATGTTCAACTGAATGGTTGTCATCTAGTCGGGTGTAACTTATGTTACACATTGACGCAGTTAAAATGTAGTAAAGCAGTTAAAACGTAGTAATGCAGTTAAAATGTAGTTACGCAGTTAAAAGTAGTAATGCAGTTATGTGGTTATATGTGTGTAATGCATAATGAAGGATAGGCACATTTAGGGTGTTTCATCCTATTATGTAGTTTTGATGATGTGATATGCTTGATGTGTGTTGTGCCTTAATGACGTTGATTAAATCCACAATGTTTGAAATGGATAAATGTTTTATAACTTGAGTGTTATCTTACTTAGCTAATTCGTTAGCTAACACTTGTCTTTTGAAATGTGTTGCTCCCTCGGGTTTAGCGTAGCTGAGGTAGTTGATGAAGAAGAGCGAGGAATGGGTAGATAGCTTGCTGATGACATTAGCTACCCATAGTTGTTGCACATTTTTAGACTCTTGCTTATGTTTTGGCATTTATATAGTTTGCATGTTATGTAGTCGGTTGTTTTGTGTTGGGCAGCCGACAGGTTTCTATTTAAACTTGTTTTGACGATATGACAGAGTAACACCAATGATTAAAGAAACCAAACAGATTTTAATTGGTTTGGACTTTCAAAGTTTACTTCTGCTTTGTTATAACGCCGTTAGGCCAAAATTTTTGGAAGACCGTATTTTTAAATGAAGGGTGTTACAATAATCTTCCTGAAATTCATCCATTAACACAAATCAAAATACAGGCCACATTTGTACACCGCTCGCAAATGTCATCACCTAGTGGTATATAACTATATATCTACAAAATACAGGTTATAAAGCTATCATATTATGAGTGGTATACCATGTGTTCATGCTATGCAAGCAATGTATAAGATGAACAGGAATCCTGAGGATTACTTAGCCATTTGGTTCAGGAAGGCTCACTTTATGTATGCATATGAGCACTACTTGAATACTGTTGGGGGAATGGACACATGGTTATCATTCCCACATCTGAATGTGCCACTGCCACCCATGCCAAGAACTATGCCTGGTAGACCAAAAAAGAAAAGGATGAGGGCAGCTCATGAGCCTAGAGTGTATGGTTCAAGGGTAACAAAACATGGGGTAGACATGAGTTGTTCAAACTGTCTGCAGAAGGGCCATAATGCTAGAGGTTGTAAGAATGAAAAAGTTTAAAAACCAGTAGTTAAAAAGACCAAAAGAAGGCCACCAAAGCAGAAAGCTAGTGAAACCATGAGTAGTGGTAGTGCTGCTCCAAGTCAGAGACCAAGTGCACAAGTAATGAGTGAGGGCAACCATATACCTAGCCAGGGACCACAAACTCAGGGGACTACTTTCACTGGTGTTCCACAAAATGAAAGTCAAAGTTTTAGTGTGAAGAAGAGACGGTTTCAGGAGAGTCAAAATCAAGCAAATCAACAAAGTCAATCAAACAGACATGGTAAAGCACCAATTAACTCAATTCAAGAGACACATGCACCTGCTCAATTCAAAGCAACTATGTCTTCAAGTCCACAGAGTCCAGGCAGAAGGATGGGAGTTACCAAAGCAGGATTCAGGTTTCCTATTCCTGTTCCTACACAAGAACCTTTAGGTATGCAACACTATTACTGTTTTACTAATATGCATGTAACATTTTTTTGATATGCTTTTATACTTGTATATAGTGAAGACAGTTTTACTAATATGCATGTAAAATTTGATAGATTGTGTTGACAAAGTGCCTCCTAGATTCCCAAAAACTAAGAGGGGTGGTGGTACCTTGGGGTTAGGAAGGGGAGGACCAAGAGTTGCATTTGGAAGGACAATGTCATGGTTAAGTAGTGGGGTTGGTACATCTGAGAAAGTCACATTTTCTACCATAAGGAGAAAAATGGATCCAAAAAGGCAAGTTTCTGCACCAAACATGATGGCTGAACCGCAACTTGGCACACAAGAGTCAGTGAATGAAGGGACAAGGAAAAAAGCAACACCCAAAAAAGCAACACCCAAGAAGCAACAACCCCCATTGCAGAGAAGGACACCAAGCCAGAGGATCTTGGAGAAGAAACTGTGCAGGAAGGTGAATGATGATCGCCCTGGACTCACTGAAGATGATGCTATTACTATATTGTAATTTGGTGCTAAATT
Organism: Erigeron breviscapus; assembly: GCA_034093135.1. Taxonomy (NCBI): domain Eukaryota; kingdom Viridiplantae; phylum Streptophyta; class Magnoliopsida; order Asterales; family Asteraceae; genus Erigeron; species Erigeron breviscapus. The sequence goes on along the minus strand of CM067173.1, from coordinate 95,457,927 downwards.
ATGTAACTTTGTACTTTGTACTCTAATATGTAGGTCTAGATGGATGGTTTGGGCAGTTTGTTACCATTTTGTGTAACTTCTCTTTTGTGTATCTAGTAACAAACTGCCTTGGTATTTCTGCATATCTGCATGTAACAAAAACACTGAATTGTTGGGTTTTATGTACCTAACATGTGACAAACACTAATCTTTTGTATATCATGGTTTGATGAAGCCATGATATGTAATGCAGTTGAAGTTATTTGATAATTTGCATGTGTTTGCCTTTATTTATGTTTATTTTCTCTTTGTTTGCTTAAACTACTGCCATTATATAGCATTCAAAATGTCAAATTTTATGGATATACTCATAACACAATCGTCCATGAGTAAAGTAGGTCAATCAAACACTTTCTTTCAACTTATAATTCAATCAAACATAAATATGAGCAAAACAGATACCTTCCATTATTTAATCAGAGCCCATTACAACACAAAACTAGATAAAAAACATGCATTACTTTGACAATTTCACATGACCATTATTCTTAGTTCATCAAAACAAAAGCTAGTACAAGGAAAAACATGGCCAGAAATCCGGTACAAACATACACAAATCTTTCAAAGAAACCAAACGTTGATTTCACTGAAGACACCTCATCTTCTTCCAACAAAACAGATTTCACCTTTGTTCGATTATGTGAGTGAAGATCAAACAATAGATCTTTGTAGTACTCACTAGGAAGCTCATCGTCAATGAATCTGAAGGTAGTACAGTATCGGGTTTTAACCTGAAATAAAGAACATGTTACGAATGAATTAACCAACCTTGATATGATGAACCCTAAATAAATTCGAAACCTTACATTAGGGCATCGAACAAAACGCCTCCCCGGGTTTCTGTTGGTCCAAGATGTCATGAGTTTCATCTTTTGTCCACAATGACAAAGTATATATCTATCTCCTCGATTTGTAGCAGCCGATGATGATGAAGAAGATGCCATGGTGGTGGGTGAAGCTTCAGAGCGGGAGAAAGAGGGAGAAAGAAAGAAGGGCGGGGGAAAAAAGGGAGGGAAGAATATTATGTGGAAAAGGGGGGAAATTGGTGGGGTTTTTATAGTCAAAGCAGCCAACGTGTCAAGAAAACCGGGCCCACATCAGCCTTTACTCGGTTTCGTGATACAATAGACATTTAGCAGGGTTCATGCATACAATAGAGGTTCTGTAAGTTCATGCACACAATAACTTTTTGGCCATAGTTAATTACATTTCCATGCACTTAACCCATTATTAAAATTTGTGTTGAATAAATTTTACCTAATAAACCACCAATATATATTTTATTATTGTTGTATTGGAAGAGGTAACATCTTTTAAAACATCAAATTTTTGAAAAGGTATAAATTTATGTATCAATAAAATAATCCGATCATGAAACTTAACCCAACATATAAATATCTCTTATTACGTAGCATGAATCATAATTTAGCAACCAGCGTAAAATAACAACGTATATAAGTATCCGCTAATATTTAACACATGTTATTATTCAAACGAAAAAAATGACGTTAATTATAGAACCGTCACGGGTGAACAACGTCAAGCGAAAGATGAAATAGCAATCACAATCGAATATAATGTATAAAAGTATCTGTTATTATTTAATACATGATGGTAAAATAACCATAAAGGTAACGATAATTAAGAAATGTCATCGTGAATAGTGTGAAACGACACTGCTCGCATTCAAAACGACGGCTGGGATTTTCCTTAGTCGTTGGCCATTACCACAATTGATAAGTATATATAAATATAGATCATTTGTTCTATTCATTTTCCATATCCATATTGTGGGTAATTAAATGGATGTCCATCACACATACTCCAACTATTTTCGTTGATGAAAACACCGCATTTGAAATGAAAATGAACTCGTGTCCTTGCATACGTCGTTTTAAATGTTTTACAATAAAATTTGTGGTGTTTGGTAGAATATGCAATCACGACTCACGAGTTGCTAGTTTTCCCTATTTAGTACAGTTAAAAGTCACGGTTTGTTCTGAACTTAATACATAAAATGAAGAGTAAAGATTATAAAATGAAGTACTAAAGTGATATATCTACAACAACTATTAGCCATCTACAACAAATGTACATGTTTTACTGCACAGTTTACAACTGCGTAAAACTTACATTGTTGTGGATGACAAATAATTGTTGTAGAATATCATTCCTTAAAACAATGGGATATTTATTGACGGAAAAAAAAAGCAAAACTCACAGTTCAATTTGTCAGTCTATGACAAAGGGCATGATGTCAACAAGTTCTCATCACTGAAATAGACACATTTTTCTTCTCACTCCACATTTTCAAAGTATTTTCAATACTTCAAAATTACATAAAAAAATTATTAAGTTTAGTTCAATGGTAATTATGCCTACCCATGTCATGTCATCGGTTTTAAAGAGATAATAACTTATACTCCGTCAGCAAAGTTAATGTTGCCTAATGAACATTTAACTAGGGTTGTCATTTACAAATTAAAAGTTTGACAAACACGTTAAAGTGTCAAACACATTGTAAATGTGAAATATATACAATAACAAAACATAACAACTTAGTACATTTTCGTGTGTAACACTTTTTATACACGTTCTTCAACACATTTGATCTCCTTTACTTGCATTCTTATATTTCGAGTTATATAATGAAGTAAGCTCTTGGCCAGTAGGGCAGTAGGTGTTAGTTACTAATCAAAAATCTTTTAAAAAATCAACTGTTCAGACATACAAATAAGGGAAAAGAATCTGGGGATGTATGTAACTTGGCAACTTTTACTATTGTATGTATGCACCAAAAATATTGAACGTTTGATGGAAGTATCTCTCTAAATTGAACACTTAATGTAAAAATGTATACGTGGCAACCATATGAGCTGCCACGTAGAAGTTTTTGATTGGTCAACGTAAAAAATTTACATTAAATGTTCAATTTAGCGAGATACTTACATACAACGTTCAATATTTTTGGTGCATACATACAATAGTAAAAGTTGCCAAGTTACATACATCCTCAGATTCTTTTCCCAAGAAATAAACAGCAAGAGAATTCAGATTGCATACTGGTCCATTTCATGAAGTTCCTTAACAAAATGTATATAGGTTCAGTCAACGGTTTTTCTACAACCCAGAAGTGAAACAAACACAAGTAATCCCCATAACGATTTTCCTCCCATATTAATAGTAATAGTGTGTTTAATATTGGATGTATAATCTAGTAAGACGACATAAGTACCAAATATAAACCTTACTATCTTTTGCGCTTAAGCCCGTTCTTCAAATTCTTGATAATGTAGTTGATAACTTCCTGCAATGTAGCTTCTCGATCGTCTTTAAAATTCCAAAGCAGAGGAACCACATACCTTCCACTAGAGTTGTACTTATGAATCTCCTTAAAAGCAACTACCACTGCATTATATATGCTATTTCCCCATTCTGCCTTGAGAGTTCTCAGCAATTCATCATTTTCATCAATCAGTTCCTGCAACAATATGATATCAAATTGACATATAATCATAAAAGACTAAGCAAGTGTTTAGTTTAAATAGCATGCCCCATCAGTGTTACATAACAAATAATAAGTAGTAGTTTTAATATGTTGTAATAGTTCAGGGGCTTATATTGTCAAGTTAGAAAGAAAGGTCGTTAGGTCGGTTAGGAGTTATAATCAGTGTATATATAGATACATATGGGAATGAATGGAGGCAGACATGATTTGATAAAAACTTCTTCTTCTCTAAATTCTTCTTCTACAATTCCACTCTATCAATTGGTATCAGAGACACCGATTCTCCGGCGTGCTTTCGATTCCGCCTCCGATTACGATTCCGATCAAGTTCCGGCAGCTTATTGATTCTCTTCCTCTTTAAAATCAATAGCAACTGTAATTTTGATTCGTTTTCTTCTTCGTGAGTTCTATGATTTCCGATCATATCTCCGGTGATCTCCTTCTCCGGTGAACTATCCAATTCATTAAAAAAAAAATAAAAAAAATATATCGAAAATTCACAATTAATTCAATTTTAGCCCTAAATTCTTCAATTCAGCTATCCTACTTCCAGAAAATAGCTGTAATTCGTTCAAATCGCCATTAATTTTTCAATTAAGTCGGTGATTCCTCAAATCCACCAATAATCCCAAATTCTGAGCCCTAATTTTCAAAATTGATGATGTCAACAAGAAACTAGAAATGGAGCGGTTAATAGCATTCAACCAGGAAGGTGCTCTTACTGATTACTGTAATACGTTTCAGCGGTTATTCGATCAGGTTAGAAATTATGAAGAAATCTCTGAATTCTATGGTATATACCTATTTATTTGTGGATTAGAACCTGAAATTAGGGAAATATTTGTTGATTGGCATCAATATAGCTGCATTAAGGTAGAAAATGTGATTTCATTAGCTTTAAAAATTGATTCTAATGGCTTACAAGATTCTTTCTCTCCATTTAATTCTAATTCTTCTTTTTATAACAAAGATTTGGAGTTTGATGTTAATGTTACTCTTGGGGAATTGATGAAAGATAATGAGTTTTTTAGGAATGGGGTGATTCAAGAAAAGATCATAGATGAAGTAAATTTAGGAAAGAGTTAAATGCATTTTTGGTCCCTGTGGTTTATCAATTTTTGCATCGGCAGTCCCTCTCATCTTTTTTTCGCATGGATAGTCCCTGGAGGCATGTTTCACTTGCAACCATGGTCCACTTTGACGGATCCGTTTGATTTAAGCCGTTAAGCCCATCACGTGAGCAACACGTGATGGGCATTTATGTAGTTTACACATACCCCTACCACCACGTGAATCTCTCTCTGACTCTCATACCCACCTTCTTCATGTTTCCTTCTTTTCAATCCATCATTCCATCAATCATTAACAAATTCATCTAATCAAAAAAAAATTCTAAAACCATATTTAACAAATTCATCTAATCAAAAAAAAATTCTAAAACCATATTTAACAAATTCATTACAATTAAGCATGATTTTTACTCACTCAAAATAAATTATAACATCAATAAATCATCAAAATCACATTCCATATCACAAATAAATAATGTTGGTGATGAATCAGAGAGTTCATATAGTAATTAATATCCCTAAAATTTCAAACCAAAATATTATCAATAATACAATAACAATTCAAGCAGAAGAGGAGAAATATTTCTTACGGATGTTATTATATCTCAAGGACCAAAAAAATATCCATTCAAGCATTAGATTAGTGTTTAATATCCCTAAATTGTTCAAACAAAATCTTTTTTATTAACAAACACATTAAGCAATGGAAATGGTGGTGCTTGTACCTTGAAACTACCGACCATTTCCCGAACAAAAACCGGCGATCGATTAAATGGTTGAAGTTGGTAGTTGCGCACGGTGGTGGCCGGTTGCTGAAGGAGTAATCGATTAACCGGTGACGGTGTGGTTGACCTTTGAAGCAGTAATAGATTGGCCGTAACGGATCGATTGACCAGTGAAGGAGTAATCGTTTCGCCGGTGACTGACTAATCGATTCGCCGGTGACGGAGTTGTTGACCATTGAAGTAGTAATGGATTGGCCGGTGACGGATTGGCCGGTGATCAGATCAACTGACCAGTGACGCAGTAATCGTTCGCTAGTGACGGGGTGGTTGACTGTTGAAGGAGCAATCGATCGGAAATTATGGATGGAGAAGCTTGATGGTGATGATTAGCATAGAGAGAATAAAGAGATTGTCCCTGTGATTACGAAAATACAGATGCATATAATATATATATATATATATAGTAAAAATATATATCTTTTTATTATTACAAACAGTCCCTAGGTTTGGGAAAAGGACCAAAATAAACGTGGTGGTAGGTGGGTATGTGTAAACTACATAAATGCCCATCACGTGTTGCTCACGTGATGGGCTTAACGGCTTAAATCAAACGGATCCGTCAAAGTGGACCATGGTTGCAAGTGAAACATGCCTCCAGGGACTATCCATGCGAAAAAAAGATGAGAGGGACTGCCGATGCAAAAATTGATAAACCACAGGGACCAAAAATGCATTTAACTCTTTAGGAAAAGAAATTAGTGCTTACAAGGTGTTTGATGAATTTCCTGAAAGAGTTCATGATGATATTAGGACTGAAATTGAGGCTCAATATAATGATATATCTATTTGTGAAACTCTTTTAAGTGAAACCCCTGCACAAAAAGTTTCAATTCATGAGATTAGTGATGTGATTGTTGAGATGGGTGATAGTAAGAATCTTGTTACTCAGACAGTTTAAGCATGAATTCGGCAGTTTATGTCTAGAGGTGTTTGTTCAGAATAGTCCTGGTGTAGTTATAGCATTCCAATCTCCTGGTGATATTGTGTATTTTGGTGATTTTTGGAGACAAAAATCTTTGAAGAAAGGAGTTTTAGATAAGGAAATGGTTGTGGAATTTTTTGGTGAAGTTGTGGCATTCCATTCTTTTGGGGATATTTTGTGTTTAGGAGATTTTTGGGGACAAAAATCCTTGAAGGAAGGAGTATTAAGTATTACTAGTATGGGAATGGTTGTGGAATTTTTTGGATGGAAACCAGGTTGGATTACTGTAGTGAGCACTAGTATCTGCCAGATTTGTGTTAAAAGGACTGATCATTTGTCTATGTGTTGGGAGAATAACGATCCTCAGAAAGCATCATATAAGAGTTATTGGTTAATTGTTTATAATTTCTGTTTTGAGTCAAAAGATAGAGATATATCAGATGCATTGTTGGCTGCTAGTAACAAGGTAAGAAATAATATTAGTTTAGAGTGGAATGTTTATATGAAAATGATCGGTTTTTATGGAGTGGTGTATGATAAGTTGGCTCAACGTCATTGGATATATGGGAAAACAAGTAGGGTGACAAAAGACACATTGTTTCAAAGAGCAGATAAAGAAACCTTTGTTGGAAAGGGATGGTCTGGAATTTGCGTTATTCCTGAACTTACTCAAGAAGAAGGTCGTTTGTATTGGCCTAAGATAGCCAGTGATGGTGTATCTAATGGAATGGATGGTATATGGAATGATAATGAACCAGCTGTTCCTAATTCCAAGACGAAGACAATGATTAAGAGTAACATACATATAAGAGATGCTGAACTTGGTAGTCATCAGAATCATTCACACTATCACAATGCTTCATGCTGATGGCAAGATCCACAGATGGAAACATGAAATTAAACTATTCTAACAAATACTCACTTGTTCTTACTCGAGCTGGGTTAATTGGTAGTCATAGGTATGATGCTACATGGACAGGGAATGATCTTCTTACTTGGGAGCACCTGCGTATGAGCCATTCTGTGGTACTTCAGTTGGGGTTTAATGGTCAGTCACTATTTGATCCTGATATTGATGGATTTATTAGCAGTACAACATCGAAGGTGTTTTGGAGAGGGTTTGATCATGATCTTTGGTCTGTTATTGGTCTGATGTCACAGTATACTGAGATTGCTTTAGATTTCCCAGGAGATGATCTTCAGTGGCAATTGATTGGGAAGACTCGTAATAGTTATGATGTTATGGGAAATGCTTTAAGAGACGAGGCTGGTGAAAGTGACAAGGGAAGAAATGGGATATTTCTCCATGAACTTACTGATGCTAAACTTATATCGCCCAAGATTTGTGGAGAAATTGCAGGTAGTAATGAGCATAAAGGAAGTGTTTTGGTTGACGAGTTGGATCTATCGTTGAAGAAACTTAAAGCAGTTCAGGATCATTTACAAGAACTTCATAAAGGAAGAAGTCTGAACGATGCCAGTAGGGTACAGTTTAAGAGTACAAGCAGTGACACTCTTGGCGAATTGGCAAAGACTCTCATAGCTCAACAAGAAGCTAAGAAGCAAAAAGGAACTAATAAAAAAGTTGTTCGGGGTTTTACTTTTAATTCTGGTCAAATACATAAACAACAGCAGCAACGGGTTGAAGAAAAACAAGATGTTGAAGCAAGTGTTATAGTTATTGAGTTTCCATCAGAAGATAACGTAAAACCAGAACATGACATGAAGGTTTCTGAAAAAGATGGTGCCTTGAAGGTTTTTGGGGGGTCAGAATGTAAGTCTCTGCAGATTAAAGAATCTGATAGTGGAATAGAGTGTGACATTACTGAAAGCGTGACCAGAAGACAAGACCGTGGTGGCAAAGAATTGCTCTTGCAAGAATGGGAGATGGCTTTGAATAATGTTGCTGATTTGAAAGAAGAATCTGATTCACGAGAAGTTCAGGGAAGGCAGTTTGATCGTAATTGCATTTCACAAGAATTTGCAGAGATGGGTCTTGGCATAATGGATGTATTACAATATTGGGCCTTAGTTGGTATAAGGGAGGAGTATTGTTACATATCAAAAGATTGTCTAGCTAGGTATCTTTACTCAAGAAAACCCATGGACCAGCCACACATATTGTTCCTCAACATACTAACCCAAGGTTCTTACTACAACCAAGATCAGTACTTGATGGATAGACGATCAAAAGGTAGGGTAAGGTTGCTGTCAAGATATTGGTCCATTGGGAGGGGTTGTCTATGGCTGAAGCATCATGGGAGGATTTTGAGCTCTGATTGATGTTTGCATGTATGAATACCATTGTTTGAGGACAAACAATCCTTAAGGGGGGAGTATTGTTACATAACAAATAATAAGTAGTAGTTTTAATATGTTGTAATAGTTCAGGGGCTTATATTGTCAAGTTAGAAAGAAAGGTCGTTAGGTCGGTTAGGAGTTATAATCAGTGTATATATAGATACATATGGGAATGAATGGAGGCAGACATGATTTGATAAAAACTTCTTCTTCTCTAAATTCTTCTTCTACAATTCCACTCTATCAATCAGTGTGTTTACTACTTTAGCAAAAACTAAATTTTATAAGCAAATTGTGTGCATGAAAGTTACACTTTTAGATAACTTTCCTTATTCTGCATCCTATACACGTAAAAGATAAACTATAACGCAGAACCCAAAATAAATGCAGAAATTGTTGCCTCTGATTATAAAGATAGGGTCGGAGAACCTGCAGAGGTAGCTTTCCTGAAACACCCAATATACATAAATTGATTTTCTAGAACCTTACCTCAGGTTTACCATCTACTGTAACAACTTTCATCGGATGCCACCCTCCATTTGTTAGGTTATCCTGCCAGAGAGAACACAATTCAAGGCCCTTGACTTGTGCTTCTTCGGGGTCATATTTCTCCTTGCAGGCATCACGGAAGACTTTTGTATCAAGTTCTCCCACCTCTTAACCAGAGACGGAGCCATAGTGGGGGCAATGGGGGCAGTTGCCCCCACTTCAATTTTGGTACAATGTAATTTTTTTCAATTTAAATAGTATATTTGTAATTTGTCCTTATGGGAAATACATACAAATGTTACCTTCGTTGTCATAGCTTATTCTTTGGAAGTCATTAGTATTCAAAGCATTAGTTTTGAGATGGATCTCCCCATTAGGAGACTAAAAAGCTTAAGTAACCGGAAAAAAAGAAGAAAGGTTAAAGAAAAAATTTTCTTTGTATAGGTAAGTGTGTAAATGTGTAGTGCATCACTGCATTTATATACATTAATAGTGTAGTTGAATGTGAAAATGTTATTTGTTTTCAAATCATTATTATATATCTGTCACAAACATGTAATAATAATAATCATAATAATCATGTAGTAAAAATTTATACAAGCTAACTCTTACAAAAAAGATATATTTTTCGGATTTTTTGCATTAATGTTTGTGAGATTAGCTGGTAAACATCATTTGAAACATTTATTAGTCAACTCGGGTTATGATTAAGTACGTTTTCATTTAATAAGACGTTGTTTATCACGTGTTGTCTTTATTTATTCAAAAAAAAGAAAAGAAATCTGGTATTAAAATATGGGTGTTACACCCGGTGTTGTGGAACAAAATTCTTTTAGGGACTCATTTTCTATTCTCGAGCTAGGACCCAAAATTCTTTTAGGGACTCATTTTTTTTAATAACATTTTCGGATATGACTTTTATAAGTATGAAAAACAATTTTTAAATTTGTCCCCTCATAAAAAAATATCTAGCTCCGTCCCTGCTCTTAACCCCAATAATTGTACGTCCACTCGGCATATCCTGCATGCCCTACATACAAATGAGAAATTTATTAACTTACTGCATTTCATGAAGCATGAATTTAAGGTTGAAAGATGGATGGTTCATTTAAAATAAGACTTTGGGCAACATTTGACCCATTTGATCTATTCTCATTTTGTTTTGACTAGAAATGTTCAAAGTTAACACAGTACAAATCAGAACATTCATAACTACATGGACTGAAAGTGTCATCTCTTATGGTAATATTATATACCATAATGGAATTTATAGAATGTTAAAAACCAATACCTTAATCAACAATTTGCGGGCTTCTTGAACCTCATCATTAAATCGGTGCTGCCTAACCATAAGAACTTTATTCGTATCCTCCCTGCCTTGCACATCATCTGTCTTTTCTTGCAGTTTATCATTCAGCTCTTCAATCTGCTTTTGAATTGCATAATCATCTTTATCTCCCATACGCTTCCTTAGCTGCACTATCGATTTTAATTCTTCACGTTCCATTTCCAATTTATGTCTAGTATCCTGTTCTCGCGTTAATTCAAGTAGCTTTTCCAACTCCTCCTCCTTTTCTCTCTGTGATTGATCAAGTAAATAATATCCAAACCAACAGTGTAATTATGAAAGTTGTAAACAAAAAAAAAAGCGTCAAAATGGGAGCCTGCTTTATAAAAGCATGCCTAGGCGATAGGTGATCTCAAAAATGCCTCAACCTACTCTACGTGGTCACCTTATAAAGGCATCTCAAAGGAACGCCTCACAGAATTTGAGCGCCTCATTTTTTCTTCATGACATTAGTAGGGTTTTATTAGACTTTTTATAAGTCGCGGTTGATGAAACTAACCTAAAGTATTTTATCCTCTCCTAACACAGTAACACCTCTTGAATACTTACATAACTGGAATCTTTTAACTGCATTCTCATGTAGAAGTTAACACCTACTGTGTACGTGAGGCATTTGCCTAGCGTCTCGGCTTTTGGACCCTTATCGCCTAGGACTCTAGGAGTGCCCGAAGCCTTTTTAAAAAGAGAGGGACAGGCAGCCTGGGCAGTAAATTAAAAGAGACAATTTTGGTGTGTGTTGGTTCTGGTTGACCAATAACACTTGGTGCATTAAATACAACGACAATAACTATATTTTCCAAAAACAGTCTAACTTTCAAATCAAATGACTGCAGATACTTATGCAATAAAAATACACTTTTGGCGTCGTTCAACCCATTGGACCTGTTTCCTTCTAAACGTTTTTTTCCCTTGCTAGATATCAAACATAGCCCGAATCTACCCATTCATCAGTAAATGATCATAATTGCCACCTCTGATAAAAACAGATATGTATACATTGTTAATGCACAACTTTAGCAGGTTTACCTTTTGTTTTTCAACCAGCCGTAGAACATTCTCGTTAGTTTTTTTCTGCTCTGTAAAAGCCATATCCAAAGAAGTGTATTGCGCATCATTCTGGATATGGAAATGTATATATGAAGCACATACTATGATGACAATAATAGTTGGTATCATCAATGAATCTGAAGCTGGATTTTAGATTAAAAGAGAGAAACACATCATAATATTTGTTACGAAGTAATAACATGCATATGGATGACAAATTAACTGTGAATATATTTTACCTTTCTTTTCTCCTCTTCTAACTTCTGTTTCTCGCGTTCCGTCAAGGCTTCCTTCTTATTAAGTTCTTTGCTCCGAGAACAAACTTCTTTCCTCCGCTTCTCCAAATCTGCATTCCATCTATCTTGTTCATCTAATAAGCTTCTAATACGCTCCTGTTCATCACGTTGTATCTTACTTCTCTCTGGAAAGGGATAGAACAGTTGGATTTAGCATGACCTCACACTTCCATATGAATTTCCACAGAAAAAAAGTGCCAGGTGGTAAGTTAAACCCACTTACCTATAAATGGGTCATGAAGTCATGTTTTAGCTCTAACAAATGGGTCTACCGAGTCAAAGGAATCAAAGTCAACCACAATGTATTTCAATGCAAGAATACAAATTAATAATGATAAAATCCTAAATAACTGAAATTAGTATATCAGCTTTATAGTAGATTGGGCTGCTCCAGATTGCTTTCAGGAATGTGACCGGAATTCTGGCCATGCGTGACAATATATGGATTTTATCAATACTTTGGCATTCTGGTAACTTTAAAAGGTCAATAAAATCAATAAAAAAATGTTGGTGGTTGAACCATTTGACCCATACTTAGAAGTATATATGTTTTGACCCATTACCCAGTTCGCCGTCATGTCCGCATAATAATACAACTCAATGTTGTTCTTAGAAATTCCAACACATGCATTCACTAATTCACTGCTGCAATTAATGCATACCAAGACAAGCACTTTCAAGAAAGTGCATATAGGAAAGCTAAGAAGCCAAATAGAAAGTAACAACCTTCATTGAAAGCTCGATGACATTCGTCTATTTCTTCAATCATCCTACTCACAGACATGCTTGTCTGATTCTTTTTGATCTGCAGATCATCAAGAATCTTATTATTCACGTCAATCTCAAAAACCAACTCAACCACTATTTTGTTTCTAGCTTCTAAAGCTTCTTGATGAACTTCTAAAACTGTTTTCAGAACACTCTTGGAGCGAAGATAATCTCCTATTGGCCCGTGTGATTCAAAGTCATTTGCACGAGCTAGCCATCCATAAATACCCGAACCTGAAGTATTTTCAGAAGCACAATACCATTCTTTCTTACTATGATGACTAGCCTCAAAAGCTTTCTCGAACTGCATAGCATTCTTGAATCCATTCCAATCCTTTTTAAAACTCACCAAGGCTTGTACAGCTTTCTTTTGATTATCTTGAAATATCTCAACTGCTTCTAGACTATACTTTGAAAATCTCTTCATCCAATAGGCTGTACTCTCAACATCTTCCATTATTGGCATCTTTGACTATGTTGACCACAATCCCAGTCCAAGGCCAGCAAAACAACTCATTTTCTACAGAGCTTGAAGCAGCCACTTTCTGCAGAGGTTCAGCCTCACCTGCCAAAATACTTACTTTGACCATTTGTGTAACAATTGGGGTCTATATGACTGTATACTTATATATAATACTATATACTGTTAGATTAGTGTGTACGTCATAACACAAAACTATACTACCGCTTATACACGAGCCTACGGGGTCACACACAATGAACATTTAGATACCCGGATATATGTATATTGTATACATATATATATGATCACCAAAATATTTAAATGATAAATTGTTTATTAATTAAATATTAATTAAATATATATAATGGATGAATTAGGTATGAAAATGATGTTTCAACTTTCATTCATTGTTTGTATATATTTATATATTTCTTTCCATCCGTGAGTATGCAATGAGTGTATTATGACAATGATTTATTAGTTGATTAAATCATTGATTTGATATCTCAACATTCAATATATTAAAAGATATTGGAAGTCATTATCACGGATTTGGTAAAACTTTAAGAAAGAATAAAATATTGAGATTTGGCATTTTATTTCTTTTCTTGGCCGTGGAACTACAAAAGAGGGTAATGTTAGTTTATCGAGATAGACAACACAAAATCTTCTTTTGAAAGTATATGTTTCAAAATGAAAGTTTCTCTCTTAGTAGTTTTGGTTTACGGTCTTCTTTTGAAGACATTATGGTAGGAGAATTCTCCATCTCAATACTTAATAAAAGGAGACAACAATATAGGAGAATAGTTTTCCTTTATTGTGTAGTCTACGGCAGAAAGAAAAAGGATCAAATTCAAGACTATAGTAGTTTTGGTTTTGGTATTTTTGGTTCTTGGTGATTAAGGTCTAGCAGCCTCTGGGTATTGTTTGAAATGTTCGTGTGGATCAACTGTAGAGATATTCATATCATTGAATATTGTTTCATCCTACGTGATTTCATCTACTCAAAAGGTATTATTCTTAATCTACTTATTATGACAACTATTACGGTGTAATTGGATCTTGGTGGAAATATTAATCGTGTGCATGTTTTATAAAATACATGTTTGTATTTTTAGTCTTCCGCTGCGTTTATAAATTTTAAAAGTACACACGAGGGCCTAGTATTTCCAACAGTGGTATCAGAGCCACTTTTACACCTTTTAGTTGTCAGGTGATTTTATTTTTTGATCATTTTTTGATAGAAAAATAAATCACCACTTTAAATTTCGAATTTAATTCTTATGGCTTGATTAGTTATTTTTATTGATTCTATATAATCCATGGTTGTACCCATGCATTGCAACCATGGACAAGCCATATGTAGTTTTAATAATGTAGTTATTAAAATTTGTTGTTGCATGCATAGCCCATGATGCCCTTAGCCTATGGAATTGTTTTGTTGTGATGATTGTTGATTATTACAACATTATAAATGTTGATTAATTTATTTGGGGCCATAGAAGCAAAAGTTGTATAATATTTATTTTTAATTTTCATAGTTGTATTTATTTTTATTTTTATTGTAAGTATTAGACTAGTTGTACTTTTCAATTTAAATAAATGTAACAAGATGAAGATTGAAGATAAAAGATGCAACATGAAGTTTTGCTTTGAAGATGGTGTTTTCTTTATCAAGTCAACAACGTATGGAACAAAATCTCACTTGGTTCTTGGATTAAGTGGGAGTATAGGATTGTCCTTAGATTGACCTCTTGATTTCATATTGGCTCATGAAATCAAGCATAGGATTTTTGGGCTAGGCTATGTATGTGTGATGCATGGTTGTGTTTTTATTTTTGCACTTATTTATAATTGTTGATTATAAAATATGCTAAAATGTTTTTGATGGAAACATTAAATAAAAACACAAAATGAGTTTAAAGATTAAAATTGGTGATTTTAAAAGTTAAACTCCAATGAGTTTAAAATATATTGTTTTGAAACTCAAATTATATATATGGTCGACATCTTTTAAAATTGTTTTAAAGTGATACACGTTTGTGTATTTGTTATTTTTGTCTAAAATAAAATATGTGATTTTATATGTTAGAAATAAAATAACAAACTAGAGACACAAACATATTCGACATGTATGATTGGTTAAAATGAGTTTTAACAAAATAGTGTAGCGAATCTTGTGTGCATGCAATATTCGTTGACACAAATTTTTCAAATACCCGTCAAAATTTAAGTCATGCCATCCAATCAGCTTGCAAACACTCCTCGTTATTTTTTGGTTACGGTGACACCAAATCGAATTATAGCCACGAGGTGGATTTTTAGATTCAAGTGAGACTAGACTAAATTTCCACAGTTTACAAATTGGACGACTTAATCGTGTTCACAGTAAGACTTGAACCCGAGGCAAGGATGGGACAAACATGCTAGTAGATAATAGTGGTTTGTTGGACTGCACATATCTCAAGGTCCCATAAAGATCTAAGAGTTGCACTTGATGCTCAAAGCTGTTGAACAGAATTTACATCAAAGACCTCCAATCTCGGTGTCCTAATGATTTAGGATGGAAGGGTTAAAAAGAATAAGCCGAAAATTTCCAGGAAGGGAAAGGGCAAATGAGTTGCTAGGAATAAGATTCCACTTCTCCCAAGAAGAAAAACCCAGCAAAAGACGCCGAATATTTTCATTATGAAAAAGTTGGTCATTGGAGAAGGAACTGTTCCTGTCTACCTATCTAAGCTGAAGAAAGGCAAGGCTGGTTAGACTAGCAAATCAGGTATATGCTTTTTCTAGTTACTCCTGGATTTTTGTTACAGATGTGATTTGTATCAATATACTGGGAATGAGAAGAAGTAAGAAACTGAATAAAGGCACACTAGATCTACGAGTGTGAAATAGGGATCAAGCAGTTTTTGAAACTATTGGCACCTATGAGCTTACTTTTCAAGTGACCTTGTTGTTTTGTTGAAACAATGTCATTTTGCTCCTAGTATTACGAGCAACATAGTTTCAGTTTCACGTTTGAAAGATGTTGGTTATGAACGCCATTTTGGACTTCACTACCAAAGTCGTTGGGAGAAATCTGTGTCAGAGTTGCACTTGATGCTCAAAGCTGTTGAACAGAATTTACATCAAAGACCTCCAATCTCGGTGTCCTAATGATTTAGGATGGAAGGGTTAAAAAGAATAAGCCGAAAATTTCCAGGAAGGGAAAGGGCAAATGAGTTGCTAGGAATAAGATTCCACTTCTCCCAAGAAGAAAAACCCAGCAAAAGACGCCGAATATTTTCATTATGAAAAAGTTGGTCATTGGAGAAGGAACTGTTCCTGTCTACCTATCTAAGCTGAAGAAAGGCAAGGCTGGTTAGACTAGCAAATCAGGTATATGCTTTTTCTAGTTACTCCTGGATTTTTGTTACAGATGTGATTTGTATCAATATACTGGGAATGAGAAGAAGTAAGAAACTGAATAAAGGCACACTAGATCTACGAGTGTGAAATAGGGATCAAGCAGTTTTTGAAACTATTGGCACCTATGAGCTTACTTTTCAAGTGACCTTGTTGTTTTGTTGAAACAATGTCATTTTGCTCCTAGTATTACGAGCAACATAGTTTCAGTTTCACGTTTGAAAGATGTTGGTTATGAACTTGCATTTACACACTTTGCAATATCAGTTTCTAAGAATAATGTTTTTATTTTAATGCCTATCCAAGTGATGGTATTTTTGAAATTGATATGCATGGTGTGATTTCAAATAATAATTCTATATATACCTGTACAGCCAAACGATTCAAGCAAGACTTGAATAAGACCTATCTATGACATTGTCGTCTTGTTCATATAAACAAACAACGCATTTCAAAACCCCAATCTGATGGACTTTTGGAATCAACAGACTCTGAGTCATTTGATGTATGCGAGTCTTGTTTATGTGGAAAAATGGCAAAGGCACCTTTTTCCGGTTTAGGTGAAAGAGCTAAAGATCTTTTAGGACTATACATACTGATGTATGTGACCGTTTTAGAACTATGTCTAGAAATGGTGAATAATACTTCGTTACATTTACTGATGATTATAATAGATATGGTTATGTTTACTTGTTGAAACATAAACATGAAGTTTTTGAAACGTTCAAAAGTCTTCCAAAACGAAGTAGAAAATCAGCTTGGAAAGACCATTAAAACCCTTCGTTCTGATCGAGGTGGTGAGTATATGAGTCTAGAGTTTTTGGATCACTTAAAGAATCGTGAGATTGTCTCACAATTCACTCCACCTAACACATGGCGTGTCTGGTCGGATGAATCGAACTTTATTTGGTATGGTTCGATTTATGACGAGTCTGATTACTCTATCACCGTCTTTTGAGGGAATTACATTTGAGTTTGCTGCATGCATACTAAATATGGTTTCTACCAAGAAGGTTGAAAAGACACCACATGAGCTGTGGCATGGGAAAACTCCTAAGTTGTCTTACTTGAAAGTCTGGGGTTGTGAAGCGTATGTGAAACGTGACACTTCAAACAAATTAGAACCAGAAGTATCAAGTGTAACTTTGTGGGATACCCAAAGGAAACAATGGGTTACTACTTTTACTACCCAGCTGAAAACAAAGTGTTTCCTGCTCGATTTGCTGAGTTTTTGGAAAGAGATCTTCTCTTACAAAAAGTCAGTGGGAGTAAAGTAGATCTTGAAGAAATTCAAGAACCACATGGTAACATACCTTCTGAAAGCACTAGCTATCCACACGTTAAAGTTGAGCACACTGTTGGTGAGCTAGAACGTGTTACATCTATACTTCGTAGATATGGTAAAACTCTTAATTAGCCTGCGAGGCATAATCATCTGATTAATTCAGATGAACCTGATCTAGGGGATTATGATGAATCCTCTATCTACCTTAAAGCCATATCAGATCCCGAATCTGACAGAGGGCAAGATGCTACGAATATAGAGATACAGTCCATGAAAGATAATCAAGTATGGGACTTGATTGATCTTCCACCCAATTGTAAGACAATGGGATGTAAATGGGTCTTCAAGATGAAGACTAACATGGACGGTAATGTAAACACCTTTAAGGCTCGGACGGTTAGCAAAAGGATATACTCAGAATCAAGGAATTGATTATGAGGAAACCTTTTCATTTGATGATAAAATCGAAAAGTTTGATTTTTCTCAAAACCATTATGAGTCCTGTGTTTATTAAAGCTAGTGGGAGCGAAGTAGTCTTCTTGATCTTGTATGTTGATAACGTACTACTTATTGGAAATGATATTCCAACTTTGCAAGATGTTAATCTTGGCTTGGAAAATGTTTTGCCATAAAGGATCTTGGATTAGCTACTTACATTCTTGGAATCAGGATCTATATAAATAAGATCCAAATGGCTTATTGGTTGGAGTCAAAGTACATACATTGACAAAATCTTATGAAGATTTAACATGCAAGACTCCAAACGTGGAGAACTGTCTGTGCAAAAGGGCATAACCTTGAGCAAGTCTCAAAGTCCTATCACATCTGATGAGATAAGACGAATGAAAAGGAATCCCATATGCTTCGGCTATAGGATTCATTATGTATGCCTTGTTATGTACTAGACCAGATGTCTCGTTATCCTTGAGTTTGACGAGTCGTTATCAACAGAATCCAGGTGAAGAACATTGGATTGCTGATAAGAACATTCTTTAGTATTTGCGGAGAACTAAAGATATATTATTGGTTTATGATGGTTTGGAAAAGGAGTTGAGTATTAAATGTTATATGGATGCTATTTTCAAAACTAATCGAGATGATTCTCGATCCCAATCAGGCTATGTCCTTGTCATGAATGACAGACTAGTTGATTAGAAATGCTCAAAGCAGAGCACAGTTGCATAGTCTACAATAAAAGCAGAATACATTGCTGCCTCAGAAGCTGCTTAGGAAGCTGTCTGAATTAGGAAATTTGTTGCTGAACTAAGGGTAGTGCCCAGCATTGAATCTCCTATTGAAATGTACTGTGATGATTCAAGTGCAATTATATTTGCTAGAGAATCATGTGTACATAAAGGTAGTCAACACATTCTTTGAAAGTTTGACTTCATTAAGTGGAGTCATTTAGAAGAATGAGATAAGTATTCTTAAGGTTCACTCGAATGAAAATGTGGTTGACTCGTTCACGAAGCCCATGACACATAACAAACATGATGATCATGCTTGTAGTGTATTGGACTTAGTTATGCCGCTGTTCTTTTTCATTTGAAATTTAGTATTTGGATATTTGGAACATTAAGCAGTTTTATATTAATGAATTGATATACTTGGTATGATCGTCTTCATTTATAATACTGTGTTCTATATTAGCATGTTTAATCCATGAATAATTGTTGATTATTCAAAATCTCCATAGTCAGTTATGTTATGGGAGTAACATGAATTAAGACTAATATGAAGTTTTGGTTTTATTCGGGTGAGTTGTTGAGGCCAAAATTCATATGTATTCATTGTTGATGAATATTGGAGTGACCCAAATCACGAGATGTCACTGCATGGACCGGTGTCAACAGTGAATCTCGAAGTGATTATGTCTTTGTGTCCTTAGACCTGAGATTTGTATGTTGGTTGCTGATTATATGATATGTTATGCTTTGATATGGTTAAACGCTATCCTGAACAAGGTAGTTATAAAAGCCATCATTGGGTATGATATGAAGTATGTGATGTGCACATAAAATCAAGATAGGATTTATTCCTCTATGCGAGAGAATGATACCACTGGGCCCCTCGATGAAAATGAATGGATATTTACACGGCCGTGCCCAAGCTATATTGATTGTTGATCAATTTTAACTTGGTGATCGCATTCAATTTTTCTATATCGAAAAACAGAATTTGTTGACTAATGAGAATGACTCGATCCATGTCTCATATCAACATGGTATTGGTAATAAAGGGACAATTGACATCATTAAATCATTATTTTAATAATGATCGTTCGTTTAGCTGAAACAAACACTCGTGTGTTTTCGGGGGCAATGATGTGTTGCTAGACGCAAATATTTGTCTGTGTAGTTTTCTAGATGTTATGTCATACACAAGTGGGAGTTTGTTAGATTAGTGTGTACGTCATAACACAAAACTATACTACCGCTTATACACGAGCCTACGGGGTCACACACAATGAACATTTAGATACCCGGATATATGTATATTGTATACATATATATATGATCACCAAAATATTTAAATGATAAATTGTTTATTAATTAAATATTAATAAATATATATAATGGATGAATTAGGTATGAAAATGATGTTTCAACTTTCATTCATTGTTTGTATATATTTATATATTTCTTTCCATCCGTGAGTATGCAATGAGTGTATTATGAACAATGATTTATTAGTTGATTAAATCATTGATTTGATATCTCAACATTCAATATATTAATTCAATATATTAAAAGATATTGGAAGTCATTATCACGGATTTGGTAAAACTTTAAGAAAGAATAAAATATTGAGATTTGGCATTTTATTTCTTTTCTTGGCCGTGGAACTACAAAAGAGGGTAATGTTAGTTTATCGAGATAGACAACACAAAATCTTCTTTTGAAAGTATATGTTTCAAAATGAAAGTTTCTCTCTTAGTAGTTTTGGTTTACGGTCTTCTTTTGAAGACATTATGGTAGGAGAATTCTCCATCTCAATACTTAATAAAAGGAGACAACAATATAGGAGAATAGTTTTCCTTTATTGTGTAGTCTACGGCAGAAAGAAAAAGGATCAAATTCAAGACTATAGTAGTTTTGGTTTACGGTCTTCTTTTGAAGACATTATGGTAGGAGAATTCTCCATCTCAATACTTAATAAAAGGAGACAACAATATAGGAGAATAGTTTTCCTTTATTGTGTAGTCTACGGCAGAAAGAAAAAGGATCAAATTCAAGACTATAGTAGTTTTGGTTTACGGTCTTCTTTTGAAGACATTATGGTAGGAGAATTCTCCATCTCAATACTTAATAAAAGGAGACAACAATATAGGAGAATAGTTTTCCTTTATTGTGTAGTCTACGGCAGAAAGAAAAAGGATCAAATTCAAGACTATAGTAGTTTTGGTTTTGGTATTTTTGGTTCTTGGTGATATTAATCGTGTGCATGTTTTATAAAATACATGTTTGTATTTTTAGTCTTCCGCTGCGTTTATAAATTTTAAAAGTACACACGAGGGCCTAGTATTTCCAACATATACATCTATAAGAAAGGTCACCTGCAAGTTCATTCTCCAAGTACATTGCTAAAGCGAGATGGTTAGCCTTTTGTTTTGCACTTCTATTAGAAGAACCTCTACTCACTCCCAAAGCATGTTGATGCAACTCTTTGTATTTGAAAGTTTGTTTTTTCTTCCCGGCACTAAATGGACACCTAAGAATGTCATTAGGATATTTTACTTTTAATGTCCCGTTCCTTAGTTGTTCATATGGTTTATCTTTGTACTCGACAATCTCTGAATCACTTATGTCGGACTCTTCACCTGAGCTATACTCCATCTAGCATACATAAAAACAAAATGCACAACTTCATCAGAAATCACTCAAATATCATTGGAACTATACATAATAACTTCTTGTTAAAGGTTTTTGAAAAATATGGCTCTTAGGGCTACGGTTTATACGTTCAAATATGCATAAAAGTATTGCAACATAATATCTATACTTACTTCTAAAAAATTGTTTTCAGAGAAATGATATATCCTCCATTCAAACATGTAAACTTATTATTTGATTATACCAAGTGTAATAATCATGTTGTTACGAGAATTATTACGAGGACTCTTAGTTTTTGAATTTAATTATGTACACTATATTAGTGATATTTAAAGAGTTTAAGGCTTAAAATCGCAACATACTATTTGGTTTCTACATAGTTGCGCCATGTACAGTACTTTTTTATTGATCTATATACCAAATGAACTCTCAAAATTCGTACAGATATAGTACTTTTGATCATCCGAAGTATTTCAAGTAGACAATTCTCCAACTTTATGGAAGAACCTTTTTTCAATTTTTTATTTTTTTATTTTTACCGTTTCCACGCCTTTTCCTTTTACACCAAATATACAGTAACAAAATCCAAAATGTTAAACTTTAAACTAGGTTTTAGGTAAAATAAAACAAGTATTAAAGTAAAACAAATAAAACAATAGGTTTTTATTCAGTGATAATCACCGTGCATCATGAAAATCATTGTACATCAATCAGTGGCGAAGCTAGAAATTTTTGAGTGGGGGGTCGGGATCTAAAATTTTTTTTCCTAACGCTATTTTTCGGGTAATATGTTCGGGTCGGTGATTCGATTCGGGTCGGGTCAAAAATTAAATACTATTATTATAAAAAAAAAAGTTTCAATCACTAAAAAACTAAACATTTGTCCAAGACAAGTAAACATTAAAAAGGAGACAAACGGTTGGTACCTGGTTCGATTCACTGAAGAAATTAGAGTTCAGCCTTTCGACCTTTAAGAACCTTGAATTCTTCAATTATGGACTCCGCATCAAACTTGCTAGCAATTTCTTTTTCTATGTAAATCACCATACTGTTTGCTAGATTGTCATCTGACATCTTATTACGTAGGCGAGTCTTGAATATCTTCATTGCCGAAAATCCCCTCTCTGTTGTTGCAGTCGAAACCGGAAGTGTCAAGAGTAGCCGACACACTCTTTCAACCAAATCGTACATGCTATTTTTCCCAGTTTCTACAAGAGTTTGGCAGAGATCAGAAAGGGTTGCTACCTTACTTAGCTTGGCATTATTTATCCTTTCAACTTGAAAAGTCTCCAATCGACATCTTAATTGATTTCTCTCCTGCTCAGTAAAGTCCGTAGGATAATATTTCTCAACAAGAAGAACAATGTCACCACTTCATTGATGTTAGCTTGTGGAATTTGTTCATTGCAAGTATCCGGACCAATAACCGGTTCGCTTGTTGAAGCTTTTTGACGTTTACTCTCTTGTTGTTCTTCATCATCAATTCCTTCTACTTGTTCTTCTTGATTCTTTCTTTTAAAAAATGAAGTTATGGTTTTGTTCTTCATTCTTTCTTTTAAAATCTGTCCTACAACCACAAAAATTGCAAATAATAATTAACAAATCAAGTAATTAACAAATCAAGTTAATAAATCAAGTAATCAACCCCAATTTCAATTACAATTTACAAGCTTACCCAATATGATAACAATTAACAAAAACACTATCTCAAATTCTCAATTAACAATTAACAATTTACAATTTCTACTTAAATCCCTAATTTTACTAAATCCCTAATTTCTACTAAAAACTAAATCCCTAATTTCTATTAAAACCCTAAATAAAAGACACACATACCTGAAATGGGAGGCTGGTGACTGGTCGGCGGCGGCGCCACTGCTAGAGGTCGGACGGCGGCGGGACTGCAGGTGGAGGTGGTCGTGGTCGGCAGGGGACAGAAGGGGGGAGGACTGGAGATGAGGGAGCGGGAGGAATTGTGAAATTTTTGTCCGGTTTTTTTTTTTTTAATTAATGGGCTAAGTTTTTAATTAAGTAATGGGTTTTAGTTTGGGCTAAGTAATTTTGAATGGGCTTATGTAAAATGTAATGGATCAATTTTATTGCTTAGTATAAAAAAAAATTTCACAATTAAAATGGGGGATCGAAACCGAGTATATCGAAATTTTAATACACGAAAACAATATACCCCCTACATCGCAAAAAAAAATTCGAGGGGTCCCCCCCCCTGCGGCCCCTATATAGCTGCGCCCCTGACATCAATTGCTTCGTGCATCTTCGTGCATCAATTTAACCATGATCTAAGGGTCAAGATCTTGTCTTATTTGTTTTACTTTAATACTTGTTTTACAATACCCAACCCCCTTTAAACTATATCAGCTTGCATTGAAATTAAGATCACACTGTTCTAATAAACATACATGTACATATCTCTAGTCTACACACACATTAACACACCATAAAACACACACACACACACACCACATACTAAGAAACCATAAAAGATTTAGTAAAAATAAAGTAAAAAATACATATACGAAAATGATCATCTAAATATACACTTATAATAGAAATAATAAACATTATATTCGTCAGTTGTAAACAAGAAAAGAAAACAGAAAGGACAATGTAGGGTTTGAAAGTGATTGGAAATGCCAGTAGAAACAAGGAGGAGAGAATCAGCGTGGAGTGATCGAGTGATCGGAGAACACCAAAAGAAAATATGCAGTTTGTTTTTTAATTTTAGCTTGTTAGAGAAGGAAAAAGTTTATGACATACGTGTAGGAATAGAAAAAAAAACAAAACTTGCTAGCCATTGGTGGGTCATGAGTAGGTCCTTTCATTTCCAGATTGGCCGATTACCATTTCCATCCGTCCAACTAAACATTTGTTATTTTAAATTTTCAAAATTTTTATTTTTCCAATTTTGATCATATACATATCTTTTATGTTATGTAATATTTATAAAAATTAATACACATTTAAAACTCAATTGATTCATGTAATTTTCAATAAGTATTATATAAATAAACAAAATTATTTAAAGTCAAAATTTACAAAAAAAATAAATAAAAATTCACCAATATATGACACTTCTAGTGTGACCTAGAAGTTTCTATCAAACCATATACTTTTTTTTAAACATGTATATATATATATATATATATATATATATATTTTAACGACGACCAGTTAAATAATTTTTAGGCTAAATTCCATCTGAGGTAAGATTGTACTCCGTATTTTATTTTAGAATGACCGACTTCATTTAGATCATTTATAAGAGCTAGGTGAAAAGATGGTGAAATTAAACGACAAGACATGGTAGGTGAACTATTAAGAGGGTAAGGTGATCGAACTCAATAGGTGAAGAGAAAAATGTTTGGTCCAATTTCTTTTATTTTATTTTGATTAGGTATATTGTGAGGTATTATGGGGTGTAATGAGATATGAGTATTAAATTTGTAGGTGGAATGTTAAGGCAGGAAAAGAAAAGATGAATGTGGTGAGAAAATGATAATAACATAACAAGATACTCGTAATATATAATGAAAAAGGTGAACATTTAAGGAAATGATAAAGATTCTCTCGAGTTATCCAACTTGAGGGTTAAAATTAAGAAATTTTGACTATTGAATTAAAATCAAAAGTCAAGATTCAATTATATTTTTTAAATTTTAACCTTTAATTTTAATCCAAAAATTAGAATATTTTTAACTTTACCCTCTAAGTTACTTTCAAAAGAAAAACCTTCTTTTACAATTGCATGTTGACGGGTTACTGATTTATCCCATCATGTCCATTTCAGACCCGAAGACCAACAATTAATTATTTTTACATGAAACTCACCAGTCACCACCGGATGAAACTAACCATTTATTTACTTTTAGTTTTCAAATATTAAACAGCACTTTGAACCGATCTATGGCTTTGTTAGAAATATTGGATTGTTTAATCTATTTATAAAAAAGGAAATGATATTGGTACCACGATATTTGATTGATGTACCACAACGTACAAGTTTTACAGCTAACTGTACAAACCAGTATTGCACAGTTGTGATAAATCTATCAAAATAAGTGGTACTAATATCACTTCCCTTATAAAAATCACTAGGATGTTGCCGATTAATAAATTGTATAATTAAATGGTTCAAAGTCCACTCTGATCTGGTTTTTAAACAATGAACTCCTACCAAAATAATTGTCTTGTTTTTCTTTTCCACATAAAACAATAGTTAAACTCAATACCAGCTAGTTGGAGAAAAATCGGCAGGTAGTAACATAGAGATGGTTTGTCAATCGAAAATTGCTTTAAGTTTTTGGGTTTGTCAACTACAGGTTTAGGATCAATGAGTCAAATTCAAGTTAGCTAATTATATAAGTGTACTTTCTAAATTTTATTTGGAGTATATGAAATATACTCAAAATGTATAGCTAGCTTCGACTCACATTTTAAATTAGAATATATTCTTATATATAAATTTTGAGAACTAGCACTGATTTAACCAATTAAGTTCTAGGCTAAGATTCCAAAAACAGTAATAGTTGTTATAAATTTAAGAAGAATCACATGCATTGTACATGGAAATAATACATATATGGTGGTGGTCCGCCAATAGTAGCCGATGCCTTATTTGCACGGTCTATATTAGGGGTGAGCAAAAACCGAACCCAAAAACCAAAAACCGAAAAAAACCGAGAAAACCGAATCAAATCCATTGGTTTGGTTTTGGTTTTCTAAAAACCGAACGGATCAGTTCGGGTTTGGTTTTGTCGGGTTTTTTCGGTTTTTGGTTTTCCGGTTCGGTTTTTGCTCACCCCTAGCTATTAGGATAATTGCAATGTAAAAATTGAGTGTGAGGGTACAATAGCACGGATGATTTCTCCTAAAAATAAATATAAGAAAAGGTTCGACACACTCTAAAGTGTTTTCGTTTTGACTAATGACTAGAACTATTGACCATTTGGTTTTTGCGAATATGAAGAATAAACTTTAAAAAATATGAAGAATAAACTTTAAATGGTACAATTGGTCGGTCCACAGAGAGCTTGTTAGGCCTATGCCAATGGAGGACACCTTCCTCCCTCTTCCTCACTGCTACATCAGCTTTTTTCTCTCCTAAATCACATCTTCCTCACTCACTACCAACCCTACCTCTTCCTCACCTCTTCCTCAACTTTTATTTTATTAAATAAAATTACTTTTATTAAATAAACTAACTTTTATTAAATAAAAACAATACATTAATAAAATTAAAACAGATTACATCTAGAAAATAAAAAAACAACACGATACATAAATAAATAAAGACAACTTTTTATTATTAAAAAAAAAACTTCAACGTTGACGATGTTGTGCAGGCAAGTTCCAAATGTGTTCGACTAGAGCGCCTCGAAGACGGTGGTGCGTCACTCGATCACGTAACTCCCCCATCATACGTAATTGTGTTCCAACTCGTTGGTCCCAAGTACGAACTGGCCTCTCCTCTGGAATTAACTCCAAATCGAATGGACTAATTGCACGACCGTTATAATCAACGACCATGTTGTGCAAAATCACACAAGTGTACATCATACGTTTAATTTTGTTGATGCTCATTGGACGCGCTCCATGAGTGAGGATATGAAAACGACCTTGAAGCACCCCGAATGCACGCTCTACGTCTTTCCTTGCAGCTTCTTGATAGCGCTTGAACTTTGTGGTCTTGGGGTCCATGGGACACTTGAAAGACTTCACAAGTGTAGACCATTCAGGATAAATACCGTCGGCTAGATAATACCCTTTTGTAAACTGCTGGCCATTAGCGGTAAAGTTTACCACGGGAGCTCTATCTTCAAGGAGCTGGTCGAACAAGTCAGATTCATTAAGTACGTTTATGTCATTGTTCGAACCGGCTGGTCCAAAGTAAGCATTCCAAATCCACAAATCATATGAAGCAACTGCTTCAAGCATGATTGTGGGGTGTCCTTTGTCGCCACGAGTGTGTTGGCCTTGCCATGCGGTGGGGCAGTTTCTCCATGGTCAGTGCATACAATCAACGCTACCGAGCATACCCAGGAAACCATGCACCTCCAAATGCTTCGCGGTCAGTCGATCAACATTTTCTTGGGTCGGTTTTCTCATATACTCTGCATGATACAATTGAACAATGCACTTACAAAAGTTGTGCAAAGCATCGTATGACGTTTGTCGACCCATTTCCAAGTACTCATCTAGTTGGTCGGCGGAAGCAGCGTATGCCAGCTGGCGTACAGCGGAAGTACATTTTTGAAAAATGTTTATAGTGGGAACACCCGCGACATCGAAAGGGGGATTGTGAAAGTATTGAAAGTGAGCCGGTAATGGTTGTATGGCGTTAAAGGATTGTATGTCCTTCACTATACAGATAAACATTTCCCTGGGCATTCGAAAACGCCTGCGAAAATAATCAACAGGAAAGACGGGTTCCGGGGCGAAGTAGTGATTAAATAGACGGGTTGCCGCATCGGCGTGGTTTCTGACTATGTATCTTCTTGGTGCTCTTGGTATGTTCAACCGTCTGGAACTCTCGGCTTCTCTTTCTTCTTCTTCCACAAAATTAACAAATGTGTTCAACATTTCTGGATCTATAAAATACCTACTAATGTAGGTTGTTGAATCTTCGTTGGAACTTGACATTTTTGTTTTATGAAATGGTGTATTGTTTTATATTTGTATGTGTTTGTGTGTTTTTTTAATGAAATGGGGTTGATAATAGAATGATGGAAGTGTATGTATATATAAGGTGGGTTTTTTTTATTTAAACTAGCCGTTTAACATTTGAAAAAGCAAAAAAACAAGCCAACGGTCAAAAAGCACGCTCCTCCCTCTCGTCGTCCCCCTTCGATGGATCGACGGGCCAATTGAGGACTCACAAGGACTAGCTCGCTGCCAATGGAGGACTCATCGACGAGTTTGAGGACTTGCCTCGTCCTCAACCGTTGGCACCGGCCTTATCATCTCATTATATAGCATCAAACATAGGATTAAAAACTAACGAGAAAATTACATTTTTCGTTCCTGCACTTGGCAAGTTTTTCACTTTTCGTCCTTAAAGTGAAAAAATAGCAGAAAAAATCTTAAACTTGGCACTTTTTTCACTTTTCGTCCCCGCGATAACGGCGTTAGTTTTTCTTCGTTAAGGTTGCCAACGTTCGTTAGTTTTTTTTTGTTCACTTTTCGTCCTTTTTTTTTGTTTGATTTTGATAATTTCAAAACTGCCCAACCATATAGAAATCTTTGCAAACTTCCCACTACTTCCCATGAGTTTGACCTACAAGACACACCAATATCCCTGCAGCTACTTCCCATGAGTTTGACCCCCTGGTTGACTTTTAGGCTATACAAGACAACCAATATCCCTCCAGCTAACACAATCCAAATTATACATCCTCGACCTATGTCGTATCCAATTATTGGATATATATATACAAAAATTACAATGTTCCTGGACCATAGAAAACCGAACAATTATTGTTTGTAAAAATTACAAAGGGTATAATTCTTTGTTTATGATTAATACTTTTATAAATAAAACTTTAGGATTTGCTTTTTGAATAAAAGAATGAATCAAGACTTTAGGTCCACATTTTATTGATGGTTAGGGTATTTTCAGTGTCATCATCAAACATTTTATACATAATTTTCATTCCCCTTATACGGGGGTATTACAAGTTTAGTTCTAATGCGGGTTAGATGTCTAAAGTGCATACTCGATCGTATAAGCTAATTAGTTGATTCAGATACGATGAACGTGTTAGGATTCAAGCACAATTATCATATAAATAATCACGAGTACGCAGCGGAAAGAATCATATGCAATATAATTAATTAACAAAGTAAAGAATCGAATATGTACCTTTTAGCTTAGCTTGCAATAAAATTAATAATAAGGTTATTATTATTAGTTAGGGTTTAATGCAAAACCTCTCTACAATTCGCGTGTCTTTTTATTTAATTTTTAATATGGGCTATAAATTTTACTCGTATATAGTCGTATAGATGATCACAAACCATAAATTCATAATACCCAATCTTAAAAGACCCTTTGGATAATGGCAATCTAATATTAATAGTAGCTATTAGGATAATTGCAATGTAAAAATTGAGTGTGAGACTATGAGGGTACAATAGCACGGATGATTTCTCCTAAAAATAAATATAAGAAAAGGTTAGACACACTCTAAAGACTAAAGTGTATTCGTTTTGACTAATGACTAGAACTATTGACCCTTTGGTTTTTTCGAATATGAAGAATAGACTTTAAATGGTACAATTTGGTCGGTCCAGAGAGAGCTTGTTATCATCTCATTATATATATATATATATATATATAGCATCAACATAGGATTAAAAACTAGCTTATAGGTCTACTTTACAAAATTATTAAAATTTAGTAACTAATGTTGGAACCACGTTAGTGTGACCGTCACTGATCATCTATCCTTCCTGATATGATAATTGACGATAACTGAAATCCCTATGTCTAGTAAATATTCGATGGACGTATTTACTCTTAAAGACGTATTATAGGGTTTCCCATTAGGTGATTGGAACTAAGAGGACTAATGAGGCACGAATTAAACACCAGAGGGACTAAATGTGAAAATACTCTCCTTATATATATATAGAGTAATTAACCCTAATTTAAGGTTAATAAACACACATAATCACAGCCTCCCTCATATCTAATTTCGTTCTCCATCCTCTGATGAATTTCTTAATCATGAATTCATCAATCCATCCTAAATCAATCATCTTGTTATGGGAACCCGAAATCAATAGCAATCATGCTTTATGCTGTTACAGGTTCCACAGGACGATCTGGATTCCCCGGTACGTGTTTATTACGAATTGAATCATGTTATATTCCAACATTTGGTATCAGAGCCTCGTTACGAATTTATCCCTTGATTTGATTCGTTTTCGTACCCTAATTCGCGAACTAAAAAAATGCAGAAGCTTAAGTTCGTATGCTTCTTACGAACTTAAAGTTCGTTTGAACTCTAAATTCGTTTGAACTCTAAATTCGTTTGAACTCTAAATTCGTTTGAACTCTAAATTCGTTTGAACTCTAAATTCGTTTGAACTCTAAATTCGTTTGAACTCTAAATTCGTTTGAACTCTAAATTCGTTTGAACTCTAAATTCGTTTGAACTCTAAATTCGTTTGAACTCTAAATTCGTTTGAACTCTAAATTCGTTTGAACTCTAAATTCGTTTGAACTCTAAATTCGTTTGAACTCTAAATTCGTTTGAACTCTAAATTCGTTTGAACTCTAAATTCGTTTGAACTCTAAATTCGTTTGAACTCTAAGTTCGTAAGCTATCTTCGTTGCTTATGTTCGTAAGCTATCTTCGTAAGTTACTTACGAAGATAGTTAACTACTTACGAAGTTAATTACTACTTACGAAGTTAATTACTACTTACGAAGTTAATTACTACTTACGAAGTTAATTACTACTTACGAAGTTAATCCTTATTACGAACTTAACTATCTTCGTACCGTGCTTATTTTTCATGGATTACTGATTAACTTAGTTGATTATCATGTTCGTGCTTATGTTTTACCTTAAAGTTTAAATGGAAAAAAATGACCCTTATTTTCGGAAAATAATTTTTTCTGAGGCGTTTCGACCCCAGCCAGGGGCTCTGCCCCTTGGACCCCGCCAGGGGCTGCCGCCCCTTGGACCCCGCTTTCCAGGGGCGCTGCCCCCGGACCCCCGTAATGTGTGGGGGCTTCGCACTAATGTACATGGTTTCATCATTTGCGCCCAAAGGTCAAATGTGATTCTCATGTTGCGCTCTTTTCTCTTTTGCATAATTAACACTTAGCATATTAATTCTGCCCAAAGGTGATTTAATATGTTTTGTGTGGCAAAGGGATTCTTTTCATGCCTAATATACACGATTCTTAATTTTGTGCCCAAAGATCAAAAGATAAGCGTTGTGTTGCATGACCCTAATGCTCATGTGTACTTAGATATTAGTTATTTCTGCCCAAAGGTGATGTAACATCTAAGTAGAGCCTTACTTTAGCTTATTGTTTTGGTGTTTACAATAGGCTTACTTATCACTAGCTTCATTAGTATAATGGTCTTAGTCTCATTACCTTTTGAAATCTAATTATGTTGCTATAAGGAACATTATTATTAGCCCTTAGTTAGTTTTAGGCATTACTTAGTTCCCTTACTTTTATAGACATTACTTAGTTTGCCTTATATAGCTAATCATGTCACTATAATTTCATTACTATTAAGCCTACTTATTTTAGGCATTACTATTATAATCTTCTATTGCTTGTATCATAAATTAATATCCTCCTTATTTCCACTGAAGTACCTAACTTAGGCATTGAGCCACTTACTGATGCAAACTTTGCTTTATGAAAGGATTAATTACCTCTAATTCTGTAGATGATAGACCTTGACTATGTCATTCACCATAATGAACCCACTGCTTTACTGCTAACTCTTCCGCAGCTCAGAAAGCGAATTTTTAATAAAGTGGGATAGGGCGAATCACTTGTCAATAATGATGGTCAGAAACTTCATCAATCATAGTTTCCGAGGGAATGTATAAGGCGTTTGCAAGTAACTTAAATACAAAGGAAATAGCAGTGCTTGTGAACACATAATGTAAATGACTGACATGACTCATAAGCTTAAGAGTCCAAAAAATGGAAGTCTATGACAATTTTCTTTTGCATTTTAATGACCTCATTGCTTGCTCATTTCGACTCCTTCAAAATTAATTTTAGCGCTATGAAGGATAAATGGTTGATGAGTGAACTAATAGCAATGTGTGTGCAAGAAAATGGTCGCCTTAAGTTGGGCCAACCTTAAGTTGTTCATCTTAGTACCACTGCTAATTCCATTAAGAGGAAAGATAAAAAACAGTAATAAAAACTGCAAATAAAGTTCAAAGGCTAATCATGGTGCTACTACCTCTAGCATTAAGTCCTTGACAAGCAATCCTAACTGCAAATTATGATTGTGCCTAGATTGCCCTAAAATCAAGGAGTAGCTAGCTAAGAAAGGTAACTTAATTTTGTAATATTTGATTCTTTTATGTTTGATGTACTTATCAATACATGTGTGAGTGATTCTAGTTTTATACAAGGATTCCATGCAATCTAGAAACTATCAAATGACCAGAGAAAGCCTAGAGTTGGAAGGGTTGATCTCTTATATGTCGAAACCATGGAGACTTATGATTTACATATAAACAATGGAAAGTGTATTAGACTAGTAGATACCTTATGTGTATCGAGAATTTCTCGAAACCTTGTATCTGTTTTTTTTAGTCTAAGACCTTGAAGGTTATGTAATAATTCATGGTTATGACGAGATTGCCATTACTCATAATAATGCATTACGTGGTCCTAGTTTCTTGAATGGAATGTTGTATAAGTTAGAACTAGATCATAATTTCTCACAGTCTTTGTTGTCTCCTGATATTGATGACATAACTAAAACAAAGACAAAATCACCTAAATAATTAGAGAATTCCTCCATAATGTGGCATAAATATCTTAGCCACATATCACGAGTTCGCGTGATACGACTCATAAAGGATGAAATATTACATTCTCTTGACTTTAGTGATTTTGAAACATGTATTTACTGCCTCTAAGGTGAGATGGCTAAAGGGAATAAGAAAGGAGCTACTAAAAGTTCCAACTTGTTGGAAATAATTCACTCTGACGTTAAATGGCCCCTATCCCGCATTCATTTCAGGACATGCATCATTTATTACATTCATTAACGATTATTCACGTTATATGCACCTAAGTCTGATCTGAACCCTTAGAGACTTTTATTGATCTTAAACCTTTGGTTTAAAACAAACTTGATCGTAAAAATAAAAGTTGTGAGATCAGATAAAGAAGGTAAGTATTATGGTAGACATACTGATATTGGTGAAGCTCATGGTCTTTTTCCATAACTTTTGAAAGGAACAAGACATAAGTAACCAATACACCATGTCAGGTTCTCCTCAACAAAATGTTATGTTGCTAAAAGGAGAAATAGAACCTTAATGAACATGGTGAAGAGTATGCCTTTTCAACACTAACTTACCAACTTTCTTTTGGACTAAGGCCTTAAAACAGCTTTTCATATACTCAATAAAAGTTCCATTAGAATCTGTCCCTAAGAGTCCTGGACAGAAAGGAATCTGAGTCTAAAATATATGAAAGTATGAGGCTTGTCATGCCGAAGCATAAGTCTGTAACCCTAACTTAAAGAAACTGGATCCTAAATCCCTTACATGTTTCTTTATCGGTTATTAGTTTTACTGTCTTTTCACACTACTAGCATTATTGACACGCATCATGCCACGTTTCTCAAAGACTAAGAGATCAGTGGGAGCACGACAAATCATAACTTAAGATTTGCTATAAGTACAAGAAGCGGGGGGAACCACTCGTTGGTTATTATTACTCCTCCGATAACTCCTCTTGTACTCAACGCTGCTCCTAAAATCACTGATCCACCTTCTCCAAATCAGAATCCTAATCCTCCTAATTATGATACTACTAATGATAAAGCATCTTATTAAATAATGCTAAAGCAAAGCATCTTACTATTAATGCTATTAATGCTAAAGCATCTTCCTTACTCAACCTGAAAATCAACTCAGGAGATCATCTAGGTCACGCAAGGCCATAACTTTTGATGATTTCATAACTTATTTAACTGAAGTTGAGGACATTGGAAAGCTTACTGATCCTACCTCTTATTAAGAAGCCATTATTAGCGATCAGGCCACATAGTGGAATGAAGTTGTAATTTGAAAGCTCAATTCCATATAGCATAATGACGTTTGGGACTTGGTTGAATTTCTTGAAGAATCCAAACCTATAAGTTGTAAATGGATCTTCAAAACCAAGTTAGACCCGAAAGGAAACGTCAAACGCTATAAGGCCATAACTAGTTGCGAAAGGGTTTTACTCAAAAGGAAGGAATCGATTATCAAGAGACCTTATCTCCTGTCTCATAAAGATTCCTTAAGGATTGTCATGACATTAGTAGCTCATTATGATTTAGAGTTACATCAGATGGATGTCAAAACCACTTTCCTGAATGGAAACTTGCAATAAGACGTATACATGTGAACCTATAATTCCAGAAGGTAAATGGCACATGGTCTGCAAGTTGAATAAGTCCATATACGGGTTGAAGCAAGCATCACTAAAATGGTACCTTAAGTTTAATAAAGTCATAAAAGGACAAGACTTCCTAAAGAATCAAATGGATCTTTGCACCTATCTCAAGATCAGTGGGAGTAAATTTACAATCCTTGTTTTGCACATGGATGATATTCTTGCAAGTAACAACTTGGATATGTTGCATGAGTCGAAGCGTTTACTTTTTCGCAGAATGTCGACATAAAAGATCTCCGTGATGCCTCTTATGTTATAGGTATCGAAATACATCGAGATAGGCGTAATGATGTTCTGGTTCTTTCTCAAAAGACTTATATTGAACACATCTTAGAACGCCATAACATGCAGCACTACACACCCACTATAACTCTAGTAGTAAAGGAGACGTATGTGATTGTTTCCAAAGTCCAATCATTGAGATAAAATAGGAGCAAATGAGGATGATACCTTACTTATAAGTAGTTGGGAGCATTATGTACGCTCAGGTCTGTACTCATCTAGATATCGCTTATATCGCCGGTATGCTTGGGAGTTACTTATCTAATCCCGAATTAGCACACTGGAAAGCGGCTAAAAGGTTTTACGATATCTGCTAAGGACCAAAGACTACACATTAACTTATAGAAGAGGTGACAACTTAGAAGTAGTAGGATGTTTTAATTCCAATAAGAAATCTACTTCTGAATGTATATATTTATGGTTAGTTGGCAAACCTATCTTTTGACGGAGTCATAAGTAGAAACTGACTGCAACGTCTACCATGATGTCTGAACGTTCATAATTTCATGTCATGGGATGTTGTTAAAGAACTTAGTCAGTGGACTCGAAAATCGTCAACTTTATTTATAGACCATTGAAGCTTTACTGTGATAACTCAGCTACCGTAACTTGCTTGAACAGTAACAGTTCAACTGGCGCTGAGATATATCTTGATACAAAGTTTCTGTTTGTATGTAAACAGATTGAGGAAAATGTTCTTTGTATTGAGTACATAAGTACACATAAGATGCTACTGGATCCAATGACCGAAGGTCTTCCTCCTAAAAATCTTCGTAGGATACGTATCGAAGATGAGGCTTACTAAAGGACCTATTATGATAGCATGTTGTACTTTTACTGGTCATTATTATTATTATTATGTTAATGAAAATTTTCCTCCTTATTCAGATTTTGTTTGTCTATTAGTTACACTTCGAGCTCATAACAGTGTAAAGACATTATGCAACAAAATTTGTCTCAGTCAATTGATCATTGCTTATTAGTTTTAAATTTGAGTCATAGTTTGACTAGTGGGGGTCCTGAGTTGATGTTCTTCTCTACGACTGTACTTATTGGCTATGATTTCGGTTTAAAACGAAATGAGTATTATCCCGGTCGGACTTATTAAATACTCATAGATAAATGATCGCTCGGTCAAGTGGGAGAATGTTGGAACCACGTTAGTGTGACCGTCACTGATCATCTATCCTTCCTGATATGATAATTGACGATAACTGAAATCCCTATGTCTAGTAAATATTCGATGGACGTATTTACTCTTAAAGACGTATTATAGGGTTTCCCATTAGGTGATTGGAACTAAGAGGACTAATGAGGCACGAATTAAACACCAGAGGGACTAAATGTGAAAATACTCTCCTTATATATATAGAGAGTAATTAACCCTAATTTAAGGTTAATAAACACACATAATCACAGCCTCCCTCATATCTAATTTCGTTCTCCATCCTCTGATGAATTTCTTAATCATGAATTCATCAATCCATCCTAAATCAATCATCTTGTTATGGGAACCCGAAATCAATAGCAATCATGCTTTATGCTGTTACAGGTTCCACAGGACGATCTGGATTCCCCGGTACGTGTTTATTACGAATTGAATCATGTTATATTCCAACAACTACTTCCCATGAGTTTGACCCCCTGGTTGACTTTTAGGCTATCTATACAAGACACACCAATATCCCTCCAGCTAACACAATCCAAAGTATACATCCTCGACCTATGTCGTATCCAATAAATGTTTTGGAATTAAGACTAGTAAAACTGTAAAAGTATAGAAGAACCTAACTAATTATTACTGCCAGTTATATATATCTTTAGAAATATTTCCATTTGCCTCAACACTTATATGAGTTATATATCGATGGTAATGAATTCCTTTTTATGGGGTAAAGTGAAGAAATAACTATGTAATTTCATAGAGTCCATTGCAAGTCTTACTTTCAAACTCAAGTATTTATTATAAGACCTGTTCGTACAATTTCGTGCGTTTTCGTCTGGGTTTCGCTTCGAAGATAGGGTATATCATCAACACTTTAAGACGTATTATATGGGACAAAGCAAATGAATAATTATTACTAGACAAATTTAATTGACATAATAAATATTTATATTATTTGTTTTTAAACTATGTTATCTTATGTGGGTTGAAGGAATATAATCTAGGGCCGAAACCCATTCACTTTCCATACCAGCCCCATAACACCCTTCATGTTCCTGGACCAAACAATTATTATTATTGGATATATAAAAATTACAATGTTCCTGGACCAAAGAAAACCGAACAATTATTGGATATAAAAATTACAAAGGGTATAATTCTTTGTTTATGATTAAAACTTTTATAAGTATAACTTTAGGATCTCCTTTTAAATGAAAAAAAAATAAAAATGAATCGAGACTTAAGGTCCACATTATTGATGGTTAGGGTACTTTCAGTGTCATCATCAAACATTTTTTACATAATTTAGATTCCTCTTAGATGGGGGAAATTACAA
Source organism: Erigeron breviscapus (assembly GCA_034093135.1). NCBI lineage: Eukaryota > Viridiplantae > Streptophyta > Magnoliopsida > Asterales > Asteraceae > Erigeron > Erigeron breviscapus. The sequence continues at coordinate 95,420,399 of CM067173.1, read as the reverse complement.
GTTAAGTTCTAAAGTGCATACTCGATCGTATAAGCTAATTAGTTGATTCAGATACAATGAATGTCAAGGTCAACTTGCAGCATCTTTCGTGGGTGAGGGGTTGCGCTGCGACTCGATAGGCAGCACGTACCTTTTCCTCTAGTTACGTTTTGTCAAAAACTTCAAAATTGCATGTCCATTATTGAAATGGCAGTGTATGTTGTATAGTGATTGTTGAATAAGAGATATGTGAAAATCGTTTCGTTATAGATCAAGACAATAGCAAGTTATTCACATTCGAAGTAGTCGGCACGAACAAGTTCATACTTGTTTGTTGACTCTTAAAGTCAACGGATCAAAAACAAGTCAAACGGATAAGAAAGTCAAAGCTGCACTAAAAGACAAAATAGGAAAGACCTCTATAAAGGGAACCGGGCCTCGTTAGTGGGAGGAAGACCTCGTCAGAGGTCGACCTCGATAGAGGATTATGACCTCGTTAGAGGGACGTATGTTTCGGTCAAAAATCACCTAAGATAATTTTAGGAAGGATTTTAGACAACTCAAGTACCGAAGATTTGTAAGTGGGGTTTGGTGTTTTAGGATCTTCAATTAAATTTAAAGTTTTCTTAAATATAATGACTAAAACTAGGAGTTTTTATCAAAAAAGTTTTATGAAAGCCTTTGAGACAGAAATACTTTGAGTAATTAAGAAAACCGTTGAAGATAAAAGTAAAGCACTGAAAATTAAAGCTAGGATCTTAAAGAAAAAACGAAAAACACAACGACACCAGAATTTTGTTGACGAGGAAAAACCCTTGATCCAATTAAGAGATCTTAGGTAAAAAACCCCGGGAGGATTCAATCGATCCTACCTGCTGTTCTTTTATTATTGTTGTTGTTTTGGAATGATTACAATGAAATGAACGAATGAATGAATATGAAAACTAATAATAGCTAGTAAACTAAATTGTTGTTGTGTGTTTGTAGAGCGGATGAATGCTTGTGTGTGGAACGTATGTGTGTGTGATCTCCCTCTTCTGAACGACATCCTTTCCTATTTATAGAGCTAGACGTTGAACTGTATCTCCGAAATATCTGGGATCTTCCTGGACTTGCTCTTTACGCTGAAGAAATGGCATAGATGACCGTTGAGCATTATTCTTCACATGGTAAAACTGTTATCAATCCCGATTCTTGTGGTTTAAGTGGTAAACTATCCGTTGAAACACGTTTTCTTCTTGTAACACGTTTGTACTTCAATCCTGCACATAATATCTACTGTACTAGACATATATTTGTTAGTGAAATCACGGATCCTGAAGATATCAAGATCCTGTTATATCGAGATAATAACATAACACAATCAGAACTAATAAATTAACAGAGACTAAGGATCCTTTAAAACAACGTATTATTAAATATTTATCATAAGGACTAAAGTGTAATTCCTTCAATTCCTTAATAGCATAAACATAATGCATCGAAGTTTGAAAATATAAATATTATTTGATAGATGAACAAATTAACAGACAATAATTTAGTAATCAAACAAGATTAAAAGATAAAGTGATAATCTTACTAAAAGATATTTTGAAATAAAAATTTAATTAATTAAAATTAAAAAATTTGACCATCTTTGACCCGGGTCACTCGAGTTTGACCCAAGTCATTGACCTTATTCGGCCAAGTTTGACCCGAGTTGGCCAAGTTTGACAAGCATTGACTCGAGTAACCTATTGACCGAGGTTTAGTCCGAGTTGGGCTGAATTGGTCTGTTTAGCAGCCAAGTTCGAGTCCGATCTCAGGTATAGGCCAGCCGGGTCGGTTGGGTTTTACAACTTTGGTAGAAACAAGAGGTGTTCAACCTAAAGTTTATGTCCGCATAAATGGAATTATAATTCGGTTTGTAACAGAAGTTAGCGTACACAAAATAGAATTTCAAAAGTAAATATTTTAACAACCGAATATGATACCTCTGGGGTTACCATCTTTCAAGTTATTTCGGTCACATGAATGACATAATTACTACAAATCTTATGTTTCACTGTCGTTTCTCGTCTATATCTAGTGTCGACTACTTATTATCCTTTTGAGTTTCGATCGGGTTTGTCAACTTTCAAAACAGGCTATTATTCCATTCGAATCACTATACAATTCCATTTATTGGGTGATAAGTTACCTTTATTATCTCTATTAAAGAATAAAATCTAATAAACTATTCCAAGGTTCTAAACTAAGAAGAATAAATATAAGTCCTAGAATTATGGAATCTATTAAAGTTATTAAAAAAAAATGTAACAAATGGTGGTGGTCCGCCAAAAGCAAATGATGCCATTGCGGCAGTTATATGTCACTAGTAGTATCAACCTTCTCTTCAGCTTCACTTCAATTCTACATACTCTTTCACATTTTTGAATCCATTTTTCGATCACTTTCAACGAAAAATGCTAAGAAGAGGTAGGAATTCAACAAGATGTCGAAAGGCTGGATCCGTTCCTGTTTATCTTAATGTGTATGATATCACTTCCATGAATGGTTGTACTTATTGGCTTGGCCTTGGTGCCTACCATTCGGGCGTTCAAGGTTTGATCTTAATCTTGTCATAATCTTTTCCGATAAAGGGTTAATTGTTTCATAATGTAATATATTATTGGCGCTTGATCGATATATGTATGTACATCTGTATGCAATTATATATAAGCGTTATAATTGCATTAAATGTAACAAAAACTTGTACATTTTCACCCCTTAATGTAATGTATTTACATACATTTTCACTAATATGTATGTACATCACGCTAAGGGTTGAATGAAATAAAGTTATATACAAAAAAGTTTCATAATTAAGTTGTATACGCGTACGTCCATAGTTTGGTAAGCTAATAGAAGAATGTGGTTAATTTGGTTTTTTTATGTTTGTAGTGCATGGAGTTGAGTTTGCGTTTGGATTTCATAACCATGCGACGACTGGAATCTTTGAAGGAGAACCGAAACAATTTGAAGGATTCGTGTTTAGGAAACAAATTATGATCGGATGGACGGAGATGAATCTAAGGGAGGTCAGAAGATTCATGGAACAATTTGCTGAAAACTACAAAGGAATTTCGTATAACATGATCACTAGAAACTGCAATCATTTTTGTAACGAAGCTTGTCTTAGACTCACCGGAAACCCTATTCCAAGTTGGGTTAATCGTCTTGCCAGAATCGGTAAGTTGCTCAAGAACTTCAATTCAACTAATGGCAGATTACACAGAAGAACAATATATACTTTACACCTGTACAATTCAGTAACAATGTTTTTTAGCCCAGCCTAATTAACAAAGTAAGGAGTAATCCATATTCCATCAAACATGTTTCACAATATATATCTAAAATGTCCTAAATTTGTCCATGTTATAATTTTCATGTTAGCCCATTTGAAAAACTTTGTGAAACTATAGATTATATGACTTTGCAACGTACATCATTATTCTATAGAACTTGCCCGAGACCCTCACATTTTATCGCGACTCTTTGTTTAGGTTTATTGTGTAATTGTATAATTCCTACAAGTATAAGTTCGTGTAAAGTTGGAATTGAAGACAACAAGGTGTGTAACGAAGAAGAGAAAGCTGAACTATGGAAGCGTTCAACTAGGTTCACTTCATCTTCAAGTTCTACATCATCGTCTGAAAGATCAACTATGGCATCAACTACTATTGATTTAAGGAGAAGCTTTGGAACAAGAAGTTTTGTTCCCCCGTCTTCACCATTTCTTCTCGATTGTTCATATTCTTCATCTTAGTTCTACCATATTAATTCAAGTCGAGTTTTTAATCTTACTAATTGTAGTTTTCCTTTTTCTCTAGCAAGGAAAAACTTCGTGTATTGCAATCAGAGTTTAGTAGCAAAGGTCTCATGAGTCAAGGCCTCAATGGCTTGAATTACCTGCCCTTGAGACTGTTAGTAAAAACGACTTTTTTTCAAATACCTTCACAAAAAGAACTTTATTCTTCTAGGTTGAATTATGATTTCAGATTATTCTAGATGTTTTGATTTGCGAATCTGAAGTGTTAAAAATACATGTAAAATGGTGCAGATGGGGTCCAAGAAAGCTTGTAGCTAGTCTATGTCTGATAGGATCAACTTAGGAAAAGGCAGGAAGGGGTACCACAATTATTGGCAATTTAAGAAGATGGAGGAGTGAAAAAGCCATGAAAAAAACACTTCGCTTATAGGTTGGGGACATCAGGAGTCAGGACAACATGTAAACATACCATTCGTTTTTTATTAGCTTACCATCGATACGGGGCCTCGAAAAAGTTTTATATATCTCTTGAACCAAAAGCTGGATTTAAGATTTCGAGAAACAAGCAATGTATATCCTGTTCCGGCCTGGATCAGTTATGCAATGTTATCTGATGTGAACCAGCTTTAACACTAAACACCATGAGACAATTATGATATGAAACCAACCATATTAAAAATGAGGGGAAAAAAACTCAGGTAAGGGACCAAATGCCAATAGATATACATATACTAAATTGGCAAAAGGTAGTCGTACGAGTGCACCATCATTCTCATCACAACAATATCTACAAAGTTTAGGCTGATAAATCCGTGTTTACAAAAGCATACAAGATAAAGAGATGTCGGGAAATATTTAATTCGGTGTATGACTGTATGATGGTTGTGTTATGTTATGAGGCTGCTTGAGTAAGATGCAATGTAAAATGAGATACTGCAGACTGTAAATGACATGAAAGAAGGTCTTCAGGGATGGGGGCCTCGAATATAGTATTGAAGCATTCTAACTTAATCTCAGTGGTCGAACCCTCCCCAGAATCGGCAACTAGCAAATCACTGATCTCCTCTGCCATATTTGCATACACCATTCTGCAGTTCGAAAGGCAAATTTTTATAAAATGATAAGAAATACAAAAGACATATTGCTAAATGTTGAACATAATGAACGAGTTCCAGGAAATACAAAAGACAGTTGATTTTTTGGTTGAGGCCAAGTAAACATAGGTTGACCTGAAATACTATATTTCCCTAAATGGTCAAAAACTAATACAAGTATAAATTATTAGGGTGTCAGACATGATTACAAAATTTATATACCTAAATCATAATATCATTTTATAAATAAAACTATGTAGGTGGTGTTTGACTATGTAGGTGGTGTTTGGGATTGCGCTTCATTGACCTTTTTTATTTCCTAAATAAACAAATTTGGTAAACACGCACCAGCTGACCATCTGACCATCTCATATGTAATCAGTATAAGCATATCCAAAGAATTTATGCTGTAACCCGCTTTGCTACACCTGATTATCTGATCCTGATTATTCCATATTACATTACCATTTTCTAAAGGCAATGTCAACCCCACTTCAGTACTCCACCCACCCCCTTGATTATTCCTTATAAAAGTAATCAAGCAAATGGGTTGAAAAGCCACCTTCGATCTCTATATATTATAAACTCATCTCATCAAAATTTCAACAAAAAGATGATCATTTTTATAGTACCTGGCATCAATAGGCAAGCGGTTGTTCCAAATTTCCAAAGAAACTTCCAAGCAACCAAAAAATTTCTTACAGTCTTCATATTTGTCCTTAAGAGAAACCTGTAACAGTAGAATGGTTGCATGTGAATAGTAGAACTCATGGAAAGATTATACAAGTTAGTGGCTATATGACGGTGTTAGTTTTGTTGGTTAAATTTGAGTCCAACCAATTACTTAAGAATGTGTAAAAACTACAAAAGAAATGAAAATTTAGAAGGTAGGGAGTTCAAAACTCCTTCAAAGCGTATTTCAAGGCATAAACCTCCTACATCAATACATCCAAAAAAACTGTTGATACAATACACTTTTCGTACATGACAGTAACTATTTAAATAAAATAATTTCTTTTGGACTTAAATGTTTTGACACAACCACGCCTAATTTGAACCAAACATCATCTGTTTTGACCCAACCTGCCCATTGTCATAGCTAGATTTTAACTTGATTATGCCAATGATTCTCCTGACCTCCAACTTTAAATCACTTCAAATATATGATTGTCGAAATCACTCGAAGTGTCATTTTAGTGCATCATCCTATATAACTCCTTGCTATACTTGGGCTATAAAGAATCCTATTTAATTAGATTATTACCCGCTTCAAAATCTAAAAAATTTGGACTCGTTATTGAACCTGGCCGACCTTTCCATTTTCTCACCTCTAACTATTACTTTATCATAACAAATCTACAGTCAGCTAATAGCAGACATAAGGATGAAAATTCGCTGATTCTTCAGCTAATAAAGATGAAACATATACATATAGTTTGAAGAGTTTCATACCAGTTCGGTCATTGTATCATCCTCTCCCTTCAAAACACTTCTAAGTGAATAAAACGATAAATATATCCCAGCGCCCAAGTCCCAATTCTCAATTTCTGATTTATGGTCTTCCATAGATGTTGCAAGCCTCCATATCTCTGAATCTTTGCCTAAAAATATGAAGATTGTGAGTAAAAAATTACTACTAACTTTTCAAAATTTATAGCATTGAATTGCTAAAAAATACATATGGCAACAATTTTTTTAGTGGCTCCCACTGTCAACGGTAATCAACGAGTCTAGAAACAACATAGCCAGATCAACAAAAGCTTACACTCTAACCTTTAAGCTAAAACATCTACACACTATATAATTTAAACTACAAAATGACTCGACTCATTTAAGTTATTTTAAGGGAAAAAATACATTTCAATAACTTTCTTTTATTCCAACAACTTGTTTTACTTTAATTGCTTACTTCATTTTATATATTTAACTATACTAGCTTAACGTTTATTGTATAATTTAATATATGCATAAATGCCACCAGAGAAATAACATTAAACATGTGCAAGCACACACACATGCAACGTGTAAAATGAGTTATCCTCTTTTTATTCTAAAGATCATCACGGCTAATGAAGTCATGTGACTTATCATGGCAAAGCATATAAACACCTTGACACATCAAGCTCTATAAGTAGAAGGTGCTACAGTAAAATGAACTTCAACAAATTATGGGCCTTACCTGACAAAAACAAAGAAAGTGCAACTGAAGTTACAAAGGTTGAATGTGCTTTTTGCCAAAAAGCACATCCGAGATAGTGTTCAAGGGCCTTGAAATGATTTCCAAAGTAAGCATGATATACTGCCTGCAGAAACAAAATATGCAAACCGCATGAGACGATAAGATTTAATAGTGTTTGATAAAAATGGCCAGTTACCTGATAACATTTGAGATTATTGGTTAATGCATGCCGCATTTAAGTGTCAGTATTTAAAAAATTAGTTTGCTATTGCAACAACCATCACTTTCATACGAATACCTACATGACCCGTAGAATACACACAAAAATAAAAAAACCTATGATAGTAAAGGTCATCAATTTGACTCAGTTACTTCAAATGGAGTAAACTTATACCTGTAAGGAGTCAAATAAGCCATATTAAAAATTAATTTAATCAAAAATGGATCAAATGTCGCCAGAGTGTAACTTCATCACATATGATCTAAATTGCTTTATGCAACAAACTGTAACGATATTGTAATAATAGAGTCTATCAATATATTTTGAGAATGCTAAATTGCTAATTGAGAAGGGACAAGTGTTTCGCCAGCCTGTACTCATGATTACCCATTTTGACCAGTTAGCCAACCTGGTTATTCTACCTACTCTAGATAATATAGGTGGGCCAAAAACACAATCAGAGTGAAGAAGATTAAAGATTTTGATTATTATATGATAGAAAGAGACATCTCACCAAGGCCTCATGCAACCAAGCTGATGGAATTCCCAAATCCACAATGAATTGACGTTGGATATCTTGAGCACTCCAGGTTTCACAATACTGGAACAATATTTCCCTGATAACATTAGCCTGCCGGTACGGATAATCATCACGATGGGGCATGTGGAGCACAACATAGATGGCCCAGTGACAGTGCCCTAGAGATAACAGCTGAGAAACAAATCCCATGTCAAGAACATGAAGATCATCAGAACTAAAAGTGCCAATTGCTTCTAAAACTGCACGTTGATGCCAAATCATGTGATGATCAAGGGCATCATGAGTTGAAGCAAAAGCACTGAACATAGTCTTCAAGATGCTAGTTTCACTCTGTTCACTACCATGAAGAAGCATAAGATAATATGAAAGATCAAAACGGTTACCACGGATCCGACTTATACCATCTTCTACCAATCCTTCGTCTATGTATACAGGGACAGGAAAGGGAGCCCGTCCATCTTCTAGAAGATGCTGATACGTCCGGAAAATGAAGGTTAGATCTGAATCTGGTGGAAGTTTATACCACATCAACAATCCCAAAAACCGCTTCCAGTCAATTATCATGTCACCCAAGGCATCATCGATATTACCAGCAAGTAACTCGAGAAGTCTGATTCTGTCCTGCTCCATAAAATTGAAATCTAAACCGTTAGTTTTCCAAAGACTAAGTTGCCGATCAATATCAGTACGATTGACAGTGGACCCGCCAGCCTGACTCAGCAGACAAGCAAGTCTTACGTCTCCTCTAGAAGCAGACAGTTCTACAGCTGCATCGAGTTGTCGTCCAGTTAGAAGCAAAATTAAATGTTGTAAATCATTTGAATCATTTAAAGAACTTATTTCGTCTTGTACACGGTGACACACACTCTCTTGTAACCACTTACTAAACTCTGCTCTTCGGATCAATGCATCAACTTCTAATGAACTTTCCTTCGAGGAAAATAGAACATTTATCAATTCCCAGACAACTACTTGATGCATTAACAGCTCACGAGCTGAAGGAGATAATCTGGGGACCTCAAGTTGCTTCTCAATAATTCCTATGTAGCTTCTACATACATGTAAAAGTTCCAAACGATTGCAGGCAACCTTCCGAGCCTTTATCTTATGCGAACCAACTGCAACCTCCTTTGTTTCATGACTAATTTCCTTATGGAAATTTAGTAGAGAATCAAAACACAAGTCATTAAGTTCTTCCCGTATTTTGTTGTTTTCATCTCTGACCACATTATCCATTGCAACGTTTTCTATAGTTATTGTAGAAGACAATTCCCGCTTCTGATCAGTGCTGCTAACAGTAGAACCACAGTGAAGAAGAAGGTTATTTGGACCCCAGGTTACACCAAAGGACCTACCCATGAACAATCCAGCATCAACTATATTCCGAGAATAGCTCCGTGTTACCGGTGTTTCCTTAACTTCCAGCTTAAACCCCTGAACTTTTGCTATCGTCAAAGGTAGTCCTTTGTTTTGTTGGGCCAGTAAAATAGACCCATTAGGACTAGAGCAAAAACTGGCAGGATTGTACTCAAGCAAAGCTAGTGGAGTTTTCCGAATTGGCTGTGGACTGGATCTTTGCACTGGTTTGCTTATTGGTTCCTTACCAAACGGAGGCCTGCGGTTTGAAAACATTCCATTTGATTCCTCATCCTCTTCTTCCTCATCAGGAAACATAATCATTCTCATTTCCTTCATTCTAACTGGATCAAGACCGAGGTGTGAAGGAAAGGAATGGGAAAGTAGACGAGAATCCATTGACGGGGTGTCTTCATCAAGATCAGAACCATCACTGTCATTCATTATAACCCGCTCACGAACTTCTACATTGACATCAGCATCATCCATCATAACATCGTCCTCCTCATCGTTGCTTAAACCAAATCTGCTAAAATGTTGGACAGAGAACTTCCATTCTTTTCGACTAGGGTCAAAAGAAAGAAACTCTGCTCCTTGCTTTTCAGCACTCGCCATCAACTTTTCTATCGAAGAGCTTATTTGTAGCAATAAAGTTACTTCTGCAGCCTTGTTAAGTCCCTTACCAACCACTGGTTTGGCTGTTTCGTCTTCATACACAACAATCTCGTGCCTCCTGAACTTGATAATCTGGTCTAAAGCTAACCATCTGACATCAGTTTCTCCAGAAAACTTAACACTTCCGTAACCATATCTACCAACTGTGAAGTTTTGAACCCTACTGCAATGACCTGGATCCGTGAGTTCCTTTATGGCTAATTCACTCAAACTAGGTTCCATGAAATAATCAGAGGCTCGGAGAGTAGGAATAAAAGAATTGATCTCACGGGAAACTAAACATGCTGAAAAAGCATGGTCACCATCCAAACTTACTTTCCTTTTCTTGAACTGAGATCTAACAAGAGACTTGTGAAAAGGGTCCTGGACATCCAGATCGACACCCATTTCAGGCTAATTTGTATTTCACCTCACTTATTAGCCGGTTAGATTCTTCAATAATTCCTGATAAGAAGCATAAAAAGAAGCTAAAAGAAAAACTCTGTGATTTTCTGTCTGGATTTATATCAACTCCCCTGCATCATAATATCATTATTGTGAGGGAAACTTGATGAACATATAAGGGAACAGATTCATCATTCATCTAAACATATAATCACCATGTTGATAGGGTAGGTAAGCTCAAACTTATACTTAGAAAGGTTGCTTTACAAGTGACAAATCAATGAATCAAGCTCAAACAAATCCAAATTTAGATACTAGTCATTTCATTGATTTAGATTGCTAAGTACACATAGATGGTTGACAGATTGTGACCTATAGAACACCCTAGTGAAACGCATATTATTTTTCACATAGAAATCTCCAAGCTTGACACTAATTTCCACTCGACTACATTGCTTGAACACATCATTAACATACTGAAACTTCACAAACAAAATTAAACAATAACCCACACCCGCTCATATAAATTCATGCAAAACCTGATACAAGAAACCGAAAACTAATTTCTTGACAAAAAAAAAGAAGTTAAAAACCATCAACTCATCAAGTGACCGACTTAACCAAAAGATCCAGCAGATGCAGTTCAACAAGCACAGCCCCTTGCTTCTCGTTATTCAGCTCTCTATACGTGCCGTAATTTAGACAGATGGGCAGATAGTTTCCTACCAGAGTTCATGCTTAGCTTTACTATTTTACTACTGTCACCAATCCCTTTCAGACTCTAATACTATGATATCTCATTATAGAAAATACTACAGTAGTTGTCGACTCGTAACTTTTGACTCGACTCGAAAACCTGATTTTTGACTCGTGACTCGACTCGTAAGAGTTAGGACATTTTTATATAATGCAAGTATGTAACCATATATATGATATATAATATACAACCATATTATCAAACTACAAAAATCATAAGTTTGCGACTCGCATTGACTCGTAAGAGTCATGAGAAAAAAGAGTCACCCAACGAGTCGCCTCGTTTTTGGTGTAAATCGACTCGACTCGTAAGAGTCGACTCGTGACTCGTAAGAGTCTAACAACTATGATAATATATATATTAATATATATATATATATATATGTGTGTGTGTGTGTGTGTGTGTGTGTGTGAAGTTTCTACTATATCACTAGCTCATGTAAAGTACTATATACACACACAAACACACACACATATATATATAGCCTATCTGAAATGCATGAATAAACTAACATATTTAAACTCAAATGAACAAATTGAAGAGATCATACATTATATATACAAATACATATATATACTTGAGAACGAAATCTAATATGAGAAATAGAATAAGGAAATTGCTCACCGTGAAAACAAAATGCAGGGACTAGCGATGGTAGTCGCCGGAGTAATCAACTTCCGGCGGAGGTACGGTGGTTCGATTGACGAAAAAAAAATTACCAAAAGAAAACCCTAGGAAGTTTATATGACAGAAAGTGTGTGGGCGCGTGTGTATTGGGGGGAAATGTAAAATGCATTTTGATGAAATTAATTGGTGGGCCTGATATAATAAGTGGTGGACCGGTTTGGTTTGGTTTTAGCCCATGAATGATTAAAATGATGGAAAAGGCCCAATTAATGAATTTGTTAAATACTTTAGTTTACGGGGTGTTTGGTTGATGGGTATGAGAATGATTGTGATCATTTGAAAACTAAAATTTTCGTGAAAACTAGAAACTGACTAAAATACACTGTGATCTGAATTTGACACAATGTGTTTTTAATGTGTTTTTAGAAAACACTTGTGTTAAGTTCATATCACAGTGTGTTTGAACAATTTTCTGATTTTCACGCGCTATCAAAAACACACTGTGATTTAAAACTTAACACAATGTGTTTTTAGATTACACAATAAAACACAATTAAAACACATTGTGTTAGATTTATATCACAATGTGTTTTGGTCAATTTTCTAGTTTTCACAGATATTTTAGCTTTCAAATGAACATTTCACGGTATGAGAATAGAATATTGGGTTTGATTACCAATTAGATTGTTTGATTAATATATTTGTCGTTGATAAAAAGGAATCAAACTTATTATTTTAGGCATACTCAAAACCTTTTATGTTTGTGGGTTTAGAATACCTATTCCGATTACCACAAGTAGGTAATAAAAGAAAATACGACTGCCCATTTTTTAAATGTAGTATGGGCAAGTTATGTAACGAGGTAGAAAAACGCGTTGTTGCATAATTCTTTTGATAATAATTCTTATTATAGTTTACCAACATCTTTTTAGATTTTTTAACTTTAAATGAAAAGTTTCATATATAGTTTATCAAAATCATATATTCACGTAACACATAACATGAGCCGTATCATATAATACGGTAACAGACTAAAGGCTAAGAAAATAAGAATGAACAATGGTAAATATTAGTAAAATGATAATGAGGATGTTAATATATATGCTTCACTAATTTTATTTTTTGTTTGCCTCAAATATCATAATCTGATAGTTAAATTAAAGAAGGTTATTAGATAAATTTTTTAATAAAATATCTCATTATTTTAAATGTTATGTACGTGTACGTGTCAACATAATGTCTATAGGGAATCAAAAACAAATTACATAGAGCAAAAGAGAAAGACACGTAACATGTATGTTGGAATGGTGAGTAGAAAAACGTTAAAAAGTATAGTCAAGATCAAAATCCAATGCGTTTTATGATTTCTCTCTTTTTTTTAAGTCGCGTTTGGTTCACAGATTCTGATGGAATTGGAATTAAATTTCATTCCTTAGTGCGTTTGGTTGTTCAATGATGAAGGAATATCATTCCGTTGGAATTAGACCTGGCAATTCCTACCCGCATTCAAAAATTTGGGTAACTTTGGGTAAAAAAATTTCCTTTTGGGTTTAATTGGGTGAACACTAAAACTGATAACGGGTTCAAATGGGTATTTCAACCATTTCAGTGAATTGTAAAGCGGGTCAAAGCGGGTAAGAAAGAGGGTTGGAATGGGTATTGATAAGAACACCATTTTGTTCAGACTTCCGACCAAATCCACGACGGCGCCCACCATCTCCGGACAGATCCACGACGGCGGCCACCATATCCGATCAGATCTATGACGGTCGCCACCATCCTCGATCAAAACAATGACGGCGGAGCTCATCTCCGACCAGAAACACAACGGCGGAGATAATCTCCGATCAGAATCACAACGGTGGAACTCATCTCCGATCAGACCCACCACGGCGGAGCTCCTGCTCCGATCATTTTTGTTTCTTCTTTCTTGATCTATCGTCATGTTAGGCTCGTGGTGGTAGGCTTGTGGTGGTGATGAATTATGATGATAAAGATATGGATGAATGATGATGATAAAGACCATTAAAAAATAAAAACGAAGTGGATGGATGATGATGATCAAGATGTGACTGAAATTCTGAAATGAAAGGGGGCAAGGGGGCTATAGTGTTTATTTTTAACTTGTGAGTGGTTGTGTTTTCAAGATACTGTGTACTTTTCTGACTTTTGTCAACAAAGCAAAAGCAAAATATGTTTAAGTACTTATCTGTATATGTATATTATCACTACATATATAGTTGTTCAAAAAAAATCACTACATATATATAATATATATTAATAATTATGTATATATTAATCAGTTGTAGATTTATCATTTATAATAAATATGTTAGCAAAAATGCGGGTCGACCCGCACCCGACCCGCTTAGACCCGCACCCGTTTGACCCGTATTTTTGAAAGACCCGCTTGGACCCGCACCCGTTTAACCCGCACCCGCTTTGACTCGTTACCCAAACCCGCCCGACCCGCCCATTTTGCCATGCCTAGTTGAAATGTAAACATTCTCTCATTTGATGGAATCTCCATTCCATGGGGATGGGGGAAGGAATCTCATTCCTTCCGTCACTTAAATCTTCAAAAAATGAAAAACATTCCGTCAAATTTCATTCCATCAGATTCCAATTCCTTTAACAGATTCCATTATTCCATAAACATTATGTGAACCAAACTCGCCCTGGTTTCTATTTGGTGACTAAGATGCCGAAGTAAGTTCCACGTGTGTTGAATACACAATGAATATACCAGGTGTCCCAAAAGTGAATAAGTAGAAAAAACAAAACTAATATAATATTAAAAAAGATATAGGTATGGATATATATATATATATATATATATATATATATATATATATATATTCAAAAGATAAAATGAGAACTAAGAAATTGTCGAGAACTATGAGAACTAATGGTAGCCATTAGATTATCAAAATCAAAGGTTCATAACCATTGATGACATTTTTTAAATAAATTTACTCTTTTAAACACATGAAAGTCTAAA